>CM068388.1:59657882-60257882 GCA_034770075.1 Aralia elata | reverse complement strand
AGGAACATGTTGCAGTATTATCAGACGAGGTGGTTCTGCCAATGCAGCCTTGGTATCACGACATAAGGGAATATCTGAGGGATAGATCCATTCCCGACCAGGCAAGCCGAGCTGAGAGGATGAGAATTCAAAAGATGGCAATGAAGTTTTACCTGAGTGGGGATTCACTCTACAAGAGGGATGCTGGTTTGGGACTGTTGTAGTGCATAGATGAGACGCAGGCCCAAAGGATTATGGACGAAATACATGGTGGAGTGTGTGGGCCACACATGAGTGGACCGATGCTGGCCAAAAAGATCTTGAGAATGGGACATTACTAGTTAACACTGAAAGCTGACTGCGACGATCATGTCAAACAGTGTTACCAATGCCAGGCGCACGGTAATGTGATCCATACGCCTCCCAATGAACTGCACTGTATGACCTCCCTATGGCCATTCTCAATGTGGGGAATGGATGTAATCGGACCGATAGAGCCCAAAGCAAGCAACGGACACCGATTCATTTTCGTCATGATCGATTACTTCACTAAATGGGTAGAAGCAGCTTCTTTCCCCAAAGTAACCCAAGAGATCATCGTCGGTTTCATCAGGAATAATGTCATTTGTCGATACGGGCAACCTGAGGTTTTGGTCTTCGACAATGCCAAGAATTTGAACAACGCCCTCATGAAGGGATTATGCGACCAGTTTAAGATCAAACACCTCAATTCTGTCATTTACCATCCTAAGATGAATGGGGCAGTGGAGGCTGCAAATAAGAATATCAAGAAGATCATGGCGAAAATGTCTGCTAATCAATAGGGATGGCCGGATCTGCTACCCCTCACCTTGCTGGCATACAGAACGTCAACGCGTACTTCTACAGGGGCAACCCCTTACGCTTTAGTATATGGGATGGAGGTTGTCCTGCCAGTTGAGGTCGAGATGGCGTCCCTCAGAATATTGATCGATGCTCAGATAAGCGAGGAGGATTGGATGCAAATTCGATATGACCAATTGGCCCTAATTGATGAAAGGAGGGTGGCTGCTGTTTGGCACGGTCAGTTATATCAACAAAGGATCTCTCGATCATACGACAAAAGGATAAGACCTCGGAAGTTCAAGGAAAATGACCTAGTGCTAAAAAGGGTCATGCCTTGTCAAGACGAAGCCAAAGGGAAGTTCGCCCCGAACTGGGAAGGACCTTTTGTGATTAAGAAAGTGCTATCCGGAGGAGCCCTCATATTGCAAGAAATGGATGGTGAGGTATTTCCACAGCCCCTCAATTCCGACTCGGTGAAGCAGTTCTATGCTTGAATCATCAGTTCTCCTTTTTCTTTGAGGAACGAACCACGTAGGACCTGATCTCCCAACTTGTGGGGGTACGTAGGCAGCCATCATGGCACGGTCCGATTCCTTAAAAATAATACTTTCCCTAAACAAAACCAATTCCCAACAGCCAGATAAACCGTCCTACACCCTCAAAACCTCCCCGAAACCAGCCGACTAATCAGCTTCATCTCAGATGACATAACCCTGATCCAACCAAAACAGTTAGCCAAAATCTAAGACCCAGTCCGATGAAATCAACAGGGGTACGACAATATCTGTCAGATCTCCATCAAGACTTGAGAAGAGAAAGAAAGAGAAATGTCAAAATCATGGTCAGCCGGATAAAATGAAGATCCAATGAAAGGCAACGATATGACAAAAAGGGAAAATGACTAAATTTAAATGCATGTCTGTATATATAAGTCATTTTGTTACAAGATTTCTCTTTCGATAACCGATGAAACTGACATAGTCTATGCAGGAAATAAAATAATCTACAAATCTGAAACTAGCTGAAGCAGGATGGATAAGGTGGTGGATAGATCTGAAGCATCAGCATCCCCTGCAATCTGCTGCCCCATCATGTCGATGCGATCCAATAAAGCAGTGGCTCGGCTGACAGTCTCAGAATAAGCATCTATAACTGCCCTGGTCTGAAACACAATGGCGTCTCTGTCAGCAATGGCAGTGTCTCTAGCCAGAATGGCATCATCTCTCTCAACAAGAGCGGCATCCCTCTCAGCTTCAGTAGTAATCAAGACCAGGCGGAGTCGGGTATCCTCAGTAACCCGACTAGGGGCAGAATCAGCTGAGATGGAATGATCTGTGGTAACATCTGGGAAAATCACTCCAGAGTCATCAAAGGCCCCAGTCTGACTCAAACCAACCGGATCTGAGTCTCCACGCAACCACTGCACGTAAGCAAATGTCTCACTATATTCGGCAAAGATCCTGTGAGACTAAATATCGTATACCCGCAGTAGATCCCTCTCTGTCTGGGATGATATAAGGAATCGGTAGGCGGCTGCGCCCGCGAAAAGGTGAAAATCCTGTGTCTGATCAAACTGCCCTATAACCGCCAAGGGATGATAAGTCGTCACACCTCTCAAGCCAGCAATAGGGATAAAATCCAGGTTGGGCACGTGAGTCAAGAAGCTCATAAAGGAGCAATAACCCGAATAGACCGGGAGATGAAAAGGATCCTCAATAATCGACAAAAATGATATCCAGGAGGCCGCATCAGTATAGCTCACGGGACGAAATGAAAACTGCGTGGCTATGTCATGGCTGAAGCAAAACCCTTGGCGACGGAAATGGCCAATGGGGCTGAGATGGCTCATAAACCACACGTACAACAAAGTAGAGTTCCCTCTGAATACCCTACCTCGGAAGGACTGACAATATGAGGCTGACATGTAGGTATCTGCCAATATCATGGGAAGAACGGTGTGATCCTCCTGAAGGGCTCTAACGGCCGCGACAACTCGCATATCTGGCAAGTATAAAACTGAGATGACACAGGCCATCAAAACGTCTACTCTCAAAGCGCCCCAGCGCTCCTCAGACACGGAAAAATCACCAAAGAATAGACGAAAACTGTCGGGTGAGCCGAATCGATCAATCAAGAAATGAAGGGGAACCAGATGGTCTGATGTGATCACCAATAACAAGACTGTCCTCCGCAAACCAGTGAAAGTCAAGAACTGACGGCGCATGGAACCAGCTGTGACCCTGGCACAAGGACCATCCAAAGGCAAGCCGGTAAAGCGAGCATACTCCTCGAGAGTGGGGATCAGCTCCACTGTCCCTAATCTGAACACCTGACGGGCAGGGGCCCAATAGCTCAAAATACCATCCACAAAGCCCACTGGCACTTGAAAGGATAATAAGGACCAAGAATGTCCCAAAAGACCATCTGCAATAACCCTGTCGGCCGGCGATAAACTGTCCAACCAGCGGAGAAGATTGCCGACCAACCTTGTGGGAGGAATGGGGTCCAAACGTACCACGACATCTGATGACGACATCTGTGAAAATTAGTATCAAAAAGACTGTGCAGGGGTCATTTTCTATCCATAAACAAAAAGCATGCATCATACAGTTAATAATAAAGCAATTGAACGTTCATAATGATAAAAAGAACTGTGTATAAATAAATAAATGAGTTCAATACATAGTGCATGAAAAAATAATAATAAATCTAACAAGGTTCAGGTACAAAAGGCCCTATCCTAGCCTGATCTAGTCAAAAGTGAGGTCATCTAAGAAGGCGGGATCCTCGAACTGATCCCCTGGAGTCGTCGATGTCGGAGGCCCAAAGTTCATGTCAGGGATATATGGCGGCACTGGAGCATCAGACGAGCTCGGGCCGGTGTCAAAACCCGCACTGTCAGGATCATATGCATAGGCATCCTCTGGGGTCCGACCTAGCACCCGAAGATACAACGACAGCTGCTCCACCTGGCGGGTTAGAGTGGCAATCTGCTCAGCATGAGTCGGACTCCGAACGCAGGCGGCCCAATCAGTCATCATCACCGAGTCGGGGACCATATCTCCAAGAAAGAATGTGACCCGGGTCTGAGGACCGATGGTGCGGGGCACCCACCAGATACGAAAGGCCTCGCTCGAGCTGGGACCCGAAGAGAGCGTCTGGCCATCCTCCCCCGCAAGCATAATCTCCAAAGGCTGAGAATCCAACGGCCAGGATGTGGTGAAGGGAAGGGAGTGCGGGATGCGGATCTCTCTAGTAACACATCTGAATGTGCGCTCTCTCAGATACATCACCCAACCCCCGACACTCTGCAAAGTAAGGCGGCGGGTGGAAAGTGCGAACTCCGGGCCGGAAGGATACCCATCTATGAACCCCACATCCAGATGCTCAGGAGAATAAGGAGTCCAAACGACCTCTGCAGCGGTGATCAGCTCCAGCTGAATGCGGCAATGAGCAAAGCTGCCATATACCGGGACCTCCTCCAGAGTGCTGTGATTCCACCGTCGACCCCTGGGGTAGGTATCCAGACCGAGGGTAGTGACAGGCCTCAGGCATGGAAGACGCTCGTAGGCCCAGAACTGTGAACAGAAACAAGGCAAGGCATGAGTAACCGTCAAATGCAGGAAAGAGAAATGAAATGAAGGGAAGTACAGTAAGAAAAGAGGAAGAGAAGGCTCACTAGCAGAAAGTGGTAGAATCCGAGCCAAGCATCTGCCTGTCCCTCCGAACGTAGACGAAGACCGTGGAGGAAATAAGCAAATGTGAAGGACCCCCAATCATAGTCACCAATCCGGTCTACATCCCTGACGGCTCCAACGACGCTGAAATGAATGGTAGAGGAGTTGTTCCCAAGGAAATAACCCCTCATAATGGTCAGGAACAGACGTCGGAGCAAAACATCACGAGTGGCTCGATCCGTTGGGAATGGCATCGCATATATGCCTCCAACAGCGTCAACAGCCAAAACTCCAGACCGAATGCTGCGGGCCTTAAAGACCCGGTCATCGGCAGCGAAACCCAATAAAGCTTGGACCTCTGCTGGAGTAATATCAAGATCCAGAGGGACGCGGGATCCGGTGAAATCGATACCCGTGATATACCTCCAATCCTAGGGAGTCAGCACGACCTCACAGTCCAAAAGGTGAAGGGACTGGGTCTGGTGGAACCACCGCTCGGACAGAGCCCGCATATAACCCCAGGGGCACTAGCGGGGAATGATGGTGAAGAAATGACGAAAACCCCAGAAATCCACCACCGCGCGGTAATCGCTGTGCAAAGCGGTGTAGAGGGAGTAGATGTTGAACCAGTTACCCCTCGGCTGAGTGAACTCGGGCACCTGTGACAAAAAATGAATGGATCAGTCCAGATCTAAACAGAATTTGGGAATGAGTTCAGAGGAGTACTTTAAGCATACCTCATTAGCTACAAGAGATGCAGAGGGGTGACGACTGAGATCCCGACCCAATAGATCGGGTATCTGAACAGAGGCGCCAGATAGAGCGCGATAATAAGATGGAGCTGGTGTGCTGGAAGATGGCCCCTCTACCTCAGCGTCCGGAAGAACAGCCTCCTCAACATCGGGATGATCGGGCCGGATGACAGCCTCCGCCAGTCGGCGAGCCTGGCTAGTCCGAGTCAAAGCAGGGGCAGGTGCAGCCCTACGGCGGCGAACGCCCGAGGTCCGAGACGCAGTGGAACTACTAGGAGCGTCAGGATCCATAGTTGGAATAAAACCGGCAAAAAAGGAAGGTAAATTCTATTTTAAATTATGTCGTAGAATTAATGCAGCATGATGCATGTTTACTACATTTTGTTGAAAAAAAAATCAACAGAGTTTCGTCTATAAAATGGGCATCCCATGCATAGCTAAACATGTTTTCTATTAATCCAAGCCACAACAGATCAAAATTGCATTTATATGGATAATTGCAACATGAAAAAGACCATAATGCATGATTTTCTTTTAAAAAGAAACAACAAATATGTGGGACCGCATCATGAGCATAAAAATATGACTCGCGCAGTTGATACATAGCATATACATGCAATAATACATGGCATAGCATTTCAAAGCATACATTTGTATCTCTAAACATGCAAAGTAGCAAATATATAGCAAAACATTAACGAAATTGGAAAACAATCGGTCAACATGTTACCTGTAGCGCGTAGATCGATCTAACCAGAGCAGTTTTTGCGAGAAGATTGGAAAATTCGGCAAAAAGGAAGTGCAAAGGTGCGAAAATTGTGTGGGGTACGAATGAAAGTGACAGATCTGGGAAGCGGTTGGCCCCTTAAAGCCCCGATCTTGGCCGCAGATCAATCTGCGGCTGGGCCCAGTGATTCTCCCCTTGTCCAATGCAAGCTTAATCGATTTTAAAGCCCGTTTGACTCATAATTTGGTAATAAAATGCAAGATTTTGATGAATTGGGTGTCGAACACGACTTCTCAATTCGACCGAGCGACCGGAGACGAGACCCGGCACTCACAGGACAATCGATCGGAGACGAGACCCGGTGATTACGAGACGAGCAACAGGATACGAGACCCGACACTCACAGGACAATCGACCGGAGACGAGACCCGGCGATTACGAGACGAGCGACCGGAGACGAGACCCGGCACTCACAGGATAATCGACCGGAGACGAGACTCGACGATTACGAGACGAGCGACCGGAGACGAGACCCGGCACTGACAGGACAATCGACCGGAGACGAGACTCGACGATTATGAGGCGAGCGACCGGAGACGAGACCCGGCACCGACAGGACAATCGACCGGATACGAGACCCGACGATTACGAGATGGGTGACCGGATACGAGACCCGGCCCCGACAAGACAATCGACCGGATATGAGACCCGGCGATTACGAGATGAGTGACCGGATACGAGACCCGACCCCGACAAGACAATCAACCGGATACGAGACCCGGCAATTACGAGATGGGTGACCGGATACGAGACCCGGCCCCAACAAAGGCAATCATCCGGATACGAGACCCGGTGATTACGAGATGGGTGACCGGATACGAGACCCGGCCCCGACAAGACGATCAACCGGATACGAGACCCGGTGATCACGAGACTGGCGACCGGATACGAGACCCAGCGCAGACGAGATGATAGATTGGAAAACTGAACCCGACGACTAACAATGCGGTCAGGGATTGAGGCATTAACACTTTTACGAATGTTTTGCATGCATTACATCTTGTGTTGTATCATAAGCTACATGTGTTGCATCATGTATGTACTGTCATTCTTATGAACTGTCCTTCATGCATCGGGTGTCTATTTCTTTATCCTGTTCATTTCATTTAACATTTCATAAACATGATAAAGAGGGGCAGCTGTAGACACCCAAATTTTGCACTTTGTATACTAACCCTAACAGGAGGGCAAATTCGTCCATTGAGCCGGCCTACGAGAGCGAAGGATGGGCGCAGGTACGAACACTCGACGCCACCGCGACGATTTGCAAATCAAAACCAACATGACAACAAGACCGTCCGAAATTAGCATTCCCGAATGATGTGGCACGTCTCCCAGTAATTCCCGGACTGCAAGGTACAAACCTGTCGGCGAAAACCAACGTCACGACATGAGAATAGAGGCATGGCACAAAAATTGAGAAAGTCAAACCGACTAGCCGCGGATTGATCTGCGACCAATGAGTGCGCCTTTTGAAAACACGGAACTCGAAACACGGAAACCGAAAATCAGCTGAGTGGAGGGGTGGCGGCCAGCGAGCCGCAGATCCATCTGCGGCTGGCTCTGGCCAGCCTATTTCAGCTCATCCCTCACTCAGCATACAGGAGGTTCGAGAGAGGAAGAAAGAAAATAGCAGCAGCAGCTCGGAAATAGAGAGAAAAAATAGCATAATTTTGCAACAAAATAGGAGAGAAAGGAAGAAAAAAGAGAGGATTTATACTCTTTTGATTTGATTGTATCACATATACTTCTCCTTCTATTCCAAATACACAAGTTTACATCCACTTTGACATCATTTGCAAGGTGAAAATTCCCTTATTATAGCAATTTCTATCATATACTTTGGTTAAATTAAATGTAGTTTTCATATAATTTATGGTGGACAATGAATTAGGGATTATTAGAGAGGGTTCCATCAGAACAAAATTCTTCCTAATAACCCGATGATATTCGTTTGTTGAAATTTTGGTTATTCTACGACGTTATATTGGACGTGGTTCCTTTAGGTTGCTATTTTAGGATGTCTTGGTATTGTTAGATTATCCGTGTTGGTTTTCCTCTTGTAATATCCGGTTGTGGGTGTGTGGAGATTTCGGGTGTGAGCCTAAGAAAGCGACCCCGTGGTCCAAATCCGATGATGGACATCTTTTGATATAATTAGTAGGAGCGATGTAATCTTCCTTGAAAATATGTAACCGTCGGGCCTTAAAACGACGCCAAGGCGAGAATCGTGTTTAAGGCCCCGTAATAGTGAAAAATATGTGTTTGTGGGCGTTTGGGGTTATTTTGATGGCTCACATGCCCATAAATAGCCCCAACGCATTTTAACGCTTGATTTGATTTATGACACGAAATTGATTTCAAAGCTAAAACGATAAGATTTCTATAAAATCAATCAAATTAGGTTATTAGACTCACGAGGCTAAAAATTGGGAGTGCTAATGAATGTTGATTCCTTTTAACGAGAAGGCAAAAGAAAGATCGTGTTCAAATATCACAAGAAATGGTTTTATGAAAGTAAATGGTGGTTTTATTAAACCGTTGTGCATAGGGTTAAAGAGATCCTGGAAATTGCCTATTTGTTTTGTTTATGAAGGCAACGTATAGGTCTCGATTCCTATTTTGATGAAGGTTTAAAAACTCTTATTTTGCCAAAATGACACCTAATGAAAAATCCCACGGCTTTTGACCATTAAAATCAAACCTTTCTCATAAAGCTTTCTCGTATAAACCGAAGGACGTTCTAAAGCATTCTCAAAAGAAAACACAACCTTTCGTCTAAACCTCAAATGTTTCTTTCATACAAACTCACCACAACATTCGCCTAAACACACACACACACACACACGCACGCACACATACTTTAAAAATTAAAAGGATAGGAAAAACATCAAGATTGCGGTAACCGTGTTTCACGGAAGTCGAGGGGTGCCTAACACCTTCCCCTCGCTTAAGCAAGCCCCCGAACTTTATAAATCTCGATTCGCAAACCAATTAATTCGGAGTCACATATGAGCCAACGATTTACGAAAATGAAATTCGGATGAGTTGGTACATCCATTTTAAATATACCAACTGGCAACTCTGATCAATTGGCTCATCATAAAAAACGATCGTTCAAAACCCCGTCGACATTAATGCCGATCTTTTCCAAAAAATTATCTAATAAAAAAGGCAAAAAATTGGAAAGGATAAAACATCCCTCCCGGCGTCGACAATAACATTTCCCCAATTAAATATTTTATACTGATAGAACCAATCCCTATGAGGTGTCATATGATACGAAACTCCTATATCAATGAACCAAACATCATTATCTGTTTGGGAAGCACAAGCAGCTGCCATATACGAGTCTCTAGTAGCTTCATCCTTAGTACCCGAATCATTTTTCGCATTCACAGATTTACCACCCTTGCTTTTGCAGTCTTTTTTCATATGCCCAAATTCATTACACTTCCAACATTTAATCTTTGTCCTATCTGTACTTTTAGATCTCCCTCTCGACTTGGACTTGTTTCCAAACTTCTTTGAATTTATACCTATATTTCTCCCTCTGACCAACAAAGCCTCCTTGGTTGAACTTTTCATACTTTGTCGTCGCATATTCTCAGATAATAAAGCTGAAATAGCACCCTCAAATGACAGTTTTGTAGTAACATAACCAATTGCAATAATCAGATTATCCCACGATTCAGGTAGTGAATAAAGCAAGGTAATATCTTTATCATCATCACTAATATTACAACTTATAGATGATAACTGACTAATCAAGGTATTGAATTCATGCAAGTGTATAGAAAATGAACTTCCATCATCCATTTGAAGTTTATACAACTTCTTCCTAAGGAACAATTTATTAACCAATGACTTACTTTGATAAAAGGGTTTCCAATTTTGTCCAAAGATCCTTCACAATCTTCTCCCTAGAAATAATAACCAAGACGTTATCAGCAAGTCAAAGTCAGATCAGGCCGCGAGCCTTCCGATCTAACTTCTCTCACTCATTGATCTTCTCCTTTAACTTTGTTTCAATCAAAGACGTCCCCCCTTCTAAGCGGTAACAATTGGGTTTGGATCTTTAATTACTGTCCAAAAATTCCTATCTATGACCAGATCCTCCATCTTCAGTTTCCAAAGTTCAAAACTTTTTCCATTAAACTTATCCATCTCAATTCGTGATGTACCTGTTTTCGACATCTTAAATCACCTCTCCTAGAACCCCCAAACCAATAGCTCTAATACCAATTGTTATACTCACCTAAATTTTGATGATTGACAAAACACATGAAGTGTGATCAACACGTTTTTATTCAAGTGTGTAGGAAAGGACTAGTTAAGTTATATTGTAAAAGCATAACTTAACTGAATCATTTTCTTAAAGTAGAGTCAGTGAATGATCAAGAGTCACGTGTATGCTTACAAATAGAAGTAGTATCATTTAGTATGCTCAACAGTTATTTTAATGATATTACCAATAATGTTTGATAAAATACACATTCAGTTGATGAAGAGTACACAAGAAGTTTTGTTTTGACCAAGGAAAGCAAAGATTCAAGTAATTGAACAACATAGACACTAGAAGACAAATTTGTCTACATCATGCTAGAAAGTTTCACCAAAAAGGGAAAGTTTTTGTTTTCTATGATCTTTGACAAAGCTGAGTTTTTCCTTATGCGTGAAACAAGACCCTATAGTCTCACCAACTCAGTACAGACCATTTGAAATTCAAAATACATTTCAAATACAAATATATCCAAAGATCAAGATTAGAATATCATAATCGTTGGTGAAAAATTCAAAATACCTCCAATCAAGTCTGCATCTCTCTAACGGCTATCTAATGGATCAAATAACTATAAAAGGG
This sequence comes from Aralia elata, assembly GCA_034770075.1. Classification (NCBI taxonomy): domain Eukaryota; kingdom Viridiplantae; phylum Streptophyta; class Magnoliopsida; order Apiales; family Araliaceae; genus Aralia; species Aralia elata. Next base: position 60,246,998 of record CM068388.1, on the reverse strand, counting down.
CTCATGTTCATTAAAGAAAAATGTAGCAGCATAAAAGAAGAGAAGAGCTTCAATCCTAGATGAGAGTCATATTCAAGCAGAGAGTTAGACAGATCTAGAAACATTCCTACATTAGTTCATTACCTTTTGTACTAATAATGAAATATTGGTTGTAAGGTTGATGATCTAGATATCGTGTTTACATTGTGATATCAGATCTATTTAGATATCATAGGTTATATGGTTAGTTGCTTATAAGGTTTGTTGTTATTTCCTTAAACAACACTATCTATCTTTTAGATTGGTGTGATTTTCTGTGAACCTTGAAAACTGAAGGAGTATGGAATAAGTTTATCTGTGAACTTGTGAAAATAGATGGGTTATGCACTAGAGTGCATTGGTAGTATATAGATGTTAAGGTTGCCTAATAGCCTAAGAAATCATGGAAGTTATAAGTTGTATAACAAGGCATTGAACTAGTGTCCCATAGATTAGGCACAAGTTGTGTTGAACCATGTAAAAATCTCATGTATTATTATGTGGTTGCTTGTTTAGTTTAATTTGTGTCCTAATTATGTACTGAACTTACTATAAGTTAGTCAAATTCATCAGTAAATAGAGTCATATTCTTACTGTAAGTTAGTTACACACCCAGACAGAGTCAAACAATTTAGAGTGGGAGTGCTTCAAATTATTCTGCTGTAAATAGTTGAAAAACTTGAAAAAGTTTTGAGACTACCAATTCACCCCTTGGTTAGTCATCCATTGGGCTAACAGCTAGTGTCAGAGCTTAAGCTTAAACTAGTAAGTTGATCAACATGGCTAACATGGATGACCTACTCCAAGAAGGTTATGACATCAATCGACCAACGATTTTCAAAGGAAAGCACTTCAACTACTGGAAGCAAAAAATCAAAGCCTTCATGATGGCGCAAGATTCTGACATGTTCAGTTGTCTCATTAATGACATAACGATTCCTAAAAAACCTGACAACTGAGGTCCAAAGCCAAGAAATGAGTGGACTGAAGAAAAAGCTAGAAAAGTTAATTTGGAATATCATGCCTGTAACGCCCCTGAACCCCAGTCTACCTTCAAACCCGGTCTGGTGCGTCACGGTACTACCTGTTCAACATAATCTTAACAAGATGAATGTAATTACAATATTATTACATCATATTTCCTTCTACACACAGGTTTTAATACCTTTATATCATCATAACGTAGAAATAATGAATGTTACATCATTTATCTATTACAACAATACATTTATGACTTTTATACGTCACAACAAGTACATATAATTTAATATGTAAAAACTTGATCTCTTCCTTAGTCTTCACTGGATTCCTTGATTCATTCTAGCTTTGCTGAAAATATTTTATTTAAAGCAAGAGTGAGCATTTAATTGCTCAAGAAGTTATATAAGTTGAATAAACAACAAAATCAAGAATCAGATATTCGTTTTTTGAAAACTTCGATAAATGAACAATAGTTATGAAGAAGTTTGAATAAATAAGAATTAAATTAAATTCCTTTTATTTTTAAACATCAATAACATTTACTCACATAACACATTATTGCACGGAGTGCAATATATACAAATACTTGCCCAAATTATTTGATTTGGCACTATTAGCTTATCACAATTCAAGAATTATTATAATTATAATTCATATTTCATTAATAAATATCCCGACTGGAATAGCTCAACAAATTGAGTTAGGCCGAATCGAATAGCAATAACTCATTATCATACACACTTCACAATATATAATGAATTTCATATAACAAATGAAATTCCACCATTTAAATGAAAGTTTTGCACAGATAATAACATGTACAAAGTCATATAATACTTGCACAATAAACAATTTGTACAAGATAGGAAACTTGCATTCAGTACAAAAATTGAACGAAGTTGGAAAACTTGCTTAATTACAAAAATTAAACCAGGATCGGAAACTTCTCTGCTACGCGATTTACTGGATTGCTAATATATCGCCCTTCAATTGACCTATATATAATATTAAGGTTGAACATACCAATTAGTCATATATAGACTTCAAATATTGGTTTATGTTAACTTATTTAATGTTTTATGATGTTCGTGTTTTATAACTCGGCACATCTTATTAAACGTCGCACGACGACTCGGCGTTCGGAAGTCCGTACACCTCATCTTACTTTATTTTATTTAGCTTAATTCATAATTTAGACTTACATTTCAAAGTCCCTTTATGACTTTATTAACTCCAATACATTTCATATGGTTCACAGTTTATAATTAAATGTACGCGACCAACCTTTATTTTACGTTTTACGCTACAGGTATAAAGCAGACAGCTTGACCCGTCTGCTTTGGGGTGTCTGCTTTAGACTGAGTTCTTGTTTAGTTATAATCCAGACAGTATAACCCGTCTATTTCAGGTGTCTACTTTAGACAAAAATTTTATTTTGTTATAATCCAGACAGTATAACTCATCTGCTTTAGGTGTCTGCTTATGCCTTAAACTCACTGCATGCCACGTTATTATCTGGGAAGTTTTCGTTCTTCTCGTACCTAATTCACAATGTCATAACTCACTCATTCTAAGTCTGAATGAGTCCGTTCTTGAGCCTATGACTTCCTTATACTACAAACTACAAAACTCTTAGAAAATAACCCATTTCCAGAAGCGTTAACGATTTGAAAAACTGACTCTAAAGTCAGTATACCAACTAATTTTTTAACCCCTTTTAACTAGTTTTACAAAAAATTCACCATGACTTCGTTACTAAAGCTTTTTTCTCCATTCTAATTAGGTGATGTTCATGACTCATAAGAGTATAACATAACTCCCAGGAACTAAATTTTTGGATTTTGAACACCTCACAAAAAGTGTTCCAAAACAGTCCTTAACAGTCCACTAATTTGAATTTCATCCTTTTTGCATAGGTTTTGATTTTGAATTTTTGTTTTCACTTTTCATGCAAATTACCGGTAGTTTTACAAAGTTTACTCCTGTAATAACCACCTTATATCTTCAAGATCCTTCATGATCTTCTATTAACAACAACCACTAACAACTAATTAAGCTTTTAAGAGAAATCGAAGAGATGAAGAGGTTAGGGTTTTTGATTTACCTTTTGTGTTCTTCTTCTTCCTAGCTTATGCTTGAATGATCAAGGTTTAATCCAAGCTCTTCTTTTCGTATTTCAATCCACAACCGAAAAACCGCGAAATTCGTTTTCGAATTTTATTAGAGATTACGTCTCGTGACATCATATAAACGCTATCATGTTTTTTGAAATATTTAAAAAAAACGTAAAAGACGTTTTTAGAGTAAATAGTGTTATTTCGTCTTTTTCTCGGGAAAATTTTATTTTCTCCCAAAAATCTCAAAACTCATACGTAATCACGTAACACGTCAACTAGGTCATTAATCGACCTTAAATCACATATACAGAATAATATTCAAAAAAAATTTATTTTATTAAATATTATTCTTAAACCTTAATAACAAGATCACTCGATTTCTCGGGTCGTCACAATGCCTACAATGTGCTGATGTGTGATCTAAGTGGAAATGAGTTCACGAAGATCTCATATTGTAATACTTCTAAGGAGATATGGAATTCTTTAACAATGGCATATGAAGGAACAAGTCAAGTCAAGTCAAGTAAAATAAAATTTCTAGACTGACTCGAGAATATGAGTCATTCAAGATGCTGCCAAATGAGACTGAGACTTATGTTAGGCTAGTACCAATAATCAACAAGCTTCGCTGTATTGGAAAAAAGTACACAGACAAGGAAAATATTCAAAAGTTACTACGATCTCTACCAAAGAAGTGGGAGCCCAAAGTCACAACAATAGAGGAAGCTAAAGATTTGTCAAAAATTATTTTAGCTGAAGTATATGGCTCATTGCAAACACATGAGCTTAACTTGACAAAAAAGGATGATGATGACAAGAAGAAAAAGGCAGTTGCATTTAAAGCTGATAGTAACTCAAATGAACACTCTGACTCTAACTGTGAGTCAGTAACAGAAGAAGAGATTGACGTGCTATCCAAAAAATTCAGCAAGTTCTTCAAGAATATAAGGTTCAAGGGAAGAAGATCAGGATACAAGAAAGATCATAAGCCTAAGGAAGCACCAACTTCCTATAAATGTGGAAAGCCAAGACATTATAGATCTGATTGTCCTCAGTTGAAGAAAAAAGACAAAGAAAAGAAGTACACTCCAGAAAGGTACAAGAAGAAAGAAGCTAAAGAAATGAAAGCTATCTAGAGTCACAATTATCAGAACTGGACCGGACATTTAACCGGTCAAAACACTGGTTCAATGGTTCATTGGTTTAACAAGTTGAAACCGTTAATTGAATCGGTTGAACCAGATTTTTACTTTTAAATAATTAAAAATATTTTATGTAACCAAAAAAAGAAGAATATGAATTATATAACTTTATAATATTACCTTTATTTTTTAAAGGAGTCATATTTTAAATTTTCAAAATAATTTATGAAATGTTAAAACTCATAATTGATACGAATTTGATTGATTTTAATTAATATGATTAGATTAAAGTTAAAAAGATAGTACTAATTATAATATTCATTATTACAATTTATAGAAAACACATCAATTTTATATTTAAATTTGTTGATAAATTGAATGCAAAGGTCATTTCAGACTCTTTTGTTTAATGAAAGGAGTAGTAATTGTTTGACAACTCATGTAATCTCCTAATTTTTAGATTTGATTGTCGGCTATAAGTAGGAGACATGTTATCAGTTTGACCTTAGAATAGAAGCTTCCAGCTTTGGTGAGGTTACTCGAAGTTGCTAAAGTTGATCTTAAAGTATCCAATTCTACGGTCTCTAACTCTACATTCTTGTTATACGAACTTTAGCTCTACGTTCCAGCTCTATCGACGAGCTCTACGGTCGAGCTCTACTTAAAACCTACAATAATAGACTTTATTTCTTCTTATAGGATGTTTATAATGATGTTCTCCTGTGGAGTATCTTCCAAGGAAGGAAATTCATTATTTGAGTCAATCTAGGATTGTATCCTCCAGTTATACTCAATTAGGAGTATATTACTTGGTAGAGTTTGTCTACAATCTTTAGTTTATCTAAAATCCTCTAAGAGGTGTCCAAGGTGGTTAGGGTCTCTGTGACGCCCCCAAATCCGGGTTACCTTAACCTCGAATCTGGTGTATCACTATGCAACTCATACGCCATACTATCAACAATTTATTGCGAAATAATAAAAATATTTACATTGATATAATATAAATATTATCGTCCCAAGCCTCAGAACCATAACTAAAACATCATTTAATAAACATTCCCAATTTAATACTACTCATGATGTATATATAACAATCCATATCAATACAAGCATTAACAATTATTACTTCAAATTTTTCTCAATCTCAGGTTTCGTAACATTTAACTTAAACACTTATGATCAAGATTGAATAAATACCATGATCATTTACATATGTGAACGCTAGGTTCAGATTTTGACTTATTCAATCCCTGAATATTCGCAAGGTTATTCAATAACCAAACAATCGTTATAAAAATGTCCTTTATACATCATCGTCATCCTTGTAGTTTACTATAACAAGTAACTAACATAATCACGTCTTACTATTATAGAAGATAACCTTCATTTTTAACTCAAGGTTTACATAGTCAAATTCATATACATCATATATCATCATCATAGCTAAATAATTGCAATAAAGGGACATTTAGCAACCTTCCTGTATCCCTGCGCCTCTATTCTTTATCATCACGATATCAAGATAATTGCATTGCATCGTAAATATGCAAAAAATTTATTTTTGCAAGAATGAGATCGACGGCTCAGCAAGAACTAACAGTTTTCACATTTCATGCTTCACGTAACACATAAGTTTGTATTTATCTATACATCATGATTCTCATACTATGCATCTTACTCATGCATTATAAATCTTATGCAATTCATCTATATATATATACATCATTCATCTCATACCATACCCCATGCATTTCACGTTGTATATTTACAGTAATTCAAGTTCCACATAGAATAATATAGTCATATAATTGCACATTTTAAACACTTTAATCATGCTCCCATATAATCCACACAATAGCGAAAGATTTAGTAATCAAGTCATGTATATCAATACATTTAAACAAGTCAACAAGTTACTAAAAGAACTTGCCTTAAGCGTTCCTTGCCAAATTATGATGGCTCGTCCTTCAAATATCCTACATAATTTATTTAACAATAAAACACCAATTAGTCACTAAAAAGGCTTCATATATTGGTTCACATTAATATAATCTCACTCCATATCTTATAATGTTCGTTTTGTTTAACTCGAAACACTATTTAAGTTCCTTAACACTTTACACGATGTTTCGACGTTTATACTCCACACGTCCGATTCGCCTCATTTAATTATGCTTAGCATGCTCATACATTGGGTTATAACACTCTATCATGTTTCATTATTATTAGAAACAAAATATTAAACAAGGTTATACACACTTGTTATGGAGTTACGACGCTTGCACGTCCGTACGCCTACCTTGCATACCCGAATGCCCAAGCGACACGCGATTGCGTACGCTTAGCATGCCCAATCAAATTGTCTAATACCCAATGGTTAATGTTAAGCATCATTATAATTCATAACATTCATGTTATGAATGTTAGAACATCACTTTACAGGGTCGGGGGCATTATGTGTGCAAATGCGCATGCCCGACGCCCTCCGATTGACCCCAATTACGCATCAGTCCTATAAATGGCTAATTTAGGCCATGATAAAGACCTCAAATCGAATAACTTAAAGAACGAAAGTTATAGGTCTACTCTTCCTCTTTCCGAATCATCTTGAATCATCTAATTTCGAGTTCGTATGAAAAAAGATATGGACATTTTACTACAGGAGGTCAAAACAGTCCACTCAGGCACGTCTGCGCCTGACACGTGTACGGCGCAACTGCCCCCAATTTGGCCTTATGAACAGCGCAGCTGCGCCATGCATACATGCCACAATCTGTAGAATTCTCGAGACGCGAATTTCCGACCTCTTTCCACTCCGATCTCCATAACTTCTTCCATATACGTTCAAATTGGTTCATTTCGGACTCTATGGACTCCTAACTCATGGGGATACAACATATTAAAAATTTAGAGCTACCCATTAATATTAACATGGACAAATCTTAGGCCAAATTACTAAGTTCATACTCTGTTTTAGGTGTTCTAAGTGTTCTTCACTAAAATCAACACCAAATCTGCGTTTTTACATCTTTTTACACGATTCCAGCTGGGTTAGCTTCGTAACCCATGGAGCTACAATACCATAGTAACAAATAAAATTAACAAACACGAAATCATAGCTTTATAGTCCTCTAAAAAGGTCCGAATGTCCAAAAGTCCATTGTTCTTCATGTTCTTCATCCTCCTTACGCATAGGTACAGATTTCTTCTATTTTTGTTCCACTTTGATGTTATTAATGGCTTCTATAGTCTCTTAACAACATTTACAAACATCCAAAATAAATAACAACAACAAGAATTGCAAGAAAATCGAATTTCAAGCTTAAGAGCTCAAAAACCTTCAAAACTCGAAAATCTTTACAAAAATCAAATGAAAACGATTTTGGTTGATGTTTACCTCTGTAAATCCTTCCTAGATGATTAAGAAGCTTGTTAGGCTTTCTTGGCTTGAGTTTTTCTTGCTTGGGCTTTCTTCTTCTTCCACCCGTGACTCCTTCTTCCTCCTCCTTTCTTTTTCCGGCGACCTTCTCCTTCTTTCTTCTTCCTATTTACAGCTCTCTCTCTCCCTTTCTCTCTCTCTATCATCTGGTGGAATGGTTTGAATGGGATGCAAGAGAGAGAGAGATGGAATAGTTTGAATGGAATGGGAGAGTGGAGGAGTGAAATAGGGAGAAATGGGTTAGTAGCTCAAGGAGGCCAAATTTTCTAAGTTTGCCGGCAATACTCCCCCATGCTCTCGTTTGATTGGTCTAATGTGGTTGGATGGTTCCCACTTGGAGTGACAAGCCAAAATAAATACCCGAAAATACCAAAAATATATCCGAAAACTCCCACTTTTGTACCAAAACTGGTAAATAACTCTACCCAAAATTAAAATGGTTACTCCTATAAATTATTGGGATGCATAAAAATAATTATTATGAAATTTGTCCAAATATTCGGAACACCCATATACTACATTTCGGATACGGATAAAATCACTTATCAGCTCAAATAAAATTTTCGACACTTGGAAAAATTATTCGTACGCATACACGTATTTATAAAATTTATTAAAATAAAAAAAGACACAAAAATATTATGGCGTGAATAGTGCCTCGAGAAGCGTGCCCCGTGAATAGTGATTTTGCAATCTTTCGCAAAATCAATTATTCACTCCTACGATTCAATAACGCATAAAACTTCATACATTGACATCATCCAGATTATAAAATAACCTTAAAGGACATCACATAAAAATAATATTTAATCTATTTAATAATATTAATAAACTCAAATTACAAGGCTATTCACGATTCGCGATCGCTACTCTTCCCGATTAAATCCCCATAATTATATACATCACGTACATATATCACACCCATATTTGGGTTAACGCCTTATGCCAAATAACTCGTTCAATAATAATATCCTTCAACTATTTATTTAATTCAATAAATAGTACTCTAGCGATATTTCTCGAAACCGCCAAATTAGCTTATACGAACACTTTCATACATACTAATCATCGCTTACACATAATCTAGGTCATAATATAACCTTTAAACGCTTAACACATAATATTATTAATAAAAGTCTATTTTATTCAATAATATTTATAAGCTCGAATTCCCAAGCTACCCACGACTCGCGATCGTCACAATAATGAAGTAGTAACTCATTCATTCTGAATCTATGTATATATTTCATATTTATATATATACATATTAAGCTCACCAAATAAATCACATAAATATAACACACACACACACACACACACACACACACACACACACACACACACATATATATATATATATATATATATGCAAACTCGAATCATAATAAGAATTATTCTATATTAAATTCTTATTATAATTATTCTCGAAAATCCGGGTTGTCACAGTCTCTGTATCCCCACCAATGGATCATAGTACCCCTCTAATAGATAATGCTTTTGGGTGGCGTACAGGTCGACACATCGTACAGGTGGATATTTTTATCCACATCATATAAGTATATATATATATATATATATATATGAGGACTGATTCATAGCCAATGTTATAAATTAAGGTTATCCTTATAACATATTGTGACTGTCCATCCGTTGATCGAACGATTAAATAGAGCCCCCGTCTGTAGTTTAATATTCAGTATATCGCAGTTTAATACTGCGGATGGGACAGATATTCAAAATACCCCTCCTAGTGCAATCCCTCGTCCGCAGTATTAAACTGCGGAGCTTGAAAAATTTTATCAAAAAAATTAGCATCCATAGTATTAAACTACGGAGCCTGATTTTTTTTTTAAAAAAAAAATTGGCATCCGCAGTATTAAATTGTGGACGGTGACCCATATGCCAAATCTTTTTTTTAAACTTCTCTGTATGGTAGAGCAAAATCGTAGAGTAGTCGACCAAATGCATCTCAAAAGTACGGTGACCCATCTCCATCTCTCTCTCTCACACACACATAGAGAGTTTCCCACATTAATAAACCACCAAATACAAACATACCCAGATACCCTTCACTCTTATCTTTCTCTCTCTAAAATGTCAAAATCACCAATTCTCTTCAGACCATCCACAAACAGTCTAGTGGATGGACCCGACTCATCCCAAAAATATTCACCCTTAATTGATCACAAAAAGGTCAACTCTACCACCACCCATTAGCCATCATTGTCGCGGCCAAAATGCGCCTTTCAATTTCAACCTAAACCAAGAAGAAGAAGAAAAAGAAGATGAGGAACCATTACTGTTAGATGAGAGAGAAGAAAATGACTTTTGAAAATTATTGTTGTTATTAACAAAGATTTTTGCTGAAACTAGTACAGGATTTCATAGATTCAAAATGTTTTTGGAACTTCTAGTGCTAAATTTTTTTAGATCCAAATGTTTTGTGAATTTCTAGTAATTGTGTGATGTTTTTGAATGATTTTCGACGATTTGAGGGAGCGATTGTGTATGGTGATTTGGAAATTGCTTTATTGTTTATGTTTGGGGAGAATGGAGATTTGATTCAAATATTTGTGTTTTTTTCCTTCTATTTTTCTTTTCCTTTTGAGATCATTAATGTGATCTGGTTCTTGTGGTACTGGATTTATTCTTGATTGAAGTTTTATATTTTAATTTTGGTATTGTCTTCCTTTTTGTTATGAATATCAGTTGATACTGGTGATTTAGGTTTTACACCTTGATTCAGATAATTGTGTTTCTTCTTCTATTTTTCTTTTCTCTTTCAGATCATTGTGATATGGTTCTTGTAGTACTGAAATCTGTAAAGGATAGAGAAGTAGAACAAGAGTTTGAAGAATAATTAAGAAAGAATTTGGGAAATAAGAAGACAGAGACCATAATTTGAGAGAGAAAATCGTAGAGTGAGAATAGAAAAATCGTAGAGTGAGAATGAGAGAACAGAGAAGTTGGGAAAGAAAAGATTTTATTCATTTATTTCTCATTACTAAAAGATTTTATTCATTCATTTCTCATTACCAAAAAATGGATCAGATCCAATACATATATTGATTAAACATATTTGTTTTACCTGCAGGTGAGTTGAATTTTTTCTGAGACAAAGGACGAAATGAGATATTTTAGGCTCCACAGTTTAATACTGCGGATGCCAAATATTTTTTTAATTTTTTTAAAAGTTTTTCTGGCTCCGCAATTTAATTCTGTAGACAAAGGACGGTATACTGAAGATTAAACTATAGACCGGGGGCTCTATTTTACGGGTGGATCATTGAATAGACGGTCACAATGTGTTGTAAGAATAATCTTATCCTTACGACGTTAGATATGGATCAGTCCCCTATATATATATATATGTATATAATTGGAGCTAATGAGAAATATCTTTTTTATAGTTTTAATTATTTATAAGTTCAATTACCAGACTGATAATATAACTACTATATATACCTATACATTTATATCAAATTTATCGTATATATGTTGATAAATTAATCTTTAATATAATAACTACCCAATTTTTTTTGCTCAATGTGATTATTTTAAAAATTAATAATTTAGTAATAATAAATTCATTTATGAAACTATAAAACTTGAGGGTAGTAGTTAATTATATGTAATTTTTTATGATTATAACTTACAATCCCTTCACCTATATTTTGTCAAAATTAATTTGGTTTGCGGGAGATACACTCTAAGGTTTATAAATTATAACTTAATTTTATAAAATGAGTTTATCAGATAGAAAGATTATGCAAAACTATGAATAAACATAATTTTTTATTTAATTTAAGAATATATAACACTACTATTATAACATTGTAAATAAATATATTTTTAGACTGATAATATAATTACTATATATATATACCTATACATTTATATCAAATTTATCGTATATATGTTGATAAATTAATCTTTAATATAATAACTACCCAATTTTTTTTGGTCAATGTGATTATTTTAAAAATTAATAATTTAGTAATAATAAATTGATTTATGAAATTATAAAAATTGAGGGTAGTAGTTAATTATATGTAATTTTTTGTGGTTATAACTTATAATCCCTTCACCTATATTTTGTCAAAATTAATTTGGTTTGCAGGAGATACCCTCTAAGGTTTATAAATTATAACTTAATTTTATAAAATGAGTTTATCAGATAGAAAGATCATGCAAAACTATGAATAAACATAAATTTTTATTTAATTTAAGGATATATAACACCACTATTATAATATTGTAAATAAATATATTTTTTGATGATTAAGTTTAATTAAACTTTCATTTTTATAAAGTAACAGTAGACATCACTAAATCATATAAAAATTCATATGTTCAAATATTTTTAAATGTTTGTTAAAAAAATCCTAAAAATTGATGTATAACCCTAGAAAATATACTAATTAGATATCATCTAAAATATATCTTTTTCCACAAATTAATTTTAAAAATTATCACTTGACCATAAAATGTTAAAAAAGATACGAGTATTTTTATTTTGTAAATTTTATTTCTTTTCTCTTTGTGCTAATTTTAGTTTCTCATTCTTTTCCCTTCCTACAAACAACCTTTTCTGTCAAAAACTCATAATATAGTGCAAATCTGTATAGGAAACCAGTTGAAGTATTTAAAACATAGAAAAACAAACTTTTATTAAAACAAACAAAAACTACATACTAACTACACAATTATCCAGGGATCATCATTACATACAACCTCGAGATTCATACATGCGTATCTAATTGTGACAACCATCTTATTCTCTCTCTCTCTCTAACCATCAAACCAAAACTCACACACCATTTCATAATAAAAACCAAAGACAACAATTTTTTCTAAATGTCAGCCTTTTTAGGCTTGATATCCTCCCCAGAATTCCCTTCACCATCAATACTAATCACCTTAGCCTCCCTCTTTTTCTCCTCGGCTAATTTTGGCACTGTAATTCTCAACACCCCATTTTCAAGATTTGCCTTAATCTTCTCCAAATCCGCGTTTCCAGGCAACCTGAATCGCCTCCAAAATTTCCCAGTTGTCCTCTCAGATCTGTGCCAAATTTCCTCCTCAATTTCCTCCTCTGCTTTTCTCTCTCCACTTACCCTCAACACTCTGTTTTCCTCCACCTCAATTTTAACATCTTCTTTCTTCATTCCGGGGATATCTATCGAAATCAAATGGGATTTTGGTGTTTCCTTCCAGTCTGAGCGAGCTAACGCGAGAGATTCTGCGGCTTTTGGGACTGTAATTGGGGATTGTTCGAGGATTCGTAATGGGTCTTCTGTTGGGAGCATCATGTCCCAGAGATTTCTGCTGTAAGGTATCAATGAATGGGTTTGGATGGGGAAAAGCAGTAATAACACTATTGATAGGATACAAACTGAAATGGGAAGATTCAATTTACCCATTTTGTTTTGATTTTCTTGAGAAAATTGTGATTAAATTGATTGGGTTTTTATAATGGTTTCTGCTCTGTTTTTTTTTGCGGAATAAGATTGCTTGTTTTTGCGGGGAGGCGTGGAAGCTCTATATATATCATTATATCTGATGTGATGGGAGTTTCTGGAAGATTCTGGTATAATGGGTCACATAAATATTGAAGAGAGATCCAGGAGTTTCTACATAGGAGTGCTTTTCGTATGAAGTTAAAAGAAAGTTCCAGAATGAGGAAGACAATGCAGTTCTCGACCCGTTTATATCGGGTCAAATTACGAAAGAATCAGGAAGAGGATGCGGTTGGACCGATTAGACCAGCTAGCACAGCCCCTGGCATGATATACTTGGAATTTCGAACTAGGAATTCTTATTTGTGTAATATTAGTTACTTATTATTTTTCTCATCTATGTATAAAGCTTGGTCTATTTTATAGTAAAGTTTAAAATTATTATATTTTAATTAAATTATTTTTTATAAGAATAAACTCATGACAATCCCATTCTATCCATATATTTTTTTTACTTTCTTCTACTTTCTATCCTTATTTTCTATCTTATCTTTTCTCATCTATATTTTTCAGATTTTATTAAATAAGCTCATGATCATGTGTAAAAAACGAGTCTTGTTGTCCAGTTATTGTATTGTTTATATTTTTTTGTAATATTTTATTAAATAGAGTAATTAATTTCTATTTATGAATTTAATAATTATTAAATTATAAAAATTTTACAATAATAATTCACCTATGTATATATTTAAAATAATAGAATATTTATCTTTAAATTAATGACTCATCCGTTTATATATATATATATATATATATATATATATATATATATTGTGACACTCTTAAATTTGAATACTAATACTTCGGATTTGGTGCTCACGATCCACAATTCTAATCACCTTAAACCAACATATGATAACTAAATGCAGAATGAATAAGCATATAGTGATCATTTCAAAAAGGTTTACATTGGGTCACAAACCTTAAATTTATACATCACGAAGTCCCAAAAATAGTCATTAAGACTCGTGTTACACAAACTGTTATCTAAACAGTGCATTAAAGATAGATATACGAGTTTATCTGAAGCCTAACACTTCATCTTCTCCTTGTCCTTATCTCTGCTCGAGCACTCGAGCTTAACTGTAATATTCTATGATATAGCAAAGGTGAATAACGAATTTGTTCAACAAGTTTAATATGAATAAGAGAGGTATATCATGAATGAGTTTGAATAATAGCACGACTCAACAATTTCATAAACAATTGATGAAACAACTGAACAATATAATCAAGGTTAAAACGAAAATATGAAGATTGACTATTTACTGCCAACAATCAAATAGACTATGAACACACACTTGAGGCATCAATCGCATTGACTGACCCCCTTAGGTTGCCAACTACAGAGTATGTACGCAAGAGGATCAACCTTTTGTACCTATGAATATGCATACCATTTAATTCTACTCTGTATCGTCTTTCAGATACTAAGGTTACCCCCCATCATGGGGTTGTTCATCTCAGTCTAAAAATCCATTCTAACAATAGGTTTGGATAGCTTTTAAATTGATTATCATGCATAAGTTTAGCCAAACAAGTGGCTCAGACCTCTCTTCGAACAGTGCGTGAATATCAACACCTTAAACAGTAATACAGTCCAACACGAGAATTGAAATCAAATGCACTGTGTGCGAATTAGGCCAATAATATCGATGTGGAATAATTTTAAAACAATTTAACCACTTAGCACATACTTGAGAAATGGAACTTGAGCTTAATTCGAGGAACTTGCATTAGGAGATAATTTTAGATCTAGCTCAATATAGGGATTGAGTAAGATGAAACTTGCCTGATTCGCTGTTTACAAATTACTCTACGATTTTGCTCTGCAAGTACCCTACAACAGTTATAATTACTCTACGATTATCCATAGTTAAGCATCAATAATGGATTAATTAGACTTACTTAAAAGACTATCTAATGGTCCATTTAATCACCCTATTATCTGCTATCCTGCTCTATGGTTCGTAGGGCTCCATTACTGTCAGTGGGGTCACTCTACGATCAGTGGTATGACTTCGCAATCTCTAATGCCTTGCTAACTTGGTGAAGCTATGCCAAAGGTTAGTTAACTAAGCTTAACAGCGCTCCATTGTGACTCTATGATCACCAGAGATCTCTACAATCGAATGCCAAAGTCTTACCACTGAGTAAGGTTGTTATAAGACTGACTGGTGAAGCTCTACAATCGACATGGATTACCCTACGATCGTAGAGTTCACTCTACGATTGGGTTAGGACCAGCTTGAACAGCTCTACGATGGCCGAGCAATACTCTACGTTGGGGAGCAAGACTCTACGATCGTAGAGTATGCTCTACTGATGCTGATTGACTTGGCTAACTCACTTCTTGACCATAAAAGTCCTCTACGACCGTAGTAATGACATTCTATGATTGTAACCTTACTATATACTCAGACTCAAGGTAACTTTATGATTCAATTTAAGGAACATCCCTTGGTTGGTTGGCCTGAGACCACACAGTTCCAGCAACCTGACTCAATGGTTGGTTTAAACTCGATATCCCTTGTTGTGACTGCTCATACATGGTTTGACAGAAATCTTTGGATCTAGTTTATTGAAAGTTCATTGTGCATACTCAGATACACAGTTTCTTGGTTTTACTAGTGGTTAATCATCGGTTCAACTGTTATCCCCTATGGTCTATAATCCCAGTTAAATAATCATCTGAAATGGAAAATCACAGAACTACTATTCTCATGGTTTAGCTAGAGTTTGGTCATCACTCCCTACGGTTCATATATAAGGTGTGCAACGCTCTACGGTTATAAACAATGGAAGTATATAAACCGTAGTTCTGATTCTTAACTTTTATGGGTGGAAGGATTAAGCCACTACTACCCATAGTCATAACATACCCAACCCGACTAATTAAATAAACAAGAGAAATATTCAAGATCCATACCTCAAACTTCGCAGTTGGTTCCCTCCTAGACCCTCCCTCGCTGGTTAGCAAGAGTTTCACCTTGTAAGCTTTTTCACCCCTTAGACTTACAATAACTCTCTCTCTCTCTCTCTCTATCGGAATTGAACAGAGTAACAAGCTCTGTAAGGTGATTAAGGGGTCGCTATTTATAGAGAGACTTTTACCCTGTCGCTGGTTATTATCCAGCACGTAGGATCAATGCCTAACTGTATTACCCGTTGGTTAAACGTGATTAGGTGAAAAGCTCACCAACTCCCTTCTAGCCATGCCTGCCGTAATCAGCTGGTTAATATTTTAAAACAAGCAAAGTGGAGAATAGGCCACTGGCCTAGTGCGACTACTTGTACTGTCGTGCTAAAAGTCTGGGATTACATTTTAAAATACTTATCCCTTAATACCAGTAACCAATTAGGATTAATCCTCTTGGCTTACCGACCCGGTTCGGTGGTTTAAGATTACCAGTATTGGTCTAAGGTTTGTTGGGCTAGAACTTAAACATAACCAGTATACTAGACTAGGCTGATATATACACCCATTGGCCCACACGGTATCTCTTCATTATTTGGGCTTCTATCATGGCTGGCACAATATTAAGGAAGTTACACTAAACAAATCGATTAATCATCTTTTAAACAAAACCCTTCCCATAACCTTCAATTGATTCATCTTGAAACATTATGCAGCTTCATCACGTAATATACATAATTAATTTAACACACTATATTCAGTTTTAACTGAACATTTAGGTGACTTACTTATCAACTTCTTGACACTAAACACATTAGGCTAGCCCACTAATTTAAATAATTCTATTAGTGGAACTCCCTTTGACTTAATCTAGCAATTAGTCACATAGACCATTCCTCACACAAAGGTTTAAATTTAAACCGCACAAAATTGATTCATTAGAAATTAAATTCTTTATTTATTCATAATGAAGCTTACAAAATCCTTGACCGTTACATATATATGCTCTCCATCCGTAGCAACCGGTTGTCACGGACACTATTCTAATAACCATGATCATAGTCGTTGATTGTGATAATAAAAGGCTCAGATTAAAATCAATATTTTTCCTACTGCTAGAGCTTCTAGCGGCAGTGTAATCTCGTCTAGCGGCAACCCAGTTTACCAAAATGCCCCTCTTGACTGGGACTTACCTGCCGCTACAAGTTCTAGCGGTAGGGAGACTTAATTCTAGTGGCAGAGTTGGCTTATACTATGTATCAAGTATATCAACTTTTTGGTCTCCTTATGGACTTCCATACCCATGTGTCATTATTATAAAATATATTATAAAAGCATACAAAATTTTAATTTCCTCCAATATATTAAAAACTTATAGATATATTTTATTTTTAAATTAATTTATGAAATACTAAAATTTTAAAAATAACAAATATAAAATAAATAGTATCATGTTAATTAGTACACAATAATTATGCTCAGTATAATTTATTTAATTTTAATTCAAATGAACATAATTATTGTGTACTAATTAATATGATACTATTTATTATTATATTTGTTACTTTTAAAATTTTAATATTCTAAAATTTTAGTATTTCATAAATTAATTTAAAAATAAAATCTATCTATGAGTTTTTAATATATTGGAGGAAACTAAAATTTTGTATGCTTTTATAATATATTTTATGATAATGACATTTGGTATGGAAGTCCATAGCTGATATACTTGATACGTAGTGTAAGCCAACTCTATCGTTAGAATTAAGCCAAATCCCCCTGCTGCTAGAGCTTGTAGCGGTAGGTAAGTCCATGCCAAGAGGGGCATTTTGATAAATTGGGCTGCCGCTAAAAGGGATTACACTGCCGCTAGAAGCTCTAATGGCAAGAGAAAAATTAATTTTAATCTGAAACTTTTATTATCACAATTAACGACTAGGATCATAGTTGCTGAAATAGGGTTCGTGGCAACCTGTTGCCACAGATGGGGACCCATATATTTATTCATCTATTTATGTTATAGATTAAACATATTTAAACTCAAATAATTATACTAATACAATATAATGATCTTAATTATATAATTAAATACTATTGATACTAAGAATATTAATTTTAAAGAACACTAGTTAATTTATAAAAAATTATGAAAATAAGAGATAGTGATAAATACATAATTACGATTGTCAGAATATGGTTGAAAATATTTTGAAATCGAATAAGTGATATAAAAAAATGGTTGAGCAGATTTTTCCTTGGAAAACATAATCGTTTTGTGATTTTAATGAATTTTTTCCTCTAAATTTTAGGGCAAAGGGACCAAAAAAATCTTTTGTTTATTATGCATATTAGCTCATGATTACGTGCAAATGCTTTGTTATAAAATTATTATATTGTTTATACTTTTTTTGTATTATACTATATTAATATATTGAGTTATCATAATAATAATAATAATAATAATAGATTAAAATTGTATACAATGATTTTTGTAATATATATATATATATATATATATATATTTTTTTTTTCTTCTAAAATATATTACTAACTAATAATGTATAACTAATTATTAATGAAAAATTAAATAAGTTATAAATCTAAAATAACGGTTCATCTATTTATATACTCCCTCCATCCTAAATTATATGTAGTTTTGACCGTTTAGACACTCATTAAAAAATGCAATTATTATGTCAATTTTATTACTAAACGTACAATTATACCCATACTTAAAATTACACATCAAAAAACTAGCACCCACATGATTGTGTTTTTGGAACAAGAGCCTTTTCGAATTATTGCACAATAAATCAACCCCATGCATGTCCGGTGCATAAAGAAGAGGAAAAAACTCGTGTTTAGTATAGAAAAAAAAAATGTATATTTAGGGATTAAAGGAGGAAAAAAAGTCCTCGAGTTTAGTATAGAAAAAAATGTATATTTAGGGATTATACACATGTGAGGAGAAAAAATAAGTGAAAAGGATAAACTTGTAATATAATCACTTTAATTGTCTAGAAAAGAGTAAATTGTATTTATTTTGGCACAACAAAAATTCTTTAAAACTAAAGATAATTTGGGATGGATGGAGTAATATAAATGAGTATTCATCTTTAAAATAATGATTTATTAGTTTTTATATTCATCTATTTATATAATAGTAAAATCTTATTTAAACTCAAATAGTTATACTTATATAATTTAATAACAATATAAATTATTATATAATTAAATATTAATATTATTATCAAGAATATGAATTTTAAAGAATACTAGCTAAATTTTAAAAAAAAATGTATGAGAAGAATAGTGATAAGTAGATTATTATGATAGTAAAAATGTAAAAGAAAAGATTTTGAAATAAAAAATAAAAGATGAAAAATAGTTTCTTTTTCTAAATTTTATGTTTCTATTCCAAAATTTTAGGGCCAGTGGACTACTCCTAAATTTTAGGACTGAGAAATTATTTTGTGTTATTAATTATATATATTAAGATTAGAGAAATTCTAAACTATAAAATTGATATGAACTTATTTAATTTTTGAAAGTTACAAATGCAGTAACTAGTAATAGTTTTAGCTAGTATTTGTACTTAGATTTATTTGTACTAAAATTATATAAATTTGTATCAATTTTGAATTTTTAAATCTTCTTAATTGACTTAAAAGATAAAAAAAAATCTTTAATTTTGAAATAAAGAGAATAATAAGATTAGATAGAGAGTTTGTTTTAATTGACATACACACAAGGAAAGGGAGGAGAGTATGACACTAAAGTAAATAAGCCTCTCATTTTATATTTTTTTTAGCTCTTTTTTTGTGTGTTAATTTATGTATTTGATTATGACATTCATTTAAAATCAAAAGTTCAAGATCAAATATTTTTCCTTTGAGTATTAGTAAAATTATCTAATTATATATTTATTTTATTGTCTCTTTTTTTATCTTTGAAATTGGAGTATACTAGGAGGTTATGAGGGCAATATGAGTATTTTAGGAGAATTCATTGCCCAGTTTTAAATCTATTACTTTAGTAAAATGAATAAATATATTTTGGTGACAAAATATTAGATGCAAAAAAAAATATAAAATTATGTGTATGATAATGATTGGATATAACCATTGGTTCCAACCTATATATGGTAGAAGATCAACTAATTATAATTCGACGCATCATTTTTTATCTACTTTTTTTGTGATTATCTTTTATCACCATAACATTAATCAAAAATGAATAAGCCACGACCTGGACCTGAATGCTCTTTGTAATAAACAAGTTCACCAACTCCGTGAAAAGCACAGACGTCATATTAAATGGTAAATATTTAATTAAAATTTTGAAACACTATAAGGAGAAAACATATTTTAGACAAAAAAATTTGTCGGAATTAGCCTATTTTTGTCATCAAACTTCTTCCATTCATCTCTATCTATAGGGTGAGTCAGTTGACCAGACACAATTTCCCTTATTTTTTGCTAACTCATATGTTCAGCAGTGTGCGGTGACTTGAATAGTCACTGAAGTCTTAGCGCAAGAGGAAAGTACTGTAAGATCTTCTTAGGCACATGCTTCTTCTTCCCCCACACGTTTTGTTGTCTTGTACCGAGATAACTTGCAGATATCACATTGCACCTTATCTTGTCCTCCTCGTAGCATAACATGAAATCTTATTCACAAGCATCAATCTTCTCATAACCTAGATTCAACCCCTTTACCATCTTCTTCACTTCATAGTAATTCAGGGGCAATGTATGGTCCTTAAGTAAGAACTCGCTGTTAAGGGCAGACAAATTAGTGAAGCCTCTCTCACTACAGTCTTACTCATTCTTGAAGTGTAAGAGCTTCGTCACTGTAGATTGTCTAGTGTACTTATCATTTCCTTTGTACAATGGGACCCTATATTAAGATAACATCTTGTAAAAGATAGTTGTCGTGTCATTTGGTTCTTGCTGAGCACTACTTAACGAATGCACGTTTGTACCTAATCAATATTGTTAGGGCTATAAGCATCAACCAATATCTCCACAGCATCATAGTTATTACCATCTGATTCGTCTTGAACTAGTTGATTTACACTGTCAGTCATTTCCCTTACTTCAACTGATTCGTGTGATGAATCCATATGAAATACCCATCGACAAATCCACATGAAAACAAGTCAAATTTGATGTCGTCAACTTTCTTTTAGATCAGGTTTATACACTTGACACACAGGCATCTCATCTTTCCGTTCGGATCATCAACATGTTCATTTGCAAACTTCAAAAACTTGCACATTCCATCATAATACTCATCAGCTAATCTCCTGTCATCAGATGGTATCCTACGATATATCAAACTCCGATCGTCTGACATCTTTAATTGAACAAAAGGCACAATCAGATCATAGTTAGCGTATATGGTCCATACATAAATCCTATATATCTTCATCTGCAGTTTAAAGGGGTATAACTTCTATCCCATTCGTGGATGTGTGATGAGTGGATTTTATATTCATGAATCATATATTTTTAACTTAATTATTTTGTCAGTTCTTAAGTATTTTTAGTTTAATTTGATGCATTTTAATGTTTTTTATGCAAGAATAGAAGATTTGACCTTAAATGAAGAAAGAACCATAAATAGTGTATATTTAGCCTTACTATGAAGCCAAGAATGCTAGGCAGGGGTTTGGAGCAAAGAGATGGGCTTAAGAAAGGAATGAAAACTCATTTGGGCATATAAGGAAAGAAAAACCAAAGGGAACAGCAGAAGCATTTGAGCTGCAACACTCGTTAATGCAAGCCGCAACGCTAAGTAGGGTGAGCCACAGCCTCGACGCTAGTTTAGTTTGCTGCGCACATGGAGCACGTGCGTGCGGTGAAGGGAGGCTCTTTCCAGCTGATTAAGTCCCAATTAATGAAGAGACGTAAAAGAGGAAGAGTATTTTAGCGGAAGTCGTGCTATAAATTCTTTCTCTTACCCTTCTTTTAGAATCTTGTACTTTAAAATGATGAGATATAATGTGATGTTGCCCTTTTTCTTATTCATGAACTAAATTCTTATTCAAGATTGCAATGGAACCCGATGATTGAATTTAATTGATTTCATTTCCTATTTAATTATGATCAATTGATTGCAAGATTATTTATCATATTTTGTGTTTCACGTAATAATTGGGTGGCCAGCAATTAATCTATCGATCTAGATGATATAGGAATGTTAATTCTAGATTGGGTGTGGATGATGAGTGCATAATATTCATTTATTTTAATTCCTTTATGTTTAGTTTATTGCATGTTTTATGGTGTATATGAGCTTATTAAGGTGTTTATTGATTTTAGGGATAAATAGAGCTACAACAAGAAAACAGGAAAAAATTAGTTTTTGGAAAATTAGGAACTCGCCCCAACGAGTTCGGATGGCCTAGCGAATTCGCTCCGGAGAATTCCTTTCTGCCCAGTTCGCCCTAGTGCGCTTTGACCTCGCCCCGACCTAGTTTTTTCTGTCTAATTCTCCCCCAACGAATTCAGCAGTATAACGCATTCACCCCAACGGATTCAGCGGGAATTGGAAAAACTGGAAATTATTTTTGACAGGGAATTTCAAGGAGTTCTAATTGTAATTGGATTGTTATATCTTAGAGTATTAGGATATTATCTTTGGAATATAAATACATATTATTAGTTAGATATTATCATCATCTACATTCGAATTCAAATCTTAGTTTTCGAAGATTGAAGGTATGTCAAGCTAAATTCTCTATTTCAATTCTAACGGATGTTGAACCTTTTTTATAATTAATGGTTTGATCAAGTTTACTTTATTTATTCCTTCTTGCATGAGATTTATTCTGATAATATGTTTTAATTGATTACATGTTATTTTATCTGATTGACTTGATTTGGCCAGTTAGATTAATCTGATTAATATGATCTGCTAGATTAAGATATAGTATTAAGCAAACGATATTATATCTGATCATAAGTAAAAATTAGTGATGCATGATTGTGGACAAGCTTTTGAGTATTGCTAAGATTAACAGAAGGCAGGTTAAATAATCTTTGATTATGTAATTGTTGCTTGGAATAGTTTAATTCTCTAATTTTTAATATTACTGTTATATTAAATCTAGACTGATATTTCTAGGTTGTATGATAGTTAGGATCCCTTGGGGCGATTGTCACATTGGATTAAAAACTTAAGGAGAATTTCGAATAATTAGCGATTGCGGTTATCTAGGGCTATTAATTTTGTTGAAAGATAAATATTATATAACTTGATTATTCCAAAGATTGTAAAATGCGATACTGAACTAAAGAACTGAAGTCTTTAATTCATTAATTATTCATATTAAATATTTATAGTTGCTTTAGTTTAATTAATCAATTCAAAATCCCCCTTAAACATTAGGATAAATAAAAGACAATTCACTCTTAGTGGGATCGATCCTTGCTTATCGCTATACTCATTCTTGTGTTAGTCGCGTAGAAATAAGGTATTAATGACAGCTCCCAGTGGAATATGATACATGTGTTGGATTTATTCTTCTTAGGAGTGAATATCCAATTTACAAGAGGGATACGACTATACCTGATTGTCGCATTAACTTGTATACGAATTGATAATTATAGCTTCATTGTTAATTATTCACATAGGAATATAGTTAATTAATTAGGAATGAGAACACTTATCTAATCTTGGAATAAGTTAGATAAATACTTATGAATTCTTGGTTAACAACTTGCCACATTTGATTAGTTAACTAGGGAGTAGATGAATTGGGTACATCATCGGGAGAAATTATAATTTTGATAATTCATTTTAATAGATATTTTTCATAGTTAATTCTGTTAATTAATTTCTCTAATTTTGGTAATTACATTTGTTTAAATATAATTGGGTTAATTAAAGGTTGGTAATTGGATTGATTAATTAATTTATTAGATTATTCCTCATGGGATCGACAACTCTACTTACATTATATTACTTGTGGATCGTGTATACTTGCATGTAAATTGCTAGTATAGATTTAGGCAAACAAGTTTTTGGCGTCGTTGTCGGGGAATAATTCTAGTAATATTCTTTTCAATAATTAATTATAATTAATCTGATTTTAGTTTAAACACAAATTTTGATTTTGTTTCATTGCAGGTATTCTTGATATTGCTTAATTATGCAAGATTTAGAGAATATGATTGCAGAAGAACAAAAAGCGTTACAAGAATATGTTGTGCCTTTAGTGATGGATATTCAATCTAGCATTCGAAGACCAATAATTCAAGCTAGTAGTTTTGAGATACAACCAGGCATGATACAGATGATCCAAAGTTCGGTACAGTTTGGGGGTTCACCTAATGACGATCCGAATGAGCATCTGATTAATTTTTTTAAGATATGCAACACATGTAGGTATGAAGGAGTTTATGAGGATGCAATCAGATTGAAACTTTTTGCTTACACACTTCGTGGGAAGGTGAAAAGTTTGTTACATTCGCTACCAGAAGGTTCAATCTCTACATGGGTCAATCTTGCACAAAAGTTTTTGGTTAAGTTCTTCCCGCCAGCTAAAATTATAAAGTTAAGGAAGTATATCACAATATTTGCCCAATTAGACTCTGAATCTCTATATGAAGCATGTGAAAGCTTTAAGGAACTACTTAGGAAATATCCACATCATGGCATTCCTAAGTGGTTGCAAATTTAGACTTTTTACAATAGTTTGAATGATACAATGCGAACCAACATCGACACAGCCGTAGATGGGGCCTTAATGGAGAAGAATTGTGATGAAGCATATGAGTTACTGGAGATAATGACAAACAATAATTACCAATGGCCCACAACAGAAAATACGCAAATTGGGACAGTGGGAGTTAATCAAAATGACGTAATTTCGGCATTGGTGGAGCAAGTAGCGACCTTAGCAAAGAAAATGGATTCTTTTGGATCTCAGTCTATGCAAAATATGGCATTGTCATGTAACATTTGTGCAGGAAGTCATGCAAAAGAACAATGTGCCATTAAGGTTGAGTCAATGTAATACATTGGAGGAATCAACAAGCAAAGCAGTCATGATTTCAACAATGATGATCAAGGATGGAATAATAAGCAATTTCAAGGGCAACATGTTTTTCAGCGAGAACAAAAGTCAATAATGGAGGAGATGTTATCGAAGTATATAGTGCAAAGTGAGGCGAGAATGTCTAAAGTGGAAAAACAACTGGAACATATTATGACCAACATGAATAGCCGACCACCAAATTCTTCAATTAACAACATGGAGGAAGTGTACAACTCTGATGAAAAATGTCAAGCTGTTGTTTTACGAAGTGGCAAGGAATTACCTAATTAAGGCAAATAACAAGAATACAATTGATGAGTCATCGACAAATAGTTAGTTGTGGAAGAAGTCAATAAGGAAAAGAAGGAAGATAACCCACAAGTTGAAGAAGATAAAGGTAAACAGATGTAAAGGATGCTTCTAATTCCATTTTCGCAGAGATTGCAAAAACAAAAAGTTGATAATCAATTTGCAAAATTCCTTGAGGTATTTAAAAAGCTTCACATCAACATACCATTTGTAGAAACTTTGGAGCAAATGCCAAGTTACACAAAGTTTGTGAAAGAAATCTTGTCTAAGAAGAGGAGGTTGGCGATTTCGAGACTGTGACATTAACTGAAGAATGTAGTGCGATTTTACAGAAAAAATTATAGCCAAAGTTGAAGGATCCAGGAAGCTTCACTATCCTATGTACGATCGACAATCAATTTTCTAGAAGAGCACTGTGTGATTCAGGGGCTAGCATCAACTTGATGCCACTCTCAGTTTACACTCAGTTGGGACTAAAGGAACCAAGGCCAACAAATATCACCTTACAGCTTGCAGACAGATCAGTGACATATCCGAGAGGTATTGTGGAAGACATTTTAGTAAAGGTTGACAAATTCATTTTTCCAGTTGACTTCATAATATTGGATTTCGAGGAAGATAAGGAGATACCGATCATACTTGGTCACCCATTCTTAGCAATAGGAAGAACCTTAATTGACGTACAGAAAGGTGAGCTAACAATGCGGGTTCAAGATCAAGAGGTTACGTTTAATGTCTTCAAAATCATGAAATTTCCAAGGGAAGTGGAAAGATGTTTTCGAGTCGATTTAATCACAGAAGCAATGGATGAGGTATTTTTATCAACTTATCTTCCAGATCCACTTGAATCAGTATTAGGAAGTCCAACAACTTAAGATTTTCTGGCGTCATAAGAATATGTGCAAGTGCTAGATTCGACTCCAGAGTTTGTCAATTATATTCATCAATATGAAGCTTTCGATAATTCTAAAAATTCTTTTTCACGTGCAAAGCCATCTCTAGAAGAACCACCTACATTGAAACTTAAAGCTCTACCTAAACATTTGCGGTATGCATATTTAGGTGATTCTTGTACTTTACCCGTTATTATATTTGCTTCACTTAGTGAATTGCAAGAAGAAAAACTCTTGCAAGTGTTACGTGAGTACAGAACAACTATTGGATGGACTTTAACAGATATCAAGGGAATTAGCTCTTCATTTTGTATGCACAAAATCTTATTGGAGGATGAAACGAAGCCAATTATTGAGCAGCAACGTCGATTGAATCCCATCATGAAAGATGTGGTTAAAAAAGAGATCATCAAATGGCTAGACGCTGGCATAATCTATCTAATTTTAGACAGTTCATAGGTTAATCATGTGCATTGTGTGCCAAAGAAGGGAGGAATGACTGTGGTCGCAAATGAAAATAATGAACTCATTCCCACAAGGATGCATAGATTACTGTAAGTTGAACAAGGCAACTCGTAAAGATCACTTTCCCTTTCCATTTATTGATCAGATGTTGAATAGCTGGCGGGTCACCAGTTTTATTGTGTTCTTGATGGATATTCAGGAAACAACCAAATTGCAATAGCTTCGGTAGACCAAGAGAAGACCATGTTTACATGCCCTTATGGAACTTTCGCATTACGAAGGATGTCTTTTGGTCTTTGCAATGCACCAACTACGTTTCAAAGATGCATGATGGCTATTTTCTCCGACATGGTTGAGAAAAATCTAGAAGCGTCATGGACGACTTCTCTGTTTTTGGAGATAGTTTTGACCTTTGCCTAGATAATTTAACATTGGTTTTGAAACGGTGTGATGTGATAAAATTATGTAACTGCAAGTGCACAGTGTCAAATTGAAGAACTGGCAAGTACAGGTCGAACCCACAGAGACTAGATTAATTTTAATGTATCCTTAATATCTATTTTAGGCGAATTAGAAATAAAGATTGAGAATCAATTAACTATAATTAAACTAACTAATAATAAGGAAGCAATCTAGGAATCCGAATCCATTAAATAATAAACATAACAAGTAATTCAATCTCTTCTATTTTTATAACTTAATTATGATTTTGATCTCCCTTCCCTTTAATTTAGTAATTTTATAATTAACGTGGGCAAGCATAGACTATGAAAATTTAAGGATTAACTATAACCCATCAAAACTTCTTTGAGCAAGCATGGATTATGAAAAACTCATATCTTAACAATAATCTATCAAAACCTCTTAATTAATTTAAAATTACATAAGAACTATAAAACGAAGGTATTTCAATAACGAAACACGAAGGTGAAATCAATTAAACATAAAAGCATAAATAATAGAAGAGATAAAAAAATATTATCATGAATAATTATTTAATTTCATCTTCATCCTAGATTAAAGAAATTAACTAGACATGAAAATAAATAAACTAACTAAAATAAAGAAGAAGTAGAAAATTAAAAATAAAATAAGAAAACTCCCTTTAATTAACGATCCTCCAACAAGCGTACAATGAAAAATAATTTAATTTACTCCTACTCCTCACCTAAACTGATACCTCCTCTCTAAAACAAGAGACCTATTTATATGGAAAATAAATTTGTGCCCTAATTTACATTCATTGAACTTGGTCACTTTTATTCCCTTTTTGATTTCAATCTCTATATGGTAATCTCTCAAGAGTCCCTTTCCATGTAAGTTTCAACTTCCTAGTGGCAATCAACTTCTCAAAGATATCTTCTAGATTGACTTTCCTTTATCTCGCTGGATTTGACTTGCACACCAAGATTGTTCCACCTCCTTCCTTTTCCTTGTAGACTTCTTCTTGGATATTTCCTTACATGAATAAGAGCATTAAATATTGCTTGATCACCAAGATTTTGACTTTATTGCAACAAAATATTAAATCCTACAAAATAAAATAAAACATATTAATTAAATAAACTAATATAATTAAAAGGACAAAATTAGGGATAATAAAATGTATAAATTATGTGTCTATCAAATACCCCCATACCTAGCTTTTGCTCGTCCTCGAGTAAAATAAAAAGAAAATAAAATAAAAACAAAAACTATAGTACCCCATTTTCGTAGGAAACACGATTGCACTTAGCATGTGCAACAAGCCTTTAAACCCCAAGGTTACCCCAAGTGGACGAGTTGTGTCTCGTGAGGGTTTGCAGTGAATATACCCACAAAATTCAAATTTTAAAATTCAAAATAAAATATTTTTGGGTTCAACAAATTATGAAATCGAAAGAAAACTTCTAAGTATACATGTGCAATATACATAAACAAAATTAAATTCAAAATGACACTTTCACCTTATCAAAAATACTCTATTTTTATTCTAGACACCATCCTTCATAAAATTAATTCCATGTGATGCATGCATTGTGTAAGTGATGTAACTCTTAGTAGGGATTATTACCATGAAAATCAATCAAATTCATTTTTCTTTTTCTTTTCTTCTTCTCCTTTTTTCTATTTTTTTTTCATTTTTCCCTTTTTTTTTTTCCTTTTTTTTTTGAATTTTTTTCCTTGACTTGTGCAATGTCTCATTTTCTTAGGCTTTTCAGAGTTACCCATGTAGCGAGCGTTGGACCAATGACTCCCAAACCAATTGGCTTTAGGGCACTAGGTGTAGAGACACCCCTAAGGGCTTACTAACTCGAGTAACAAAGGCCACAAAACTAGACTAGTCAAGCTGCTTATATCCATCACACTTTTCAGCGTGAATATCGATGCTTCTTGAGGCTTGGATACCCAGTTATTTCGTTCAATGGACATTGAAGCAATTATTTATTTCTTTTCAACTTTTTTCAACTTTTCTTTTTCTTTTTTCTTCAAATTTTTTCTTTCTCTTTTTTTCAATTTGCTCAAATCATAGTTTATACCCCACAACTAAGAGTTAGCGTGAACGTGAAGTGCCAAAAATGCTTAGGAACTTTATTTTACTCAAGATGGTGTTTCGAACTAAGATTTTGTATCTTATCAAAGGTTCAAGAGTTCTAAATCTTTTAATCTTACTCATGAGTTCTGCACCACATATACTTATTAGAATTAATCCAACTCACAAAAAGTCAAACAATTTTTTTTTTAATTTTTTTAAAACAAAAAAAAATCTTAAAAATTTTCCTAAAAATAAAAAAATAAAACAAAAGAAAAAAAAAATAAAATAAAAAAAATATCTAATACTATAAATTTTTTAATTTTTCCTAAAAAAAAAAAAATCTAATACTATAATACAAACTCCCCCCATACCTAAATCATGCATTGTCCTCAATGTATGCAAATGAAAAATAGAGAACAAAGATGTGAAAGAATTGTACCTTGTATGCGGGGCAGTTGTTCTGCAAGAAAATGTGGTGAAAAAGAAAACAAATGTACATACCTACGAATTTCATATATCCTAAAAAGTATGTGACTACAAATGAATGATACAAATGGGCAAATGAGTGTGGTCTTTTCATGATTTTCCGGAGGTCTAGGAAATTGAAAATAGTCATAATTTTCATCACAGTTATGTTTAAAGTCTACCTCGGAAAAATATTTACGAATATGCTCAAAGTGTGGACGAATTGGTTCAAATGTAGGTTCCAATTTGGGTGACTTATGTGAAGTGGATCTCAGCAACTCATTAACCTTATCTAAATATTCAGATTCATTCCACTTTTGGTCAAGGTGATTTAAGAAAAAATCAATTGGATCATCTTTAATCACGAGTCTATTTTCATTCATTTCTTGAGTCATAGACAACTCTTGGATCATGTTTACTTTTATGGGCTGGTCTACAAAATCACTCGGTTGTTTTCTAGGAATAAGTCTTTCAGGATATAGAGCTTTAGGCTTATAGACTTGTTCAACCGACTCATTAAATGTGACATGATCAATTTTAGGCATGGACTCATAATTTTTAGACTCCTCAAATTGGCTTGACTCAAAGGGTGTAGAATTAAATCCAAAATTTTCATTTTCCTCATCATTTCCACAATCATCATGATTTTCAAAATTAACCTCAGAGTCACTAGAAAATTCATCCACCTCTTGTTCATTTATTATGGTGGCTAATCGACTCATTTGAATTTCTAGACGAGATATAGCTTGATTCGTGTTAAATTGATTTTCCATTAAAGTTTCCATAATTTTCTCTAAGGTATTTAATCTTTCCTCTTCTTCTTTTGAAAATTCTTGTGGATATTGAGGCTCTGGATTCGAATATGGATATGGATATGGATAGGAATATGAACTTAGATAAGGATTTTCATAAGTTGGAAAAAATTGATTTACTTGGTGTGCATTAAAATTTTCATAGGGTTCTTGATTCCAAGTAAAATTATTATTCCAACTATAATAGGAGTCCATCTTTCCACAAATCACAAGACAAATAAACTAACCACGAAAGTCACACAAAAGGGAAAAAAAATTAAAAATAAATATCCTAATTCTACGGTTAACCTAAATAAAATCTAGACAGCTCTTAACTGTTCCAAGTTACACCTTAAGGTCCACAAAATTCAAAATTAATCAAGTCACTAGCCAGGTAAGTGTAAAAACGGTGGGAGTCTCTCCGTGGGTACGGTGACTAATTAAATAACCACACGTTCTTTAGGCGTTTGCCTTTTGAACCACTTGCCTAGACACCAGTAGTTTGATTAATTAAAAATTCAGCCTCCTCTTGGAGTTTCTTGTCCTAATTGAGCTCGAGAGTCCTAGGGGCTAACGTCTACTTGATTTTATTAGGTCAAAGTTATGCAAAATGCAAGTTGGGTTGTTTGTGGGCCAAGGAAGGGTGATGAAATCCCCACCTTATCTTGTTACAGGTTTTTGCCCTTAATGTTAGATTAAAGATGAAAATGCACAAATAAAAAAAAATGGTAAACAAATAAAATGTCCTAAAACTATGTGGATTACGAAGTGAAGAGAAATTTGACGTACCTCAATCCTCCAGCAATCAACACAGTTTATATTTGACAAAAAATAAATAAAATAAAAACCTAAACAGGATGTGCTCTACGTGAGTGAATGCATGTATGCGGCAATTAGTTTTCTAACTAACAATAAAAACTAAAAAAAAATAAAAAATAAACAAAAAAAAAAAATAAAACTAAGCTACTATTTTTTTTTTGAGTTAAGATACAAAATACCAGGAATAAAGCAACAATAAAATCTTTATCTTTTCGCTCCTTCGATCCGCTTCGATAATCCTGGAAAGAAAAAAAAATAAAATAATTAAAAAAAAATTAGAGTTGAAAAAAACTAATTCGAATAAATAAATATTAAGGGATAAAAAAAAATTAATTCTAGTCCCCGGCAACGGCGCCAAAAACTTGATGTGATAAAATTATGTAACTGCAAGTGCACAGTGTCAAATTGAAGAACTGGCAAGTACAGGTCGAACCCACAGAGACTAGATTAATTTTAATGTATCCTTAATATCTATTTTAGGCGAATTAGAAATAAAGATTGAGAATCAATTAACTATAATTAAACTAACTAATAATAAGGAAGCAATCTAGGAATCCGAATCCATTAAATAATAAACATAACAAGTAATTCAATCTCTTCTATTTTTATAACTTAATTATGATTTTGATCTCCCTTCCCTTTAATTTAGTAATTTTATAATTAACGTGGGCAAGCATAGACTATGAAAATTTAAGGATTAACTATAACCCATCAAAACTTCTTTGAGCAAGCATGGATTATGAAAAACTCATATCTTAACAATAATCTATCAAAACCTCTTAATTAATTTAAAATTACATAAGAACTATAAAACGAAGGTATTTCAATAACGAAACACGAAGGTGAAATCAATTAAACATAAAAGCATAAATAATAGAAGAGATAAAAAAATATTATCATGAATAATTATTTAATTTCATCTTCATCCTAGATTAAAGAAATTAACTAGACATGAAAATAAATAAACTAACTAAAATAAAGAAGAAGTAGAAAATTAAAAATAAAATAAGAAAACTCCCTTTAATTAACGATCCTCCAACAAGCGTACAATGAAAAATAATTTAATTTACTCCTACTCCTCACCTAAACTGATACCTCCTCTCTAAAACAAGAGACCTATTTATATGGAAAATAAATTTGTGCCCTAATTTACATTCATTGAACTTGGTCACTTTTATTCCCTTTTTGATTTCAATCTCTATATGGTAATCTCTCAAGAGTCCCTTTCCATGTAAGTTTCAACTTCCTAGTGGCAATCAACTTCTCAAAGATATCTTCTAGATTGACTTTCCTTTATCTCGCTGGATTTGACTTGCACACCAAGATTGTTCCACCTCCTTCCTTTTCCTTGTAGAATTCTTCTTGGATATTTCCTTACATGAATAAGAGCATTAAATATTGCTTGATCACCAAGATTTTGACTTTATTGCAACAAAATATTAAATCCTACAAAATAAAATAAAACATATTAATTAAATAAACTAATATAATTAAAAGGACAAAATTAGGGATAATAAAATGTATAAATTATGTGTCTATCACGGTGCATGGAGACGAATCTGGTACTCAATTGGGAAGAATGCCACTTTATGGTTCGGGAAGGAATAATATTAGGACATAAAGTTTTAGCTAAAGGTTTAGAGGTGGATAGAGCTAAGATTGAAACTATTGAGAATCTTCCACCACCTACATTTGTTAAGGAAATTAGAAGTTTTCTTGGGCATGTTGGATTCTATCGGCGATTTATCAAAGATTTTTCCAAGATTACTAAACCTCTGTGTAGTTTATTAGAGAAAAACTTTCCTTTCATCTTTGATAAGGCATGTCTTGAAGCTTTTAAGTTATTAAAGAAGAAGTTAATTTCTACTCTAGTGATTGTTGCACCGGACTAAAATCTACCATTTGAATTGATGTGCGACGCCAGTGATTATGCAATTGGTGCAGTGTTGGGTCAATAAAAAGAGAAGATGTTTCAGACCATCTACTATGCAAGCAAAACATTGTTAGAAGCATAATTAAATTATACGACCACGAAAAAAGAGCTACTGGCAATATTGTATGCATTTAACAAATTCAGAGCTTACATAGTTGGTACAAAAGTAATTGTATTAACTGATCATGTAGCTATTAAATATTTGATTTCAAAGAAAGATGCTAAACTAAGATTGATACGATGGATACTACTGTTATAAAAATTTGATCTAGAAATTCGAGATAGAAAGGGAACAAAAAATTAGGTGGTAGACCATCTTTCTAGACTTGAGAATCCAGAACATCAAAAAGGGGATGGTACTTAAATCAATGAGTGCTTTCCGGATGCACAGTTGTTCGCAGTGACAAAAGAAATACCATGGTATGCAGACTATGTCAATTACATCGTTAGCCATGTATTACCACTATACTTGAGTTACTAGCAAAGAAACAAAATTCCAACACAATGTGAAAAGCTATGTTTGGGATGAACCTTTCCTGTTAAAATGTTGTTCGGATCAAATGCTTAGAAGATGTGTTCTTTAAGAATAAGTTGAAGATATTTTTCAACATTGCCATTCGTCGGTTTATGGAGGACATTAAGGTGGGAATGAACATCTGCGAAAATTCTTCAATCTGGATTCTACTAGCCAACGCTATTCAAATATGCTCACGATTATGTAGAAAGATGTGATAGGTGCCAACGCACAGGTAATATTTCCAAAAGACATGAGATTCCATTGAATGCTATTTTAGAGGTGGAGATTTTTGATGTGTGGGGTATAGACTTTATGGGTCCATTCCCAATATCTTTCAACAACTAGTATATATTGGTGGCAGTTGACTACGTTTCCAAATAGGTAGAAGTCTTTGCCTTACCTACAAATGAAGCTAGAGTGGTAATCAATTTTCAGCACAAGAATATATTTACAAGATTCGGAACACTAAGAGCAATAATCAGCGATGAGGGTACACACTTTTACAAAAATCTTTTGTAGCTATTCTTTCTCAATATGGTCTAACGCATAAAGTGGCAACATCTTACCATCCCCAAACTAGTGGTCAAGTTGAGATTTCTAACAGAGAAGTAAAAAGGATCTTGGAGAAAATTGTAAATCCAAATAGGAAGGATTGAGCGAAAAAACTTGATGATGCGATGTGGGCATACCAAACAACATATAAGACACCCATTAGAATGTCGCCATACAGATTAGTGTTCGGGAAAGCATGTCACTTACCTGTAGAACTGGAACATAGAGCCTATTGGCAATCAAGAAATTAAATTTTGACTTACATACAGCAGGTGAAAGAGGACTATTACAGTTAAATGAAATGGACGAGTTCCGCTTGCAAGCATATGACAATGCCAAGTTGTGTAAAGGAAAAGTGAAAAGATGGCATGACAAAAAGATTATAGACAGAAAATTTGAGCCGGGACAGTATGTACTCTTGTTTAATCACAATTGAGACTATTCCCGGGCAAATTAAAGTCACGTTAGTCGGGACCATTCATTGTCACAAAGGTATTTCCATATGGAGCAATTGAAGTCTCACCACTTGATTCAAATAGAACATTTTTAGTTAATGGGCAGCGATTGAAGCAATATTAGGGTGGAGACGTGGATCGTCAAAAGGTCTCCGTCATTTTATCCGATCCAAAGTTAAAAGGGAAGTAGTCGGGCTGAGACTATAAAACAAGCGTTGATTGAGTAACTACCCAATAATTTCTTAATTCGTAAGCAATTTATTCATTTTAAGAGTTTATATAAATTATTCTAAGTCATTTTTATCAATTTTGTAGGAATAACGTCCCAAATGAAGGATTATACAAGGAGGAGCAAAAGTAAAAACGAAGGGTAGGATCAGAAGACTAAGCGTCGTGGCTTAGAACATAGGGCGCCGCGGCCCAAGCTAAGCGTCGTAGCTCAACAAGCCAGCGTTGCGGCTCTGACGCGGATTAGAAAATGCGTTTTTAATTAGCGAATTTATGGAAAACAAAACTTTTGAACTCCTACTCCTATTGTAAAACTAATTTATCTCTTCTAGTCCAACTCAAGTTCTACACCTACACTTTCAAGCTATAAATAAAGGATCAATTCATAATTGTCAATTCAGATCCCAAAATTACAGATTTTTGGAGAGAAACTGAGTTTACAGTAGAAAGAATATTGGCGTGCTACATTCGACATGGTTAGCAAGCGTCGAAGGAGTCATCGAACACCTACAATTTTCGTTGGTGAAGAGTATGATAAAACTAAGTTTGTCAGCAACGCAACATCAATGTATTATTCTTTGTCGTTAGCAAACCTGACGGGAATTCCGAAAAGAGGATTTTATCCGAAAGAAAAGAACGATAGTGGAGTGTTTAAGATAATTCAAGAGAATGGATGGGAAAATTTCACACAGCATTGAGGAGCTCCAGTAGTGGACGTGGTAAGAGAGTTCTACGCCAACATAATGGACATAGATGGGGACACAGTGCAGGTGCGGGGTAGATAAGTTTCGTTTGATCCGTCTACAATCAATGCTTATTTTCATATTTGTGATCCGAACGATGAGGAGTTTTCGAAGTATAGAGATGGCAGATATCAATGGCATAAAGCACTTCAGTATTTGTGTAGACTAGGAGTCGTTTGGAAAATGCAGCTAAGTAACAAATTACATATTTCAACAAATGAACTGAGTCGATATAGCTTAGCTTGGTTTTACTTCATATGTGCTCGCCTGCTACCTTCCATAAAGATCACAGAACTTAATTGCGATAGAGCATCCTTGTTGTATGCTATTGTGAAATGAAAGAAAATTAATATGGGACTAGTCATATATAATTCAATTCGTAAAGCTATGAAAGGAGACTTAGTGGAGTGTTTACCACACCCATCATTGATTTACGGGCTATGTATGGATGCATGAGTGGTAGTCAGATTTGATGAAGAATATTAATCTAAACAAGTGCCAATCACAACTGAACTGATAAAGAAGTTTAAAATATGGGATGGGGGAGACTCTCATCCAAAAGGAGCTGGATTTATTGTGAAACCTAGATTAAACGGGAAGTTGTCGACATCAACTCTAGTAATAAATCAACTATTGACAAAAGTTGGAGAGCTTCATGAAGTTCGTACGGTAGCTCATCGTTAAAGGCATAAAGTTGATCAGTTATTACATAAGATGGACGCGTATCTAAACTACACGAAGGAATTCAACTCCGTTCTGGTTCAATTGCTTAGGAGGTTCAATAATGGCATGCAATTTCCACCTTCTCTAACGTTCAACGATCTAAGTGAAGATCCGGAAGAAGAGGAGGATGCATCTAGTCCACCAAGATGAACTTCAAGGAAGTCCTCATGTTTTAATTCTTTCTATTTGTTACATTGAGGACAATGTTTGTTTCAAGTTTGGAGGGTTTCGTTACTTTTTATTATTTTGTTGGGTTTTATTATTATGGTAATTGTAGTTAGTTGCATGTTAGAAGAATTTTTAGGTCATTATTAGTTGAATAAGATCATAAGTGGTTCAATAGTGTTACTTGATGGCCAATGATAGTGTTATGAGATATGGAATAATGAGATGCATGAAAGTCGATATTTTGATTAGTTTATGGTTATACATAAGTTGCAACTCTTTGCATTTAATGAGCACATGTTTTTCACAAGTTGAATAGTTAGAAAATTTTGAAAGAATTTATAAATTTGGAAGGAATTTATACAATCATTTGTTCATGGTAATTTTGTTGAGACTTGAGACATTGATTGAAATATCGGTTGAAACTAAATTGTGGCATGTCCTAAGTTTGGGGGAGAAGTGGGATTAACTTGTTGTGTAAGATTATTTGAAATTCATATTGAATTTCCATTCTATAATTGCAAGGAGATGGTGGGTTGAGATGCAGCGTAAAACGCACTCACCCCGACAAAGGTAAGGATGTGATGGAGCATAAAATGCGTAAAAGAATTAGGGAAGAATAAGTGTAGCAAATGATCTTATTGTGCCAGTTAAATGCGTATCTCGTTGATTCTCTGAAATTATGTGTTACCATGATGAGTGGAAATTGATGTGAAAAGAAAGTTTCGAAAATGGATCTAAGATTTCTATGGAACATTTGATTGTGCAATTTCATCTAAATTCTAACTATTGTGAACTGTATGATTACACGCACACACACGTAGAGGGTTGCAAGTCGTTATATGATTATCGAATTGATTAAATTATTGAACTTTGAATGTGTCGAGTTATGAATTAGTAATAAAAGAATTTATCTTCGGGCCAATAGTCGAGTAGCATCATTTCATTGTTTATGTTGGGTGATTTAGTTATTGATCGATTTAGGTCTTTGCTTGAGGGCAAACAAAAGTTTAAGTTTGGGGATATTTGATGAGTGAATTTTATATTCATGAATCATGTATTTTAAACTTAATTATTTTGTTAGTTCTTAAGTATTTTTAGTTTAATGTGATGCATTTTAATGTTTTTTATGCAGGAATAAAAGATTTAATCTTAAATGAAGAAAGAACAATAAATGGTATATATTTAGCCTTACTATGAAGCCAAGAATGCTAGGCAAGGGTTTGGAGCAAAGAGATGGGCTTAAGAAAGGAATGAAAACTCATTTAGGCATACAAGGAAAGAAAAACCAAAGGGAACAACAGAAGCATTTGAGCCGCAGCGCTCGCTAATGCAAGCCGCGGCGCCAAGTAGGGTGAGCCATAGCCGCGACGCTGGTTCAGTTTATTGCACACGTGTAGTGCGTCCATACAGTGAAGGGAGGCTCTTTCCAGCTGATTATGTCTTAGTTAATGAAGAGACGTAAAAGAGGAAGAGTCCTAACATCAAGAGGGCAGAAGAGAAGGTTAAAAAAAAGATACATCTGGGATATAGAGAGTAGGAGGAGGAGAGCATTATATTCAGCATATCTTTCTGGAGAAGAGGAAGAAGACGGAAGATCAAGATCTGAAGTATTTTAGCGGAAGTCGTGCTACAAATTCTTTCTCTTACCCTTCTTTTAGACTCTTGTACTTTAAAATGATGATGTATAATGTGATGTTGCCCTTTTTCTTATTCATGAACTAAATTCTTATTCAAGATTGCAATAGAACTCGATGATTGAATTTAATTAATTTCATTTCCTATTTAAATATGATCAATTGATTGCAAGATTGTTTATCATATTTTGTGTTTCACGTAATAATTGTGTGGCTATCAATTAATCTATCGATCTAGATGATATGGGAATGTTGATTCTAGATTGAGTGCGGAATATGATACATGTGTTGGATTTATTCTTCTTAGGAATGAATATCCAATTTGCAAGAGGGATAGGACTATACCTGATTGTCGCATGAACTTGTATAAGAATTGGTAATTATTGCTTCATTATTAATTATTCTCATAGGAATATAGTGAATGAATTAGGAATGACGACACTTATCTAATCTTGAAATAAGTTAAATAAATACTTATGAATTCTTGGTTAATAACTTGCCACATTTGATTAGTTAAGTAGGGAGTAGATGAGTTGGGTACATCATCAGGGAAAATTATAATCTTGATAATTCATTTTAATAGATATTTTTCATAGTTAATTCCGTTAGTTAATTTTGCTAATTTTGGTAATTACATTTGTTTAAATAGAATTGGGTTAATTAAAGGTTGGTAATTGGATTGATTAATTAATTTATTAGATTATTCCTTGTGGGATCGACAACTCTACTTATATTATATTACTTGTGAACCGTGTATACTTGTACGTAAATTGCTAGTATAGATTTAGGCAAATAATGTGTCTTTTCACTAGTGCCAACACCTTGAACATGTTTCACCTTGAACATGTTTCTTCTATTTCAAAGAACTTTCGGCAGTACCTCCCCATGGTCTCCAAATACACGAAATAGACCAAGATAACGTAGTCTAAGTATGCACTCAGAGAACATGTAGAAATACTAGCCGATAATTCCTCAAAATAGAAAAAACGTACTCAAGTCGTTGGCACCAGTCTAAGTGAGAGACATAACATCCAGGAACAGTCCTAGACTAGAGACTATTCGACATTTACTCCTAATGAGTAAATGTCGAACATATTTCTAAGCTCCTAGATTAACTAGATGCATGGGTATTCAGTTTATTTTAACAGTGAAAAATTAAGCAAATGCTATTTAGTTTATTTTTATTATATTATATTATAGCAATTTTATGTTACATTATATTATTTTAATATAATATATTATTTCATTTTATTTATTAGATTTTATCTTATTTTATTATATATTATTTATTATGTCATAATTTATTGTATTATATTATATTATATTATATTTGTAGACACCCAAATTTTGTACGTATTCTTAAATTTCTTGACAGGAGGGCAACAATATAAATTTACGACAAATTGGGGATGTCAAGGGATGACTCACAAAGACAAGGAGATTTACTTGGAGAGTGCACATATGTCTTGGGGTACTAAAGTGCAAAAAGGAGGATCCAAGGCACCACTTGTATTTCTAAGGACAAATATGAATGGAGTCAAATTTGATACCATTGTGAAGGCCTTAAAAAGAGCTTTCTGAATTGGGGTGGTACGTCTCCTAATTCTTTCTGAATTGCAAGATATGACCATTTTAGTGCACGAGACAAAAAGGGAGCAAGTGGGGGGCATTTGGGTGCCATTAGAGAGAAACATAAAAATTGAGAGATAAACCTCCTAAAAAAGACGTAAAACCCTAGATCTATTATTTCTTTTATCAAATCACTCAAACCTATCATCAAGGGTTAAACAGAAGCTTAAAGAAGAAGAAAAGGTAATCAAATTTGAATATCTCCTCCTCTCAAGGTCCATTTCATCTCCTTGTTCCTTTTCCTTTATTGTGGCTTATTGTTGGTTAGGCTTGATTAATTGATGTTTATTTTTTTTATTTTTGGGCTCTCTAAGCATCCTAGTTTTTTACTAGTAGGTTTTGGTCCCTAGTTGGAGCGTTTCTCACAAATAGAAATCCCTCCTTACTAGCCTATGAAATTCTCTTTGTGTTATATTTGATTTGTAGTTTCATTACTGTATTTGTGGGTCAATGGAGTTTAGGGTTTATGGGTCTCAATCCCTAGATCCTAAATTCTCTTCTTAGATCTTATTAGTGTAGTTAGATTTTCATGATGTAAATAGTATGTTATTGATGTAATTAGATTTTTATGATGTAATTAGTGTTATAGTTGTGATTTTGTTGATTTTGTTGGATCTACGGATTTAGGGTTTATGGGCCTCCAAAGTAAACTTTTAATTCCTTTAAATAGATCTTGATTTTTTTGTTAGGCTTGGAATAAGAATTATGTGAGCTTAAGAATAAATTCAAGACCCTTAAACTTTATGTTTAATGGGAATTGAAGAATATTCCCATGATAGACTTAGAAAATGGTTGTAATATTGAGATTGGTACTTATAATTGTGATTTTGGTCTTAAAATAATTTAGATAGTTTCATACCAAAAAATTGGGTTTAAAGACCCATTATAGTAGATTTTTATTATTTTGAGGTGCTTGAGATTGCTTAGATGGCTTACATGCCCAGAGGTAACTTCAACCCTATTTTGATGTTTGGTTTATTTTTGTCACATGAAAATAGTTTTCAAATAAAAAATCAAAAAGATCTTTTACAATTGAGGTTATTAGAATAATTTTGGGCTAAAATTGAAAGTAGTTTGAGCCTTGTTTCCACAAAGGGATTCCAAAAACTATTTTCCTTATCAAAACTATAATTTTTGTCACTATTTTATTAGGTAATAAAATGTTTTAAAAAAAATTAAAATGAACATTTTGAGAAAATGACTCCTTAAAAGATGATTTTCAAAACCTAAAACATATCATCTCAATAAAACACTCAAAAAATGATTTTTCAAACAACATTCACAAAAATTTAAGTTTTCAAAAAACTTTCAAATCAAAATCCTTCGTCCACAGGAATAAGGGCTCAAATTGCCTTCGAGATAATGCACTCATGATGACTTAGGTGATTTTAGGAGATGATATCCTAGATTTACTTTTTATCATGACTTAAGCGACTTAGGAGACGATACCCTAGGTTTTCTTAGTTTTGATGATTCAAACCGACTCTAGGAGACGATACCCTAGGTTTCCTAAGTTTTGACAACTCAAAGTGACTTTAGGAGACGATAACCTAAATTCTCTTTTTACTATGGCTTATACAGTTTAGGAGACGATACCCTAGACTTTCTTTTCATGATGACTCTAGGAGAAGATACCCTAGAGGACCTAGGAGACGATACATTAGGCTTCCTTCCTTTTGACAATTCAAATTGACTCTATGAAACGAGACCCTAGATTTTTCCCTACAATACGACCCACCTTGGCACAAGACACAAAGCACACACTTTTACACTTTTTTAAGGCAACTTATTTAAACTTTAGGAAAAACATCAGGAAAGTAGTAACCATATTTCACGGAAGTCGAGGAGTGCCTAACACCTTCCCCTCACTTAAGCTAGCCTCCAAACTCTTGGAATCTCGGTTTCAGACCAATTTTACGGAATCATATATGGGTCATCTTATTTATAAAACTCAAAATGCGGATAAGTTGGTACATCCGTTTAAATCTATACCAATTAACGACTCTATCTAATTGGCTAACCTAAAAATGAAAATTTCAAAACTCTGTCGGCATAAGTCGATTTTTTCTAAAATACCCCACACTTGAAAAAAAGTTCGAAAAGAAAATTTTTTGGTGTCGACAATATTATTATATTATATTATATTTGTTTTATTTAGTAGTGAAAAACTAATTAAGTAAAAGCTACTTAGTTGATTTTAGTAGTGGAAAAGTAAGTAAATGCTACTTAGTTTATTATATTACACTTCCTCCGTCCTAGAATAAAAGTCCTAATTGACTTTTTGGGCATATTAAGAAAGAAGATCAAATGACAAAATCGTCCCTATTTAAATTTTCATTTAATTGCATAGTTTTCTGCATATGACTAGTGATGCTCCATAAATATGCATAGAGAACAGAAATATGACAATTAATACTAATGGTATTATAGGCAAATTATTGTAAAAAATAGATTATTTAAGCTAAGTATACATTTAAATTGGGACTAACTAAAATAGTAATAAGGACTTTTATACTAAGATGGAGGGAGTATTATATTATATATTATATTATATTATATTATATTATATTATATTATATTATATTATATTATATTATATTATATTATATTATATTATATTATATTATATTATATTATATTATATTATATTGTATTGTATTGTATTGTATTGTATTACATTATATTACATTATTGTATTATATTATATTGTATTTAGTAGTCAGAAACTAAGTAAATAATACTTAGTGGATTTTACTTTTTCAATTTTTATTTTTTAAGATTTATTATATTATATTATAATATTTTATTATGTTATTTAATTCTGACAAAAATTCTATCGAAAATAGCCACACCCATTTTGCTTAAGCTAAATTACCAAAGCACAATACATTCACAACATAAATTTATATCTCCAATATCAATATATTTGATTTGGCTCTCCTCTATTATACCTTCCCTCCAATTTCATCCAGTACACTAATTATTTGATCTTAAGAATTTTGTTAGTAATGATCAAAATATGTTAATAGATAGTTAATGATATTAAGATCAGATCTTATAAAAAATTAGAATCATAAAAAAATATTTTTACCGTTAAAAATTTAAAAGAATTTTTAACCATTAAAATTTTGATGAAAAAATTCACATATGCATTGTGAATAAAATTCTTATTATGAGAGGTGTCGGGTTCGAATATATATTTATATATGTATTATATGCTGTGAAATATGTGATTTGGTATGAATATAGAAGAGGAATATATATATTCTTATATTGGAAAAATGAGGTTTAATGGTAAATTAAACCATTGATGATAGTAAATGAAATTGTTACGAAAAGGGTATTAACTGAATGTCATTAAGTTGAAATTATATTATGAAATAATATAATTTGATTATTATGCCTTGCTAGCAATGAAATTGTTATGGATTATATTTCATAATAATGTGAGTAACTCACTTAATTAAAATAGTGAATTAATGCAAATATATATTTGTTTTAATAAAACGAGAAAGCAATGTGTTACATAAATGTAATGTGATAATGTAATACGATTGTGAATTTCGTAAATAGTTATGATATCTATTTGGTAAAATAAATATTTGATGAAAATTATTGTTGATGATATTAAGTAAGATTGTGATAAATGATTTTATAATTGGTGTGTATTTCATTACGCGAGGGCAAGGGTAATATTCTAATTTAATTAAATTATTAAATTAGAGGATGAATGATTTATTAAATAAAATGATTTATTTAATAAAATGATAATTTGGCTAAATAGAATTATAATTTTATTAGTAAGATTTAATTGGATTTATTAACAAATAAGTTTAATTAAATCTAAGTGTGACAATTGTGTGTTATATGTTAAATGGGTAATTAAAATAAAATTAGAATAAATCAAAAGGAGCTCTATAGGGCTAGCCAAACATGACCTAGACCTTTCTTATTCCATAACCGCTGAGACCCTTTCACGTTTAGTAACTGACAACCCACGTTAAAACCAATGTCAGTTTATTTCTACACTTATGCCCATTGTTGCTCAAATCTGAGAAACAAAGTTCAGAGAGAATAAAGAGAGAATTGAGAAATGGAGAGAATTTGTGTGAAGTTCTGTGGATCAGAAGGTAGAAACAAGGAGATTGTCCAAGTTCTCTAACTAATCAAGAGGTAACAATCAAGTCTCAAGTTTCTTAGTTGATGTTTTTTAAAAGTTCTTCTGTGTAATTGTTTTGTTGGCTAAATTGTTAAGAGATTGATTATATACGTTTAGGGGAATGTATAATCCGTTGTATGATGTTTATAAACAATTTTTGAATAATCAAATTCATTAAAACATGCCTAAGAAGGAGAAATTAGGATTTTGAAGTAAAATATATATTGGTCTACTTTGAGTGTAAAATTGATTAAGAAATCATGTATAAAATCTGAAATTGATAATAGATGTTGTTAGTATGTTGAAAAACGAAAACAACGAAGGTTGGACGAATGAATTTGGTTCAGAAACGAAGTCGTGGTGTGTGATTTCACTAAATATGTTGAATAAGAAAAATTAGAGCATGAACCTTGGTTTTGAGTCTTTAAAATTGTTGTTTATGTCGTCAGAATCATTCTATCTACGTTGAGTTTTGATGTTATTAAGTTAATAATATCTGGGTTTGATTAATTTGCTATCTGAACGAAG
Organism: Aralia elata; assembly: GCA_034770075.1. Classification (NCBI taxonomy): domain Eukaryota; kingdom Viridiplantae; phylum Streptophyta; class Magnoliopsida; order Apiales; family Araliaceae; genus Aralia; species Aralia elata. The sequence goes on along the minus strand of CM068388.1, from coordinate 60,202,293 downwards.
AAATTTTGAGTTTGGGTTAGAGGCAGAGCACTGTCGCGAACTGCAGAAACTGAATCTGCAGTCTAGCGCCGCAACACCGTTCTTATAGCATAAAACGGGCGCCACAATGCCGGTGTCCAATGGACTCGGGTCAGGGGCAGCGCCGGCCCATAGGGTAATTTGGGCGCTGCAACGCCGGTCTTGGTCAACTAGAATCCTGACCTGGCGCCGCAGCGTCGGTGTCAAGGCTAAACTAGGCGCCGCAACGCCGGTCCCTGGCCAGGCATAGACAGTTCCTTTTATTTGCATGATTCATAGGAAACTTAATACTAATAATTAATTTACTTAATACACTTAATAAGTTATTATGGAAAGCTTTAAATACCTAATTTAAAATTAAGTATTAATTGAAAGATGAATTTAAATATTTATTTGGAAGTTAATTAGATTAATTTAATCAATCTAATTTACATTTAAAATAATGTAAAGGCTAAACATAGTAACTTAATTAAATATTAAGTGACTATTTAAATAAAATACTTTGAGAGTATAAGAAAAAGTTAATTTAATTAACTTTAATGAATGGAATACATTTATTATAATGTAACGAAAGGATTACAAAAACTTAACTAAATGTTAAGTATATCAAAGTGGAATGTAGGGAGAAGGGGAAAAGAAGTTTAATGTAAATAAATTGGATAAACGAAGAGATGTTTTAGCAAGACTTAAATACTTGAATGAACTTTGAGTATGACCTAAGAAAGATTATAATGGGTTATAAGTCGGAAGTGTTAAATCAAATTGATTATTGTGTATCGATTAAAAGGAAGGATTATGGAATATAGAATAAAGTTTACTTAAATGTTTACCAAGCGTTGTTATATGACTAATAGTTGATGTGTGTAATAATATATTGTGTAGGATACGTGAAGTACAGGTTGTTTTCCGGTAATTGGTAATCTACGAGTCAGGCAAGTCTTTCAGTTCCTATTTGTTATGTGAACTAAATGATTAGCTGTTTTAAATCTATGATATAAAAGCATGATGTACTTTATATGTTGTATGTATGAAACGACAAAGTCAATTTATGACTACGTTTGTTGAGTAAGAATGTTGATTGAGTTATGAAACTCAATTTTTATTTGGTAAGTGATGTACAGTATGTATGGTATGTTTAGCCTGATGTTATAATGTATATGTTGAGCATGTTATCTATGTGTTATGTGATGCATGCAAACTGTTAGATTTTGCTGAGCTGTCGAGCTCATTCTTGCAAATAACCACTTTTGCAGGTTAAGGATACAAGGTAACATTATATGCTGTTTGAATGACATGAATCAAATATAATGTATAAAGATCAAATGTTTAGCTTAAATTTATATTTTTGAATCATGATTAAGGTTCTGGATGATGTATTTGATGATGTATTAAATATAACAGATGTTGAGTTGTAAAATTTGTATTGACTTGTAATTTAATTTTATCCGATGTATAAAGGGTATTGAATCTAGAAGTAAGTTTTATTTTTATTATAACTCTGATGAAGCGAATCATTAAGTAAATATGATTCTAGAATATATAAATGATTAAAGGTTATGATTCAGGGAAAGCAAAGAAAGAAAACTGAAAAGTTTAAAATTATTCCGCATTTTATTAAGTTTAACATTGAATAATGTTGTAAAGTCAGAATGAGGATATATTGTTAACGACCGATGTGGAGAGTTGGATTGTTCATAATTAGGGGTCGTTACATTCATCAAATGGTGAAAAAAAATTAGATTACTTTTATTTTTGGAATAATTTTCTATTCAATATAATAAATTAGTACACGTAGTGTTGATTTCAATTATACTATTTACAACTATAAAAATATGGTGTATTTGGATGGAGTTATAGGGAAGATGTAATGGAGTGGATCCAAGTCCTAATATATCACATTCATAATATCAATATACCTAATAAATGAGCAAATCAATACTCAATTACCAATTCATCAAGTCTAATTCATGTATTTGACCAAATTATGCATTTAGAAACAACTATGGAACACAGTGTAAAACTTACAAAAAACGGCCTCACTAAATTCTCTTCACATATAAACCAACTTATGTATAACAAAATTCATCAATATATCTAAATTTATGCATAACCAAATTAATTTCTGAGGCTGCAAATAAACAATTCATGTAATATTTATTAATAATTAATCAATAAAACAAACAAATTTCCATAATATACAAACCTTATAGTGTGTGAAACCAAAATTACAACTTAGTTTGTGTTGGTGTGTAAAACTAATCTTAAATTGGAGCTAATAGAGGTATGAAGGAGAAGAAGGGGCTCCACTACCGGTAAAATTAAACCACTGCCATCGGAATTTCTGAAGGAACTTCAAATTTTTTTAGGGATTAGGGTTAGGGATCTAGAGCTAGGGTTGAGGAAGAGAAAGAGAGAGGAAAGAGAAATATGGGGCATACTAGGGGATGAAGGCGCCAGTGGGAGGAGATGGCGCCAGTGAGATGAGGGCGACGACCAAAGGAGATGGCACCGGTGGGATGCTTGCAAACTAGAGAGAGCGGCGAGTAAAGAGAGAGAGATAGTTTTTTTTCTTTCCTTCAATATGGAAGAGAGTTAGCGATTAGGTTTTTGAAAATGATTCCAAATTTTTGACTGAATTCAATCTGAATTAATTCTGTCGATATTAATTTATTTTTGATGGATATTCTGTCGAGTTTAAGACGCATTATGTCAAGATTACTACGCGCCATGGTGGAAAAATTGTGCCATGGACTGTGCTTAATTCCAACGAAAATCCATCGAGATTATCCTAATTCCGACGGAATTATTTCGGACGAAATATTATGTTGGAATTAAGATAATCTCGACGAAATCCATTGCGTCAGAATTAGGCTTTTTCCTTGTAGTGAAAAGTGTTATTCCTAGAGGCACTTAAAGATCTAGAAGGGGGGTTGAATAGATCCTTTTTAAATTATTATTTGTTTAGGATATTACCTAATAGTTGTTAATCAGATTGATTTAGCACAGCGGAATATGATTTAAAAAAAATCCCCTTAATGATCACTTATAACTCTTAGTTCCAAGTTCAGTATTAGAATCTCAATCACAAGTAATAATAATGTAGATAGAAAGTAAGACAGGAAAGTAAATGACACAAAGAGATTTTTAAGTGGTTCGGAGACTAAACAACTCCTACTCCACTCTTCTACTTCAACAAGTAGACATTTTACTAAGAATTTGATCAATCTGATTGTAATGACCGCGAATTTTTAAACTCCATTATTAGTTAACTATAAAATTTAATTTTTAATGAGTTAGTTTTGTATGATTATTTAAAATCTTGTATAATTAATTGGTTATGTGATTATGTGGTTGCGCGTAACTGCTAGGATTAATTAAAGGGAGTCACTAATGCTTTAATTAAATTAGTAGACTAGCCCTACAGTTTTAATATTAAAAGAATTGATAAAGTGATGATTAATTAAATATTCAATTTAATTGAATATAGTGTGGGGAATTAAATCGCATAAGTTAATTAATATAAGAATTAATTAATGTGAGCAATATTAACATTAATGATTAATAGCCTACTTGGTAGTTTAATACTAATGTACTAGATTAGTTATTTAATTAACTAATTGAACCATTTACTTGGATCTTGTATTGGGGAGTTATGATATACTAAATTAATTGGGTTATATTGTATGGCTTATTTAATTAACTAGTAGCATTATATTGGGACACAAATTATGGGACATATCCCATTTATTTTTAACCATAGTCTAAGAAGGAGAGAGAGAATTGAATTAAGCTGAGATGAATAGTAAATCCCATCCTCGGCCGCGTATGGATTTCTTGCGGGATTTCTTACTGGATTTCTATTGATGAAAATCAGGGCTAAAGATATGGGTCGATGTGATCAGCTGCATTGCCCATCATCTTCTTCTTGTTCCCGCTGGCTAACCAAATTGGACAAAAGCTTGGCATGGTTAATGAATTGGCTATAAATTAGAACTCCCGACTTCTCCTTCAGTTGCTGAGTTATAAATTTTACTGAAGAGGGGGGGGGGTATTGAGAGCTTCAGGGGGAAGGGAGAGCTGAAGAAGGAATTGGCCGCAGATGATTTCGAACTTCATTGTGTACTACAGGAAGAAGAGGAGGACTGCTTTTAAGTCTAAGAGGTAAGCCTTTTTCCCAGTAGCCATTCCGAGTTATTCGCAGTAGCCATATCAGTTGCCATAGTCTATTTATACGAATGCTAGGTATCATGCTTGTGATTAATTACTCCAATTGGGTGTATAAAATTTATAATTGATAGTAATATGTGGTTAATATTGAGTACACACGCTGGGTAGGATAATTTAAATGATTAAAATTCGAAGAAAACTATTAAAATAAAACGGGGAAGACGACTCTGGTTCGTCACGCCGCAGCACTAGCAAATGGCGCCGCAGCGTCAGCTTCGCGCTGCAGCGCCACGCCTAAGGGCCATGACACTGCATCATCATGCTTGCTACTTAGTTCTCACGTCGCAGCGTCACGTATAAGGCCATGATGCCGCAGCGTCAATCTGGCCGCGTGGTTTCGCGCCGCAGCGCCACGCCCGTGTTTTTGGCCAGGTTGGTCCAGTTCGTGATGGTTCAGGTCGGGTTGCGTAATCTAAATATTAATAGTTTTAATTAGTTATTAAATTATTTCTATTAGGTAACCATTAAACAACCAGGATTAAGATTGGGATTGTTTATTACGGTAATAATAAATAAACTCAATTAGTTATTCGTTAGTTAATCATATTTTATTAAGCCTTAAATGCTTAATTGTATATCAAGTATCAACCAAAGTGGTGTTGTCTTAAGGTGTAAATTGATTAACATGGTTGCAACTTACGTTCCCGCCAGCTCACCGGCAAGCTAGGCAGTCGCTCGCTCACTAGGGAGTGAGACCACCGATTGGGTAGTTGTAGTGGCAATCAATGTGTTTTAATGATGCTACGTCAGTTTTGAATCTAGTCTTTATGTGACTAATTGTTATACGAATATGTACTTAATTGTATAGGATATTAAGGAGCGTGTGTTGTAATATTATAGCAGACGCACCAGACAAGTTTCCTAACGCTTATCTAACCCTTGTGTTGGTCAAGTTTCCTATCCTAACTCAAATTGTTTATTAAGCAAGTTTTCCCTAACCTTACTTGAGTTAATTATTTAACCTGGAACTTTACTTCCAAGCAAGCTCTAAGTGGTTTAATTTCTTTACGATTATTCCACATTGATATTATTGTGATTCACACTTGGTGCATTTGAGCTCGTACAACCTTTGACTTGTGCCTAAATTAAAAGTTCTATATTGCATGAACTGTTCAGAGTTAAGTCTAAGCTATTGTTCGGCTAGACAAAAGCATATTTAATAAAAGCTTTCCAAGCCATTTGAAGGTCCGGATTCTTAGATTAATATGAACACCCCAAAAATATAAGGGAGTACCCCATGTATCTAAATATAAGATACAAGAACACAAATTAAATGTTATGCATATACATAGTGTACTAGAGGCTGATCTCCTCGAGTACGTATTTCTGAGCCAGTAACCAAAGGATCAATTAGCTATTGATTCCATTGGAAGTGAAATGTTCGTGGTCTATATTGATTATTGTTTATTTCAAAAAGTAGTTATTATTCTTGCTTTTGTTATTCTCACCGTTGAATCACTTTCGGATATCTCTTTCATTCATGATATATATCATTTCTTGTTATTATTTAAACTTGCTGAGCAAATTAGTTGCTCACCCTTGTTACATCATGAACCCTATTGCAGTTAAGCCCGAGACCGAAGGCAAAGACAAGGGCAAAGAAAAGATGAAGTAATAGACTTCAAGTAGCTGACTTTATTTTATGCTTAGTTTAATTTACTATCAATGTAATTTGAACCCTGATTTAATATTTAGGGTATATATTGATTTAGGTATTAAGGTTATCGAATCTTGGGACTAGTAACACCTTTTGAATAAACAACATATGTTTATTATATTCCGCATTTAGTTATTGTATGTTGTTTGAAGGTGGATGTTTGTATTGGATCGTGATGACCAGATTCGGGTATCTGAGACTCGAATTTGGGGGTGTCACATGTTAGTATCAGAGCTATAGGTTATAAATGTTAGGATTGCGAAACCTAGGTTATAACCATAGTATTAAAACCTGTATTGAGTGAATTAAGAGATGAATCAGGGAGATTTATCATATTTGGTATTTTGATGAATTGGGGAATTCATCGAGTCAAGTAGTACCCAATGAAATATAATTTCATTCCTTCAATGAATATATTTTATTGATGTACTAATGTTAGTTTTGCATGTCTGTAGGATGGCTACCGTAGGAGAGACCAGTGGAGTCCGGGAGGAGGATGAGGTATTTCTGATATACCCATTGTTATAGAGCAGCTAATGGGCTATGCACCTGTTGCCCTAGTAGTACCATTGAGTGGGTCTGGGCCAGAGGAGGACTACTTGATGGATCTGGTAGAGCCAGTCATAGGCGGAGTGTTCAGATCCGGTAGTCAGGACAGGGAGGATGAGTTTGAGGAGGACCCGACTAATATAGAGATAGATGGAGCTGCTGAGGAGGGATCTCCGGTATTCCACACATTTCAGGATGACTTGCTTGGAAATTATGTCGATCGCATAATAGAGCAGGAGCAGATTATCGAGCAGCAGAATGCTCGTATCGAGCACTTAGAGGAGGAGAATTCTGTCTATCAGGAGATGGAAGAGCAGTATAAGGTAGAGGCGTACTCGCTACAGTTCCAGATAGCTGAGCTGAAGGCCCAGATTCAGCAGTTAGAGAGTGCTACACCCCAGTTGAGCCCCACAGTGCAGCAACTGATGTTGTAAAACAGTCAGCTGAGGCAAGCATTAGAGCAATCGGATGCCAGAGAGGTGGAGCTACAGTTAGTTCTACAGGCTGTTAGGGCTGAGCAAGACTTGGAGTAGGCAGATAGGATTCGGATGTAGGAGTTTTGGATTCGCGTAGCCACGAGGGTGGATGTGCTTGAGGGAGAGGTTCAAGATGGATCCGCTAGGATCGATACCTTAGAGTATGCTATATATATGGCAGTGGCTAGACTGCATGACCGAGTCAGAAGATACCCTCAGAAGGAGGGTAGTAGTCGGCGCATGATCAGACGCTGAGTAGTTGATCGGTTTGCTCGACAGGCACTTCGTCGAGTAGTGCGTTGTAGCAGACATTGACTTGTTGGTATAGTACCTTTGTGTTTGGTTGTGGTAGTGAGTCCCACTTTTGTTTAATAGGGACAGATTTATTATGGAAATTCTGATGCCTTGTTGTATGCTTAGAATGGTAGTCAACCCCAAATTTTGTTTTGATAGAAGGGGTAGGTAGTAGTGAATCCTCACCTTTTTACTTAATAGAGGATAGATAGCAGTAGGCAGTTGGTGCCATTGAGCATTTATAGTAGTATGCCAAATGTTGGGTCAGTCTGTATTAAAACATTGGTATATGAATATAAATGCAGTTATTTCCTTTTGAATCGAATGTGTTTGATAGATGTTTTTACTATTGAATGTTGACTTAACCAGCATAGTGCGAAAAGCGTAGCATGATAAGCGAAAGTCTAAGACTTGCTCTTTAGCATATCATAATGCCGCCAAGAGGTAGACTCCGCAACCAAAGAGTTGCCAAGTCAGAAAGTGAGGTTGGATATCAACCTAACCCAATGAGGATATTTGCTAAACTGCTAGCCGAGGCTATACAGGCTAGACCCCCACCAGCAGTGGCACAATCAGCACCCCAGCCAACGGATCACTTGGCTAACTTTAAGGATTTCAAATTGGTTGGACCACCTGAGTTCAAGGGAACTCTCGATCCAATAGAAGCACAAACTTGGATAGAGGAGATGGTGAAAGTCTTTGAGATCGCACAAGTGGTCGAGGAGCAGAAAACTGGATTCACCACCTTCATGATGAAGGGCGAAACTAATTATTGGTGGAAAGCCAATAAGGGGCGAGCAGGCGATGGAATCATTCCATGGGATAAATTTAAGGAACTATTCTTCGACAATTACTTCCTAGATAATACATAGCAGGACATGGAGGTTAAGTTTCTGGAATTGAAACAGCGTGGTATGACGGTCGCGGAGTACGTGGAAAAATTTAATGAGTTAGCCCGATTCGCTCCACACCAGGTGGACACGGAGGCCAAGAAGGCAAGAAGATTTGAGTTAGGATTGAGGTCATGGGTGCAGAAGGCCGTCGTTGTATTGAAGATTAAAAATTTCTCTGAACTGCTGGAAAGGGCTATCATTGCAGAAGGAGGCAATGAAGCAATAACACGATTTAAACCGGAAAAGAAGGCCGGTTAGGAAGGGCCAAAAGGGGGAAGCAGCGGAGGCAGCAACTACAATAAGCGTAAATGGATGGAGAGCCAATCCTCCGGAGGAAACAAGTTCGGGGGAGAGGCCAAGTCAAGTGGGAAGTGTAGTAGCTACAGAAAGAATCACTCAGGGGAGTGTATGAAAGGGAGAAGCGTTTGTTATCGCTGCGGACAACCGGGGCACCTGGCTCCTTAGTGTTCGATTAGGCAGAAGGGACGGTGTTTCTCGTGTGGAGCCCCAGACCACCAGATCAAAGACTGCCCAAAGAGAAAAGGCGATGCAGTTAGCGGCAACCGCAATAACAACAACAACAACAATAGGCTGAGCATTGGAGGGCCAGCCAGTCAAGCCAACAGACCAACAGCACGCATGTTCAACATGACCATTCAGGATACGGTGGTGTACAAGGACGTTGTGTCAGGTATCACCCCAATCAATAAAATAGATGCGTATATGTTATTTGATTTGGGTGTTACCCGCTCTTTTGTTTCTGAAGAATTTGCTAGAAGATTAGACTTACCTCGTGAAAGGTTAGGGCACCCTATGAACGTAGAAGTAGCAAACAAAGAAATTATTCCCGTAGAATACGTTCATAGGAATTGTTGCTTCAAATTACAAGGATTTGAGCACAGGGTGGATTTGTTACTAATTCGTTTGGGGGAGTTTGACGTAATCCTTGGGATGGATTGATTATCGAGTCACGAAGTAGTCATCGACTGTAAGAAGAAGTGTGTACACCTGCAGACTCTAAATAAGTCGAAGGTGTAATATTCCGAACCCTAATAAGATCTGTATATGTAAATTATGTGTTTAATAAATGAAATTTCATGATCTGACTTTGTATTATATGTGCATATTATGTGAGTGGAAATGGGAGCATATTACCATGGATTTTGTAGTTGGTCTCCCAAATACATAGAAAGGCCACAATGCCATTTGGGTAATTGTAGATCGTCTTACCAAATCAGCTCATTTTCTACCCATAAAAGTTAGCTTCAGTCTTGACCAATTGGCCAAACTTTACATCAATGAAATTATTTCTAGACATGGAGTCCTTGTTTCTATAGTGTCAGACCGAGATCCACGATTTACTTCGAATTTTTGGACAAGTCTCCAGAGAAATTTAGGAACTCAGTTGAGACTAAGTACAGCATACCATCCACAAACTGACGGTCAAAGTGAGAGAACCATCCAGACATTGGAAGACATGTTACGCTCTTGCATCATGGATTTCAAGGGAAGTTGGGAAGATCAATTACCTTTGGTAGAATTTGCATAAAACAATAGTTACCATGCTAGCATAGGAATGCCACCATTTGAAGCCATATATAGAAGAAAATGTAGAACACCTTTATGTTTGGATGAGGTCGGAGAGCGACAAATTTTAGGACCTGAAATAGTGCAACGGACCGCGGAGGTAATTCGAATTATACGAGGAAGATTACAAGCATCACAGGATCGACAAAAGAAATATGCTGATCAACACAGAAAATTATAAGATTTCGAAGTCGGTAGTCACGTGTTTTTAAAAGTATCTCCGTGGAAAGACAAAATTCGATTTGGGAAGAAAGGGAAATTAAGTCCAAGATTCATTGGACCGTTTCAGATACTGAGAAGGATAGGTGAGGTAGCCTATAAGATAACCCTACCTCCCGAGCTAGAACATATTCATAACGTGTTTCATGTGTCCGTATTACGACCGTACAAACCCGATTATAAACATGTTATCGATTATGAACCCATTCAAACCGAGAAAGACTTATCTTGTGAAGAAGTTCCTATCGAAATCATAGATAGGAAAGAACAACATTTACGAAATAAAGTGATTCCTTCAGTCAAAGTTATTTGGAGGAATCAAAACATAGATGAAGCTACGTGGGAGCTCGAGAGTAAAATACAAGATAACTACCCACACTTATTTGTATAACCTGTACCATAATTTCGAGGACAAAATTCTTATTAGTGGGGGTGAATGTAATATTCCGAACCCTAATAAGATCTGTATATGTAAATTATGTGTTTAATAAATGAAATTTCATGATCTGACTTTGTATTATGTGATTGTGTATTATATTAAACAATTAGGTCAAGTAAAAAATTTTCGCCAAGCAGTTGTGTCGTGCTTAATCGGACAAAATGATTTGTCGTGCTTCCGGCGAATTCATCGAGAAGCGTCTCGGCAAATTATTTTTGTAAGCTGTTGTGTCGTGCTTGGAAATGACGAAGTGCTTTGTCGTGCTTCGGAGTTAATATAATATTATATTAACTGATAAAAATCTAAAATAAGTTAATTAGGGTTAGAATAATAAACTGAAACAGAAATCCTAATTTGAAAACCCTAATTGGTAATATTTATCCGAATTATCTAATCAAAACCCTAATTATTGTATAAGAATCTTAATTGTTATAATTAGATTCTAAATAATGAATTATAATATTAATTATGAATCATTACGATTAAATCCTAAACGAAAGATTAAAACCCTAATTGTGAAATTAGAACCCTAAAACCTAATTATGAAATCCTAAATCCTAATTAGGTTATCTAAACCCTAATTTATGAAATATAAAACCTTAATTATGATATATAACCCTAATTAAGGTATTACTAAACCTAAATTAACATCATAAACATGATTAGTAAAAATCTAGGTTTAATTAGTAAGTAAATAAATCAAAAATCAAATTTTGAACCAATCAAAAGAAGATAAGAACACAAAATCAGATATTTATAAATATCTAACTCAAGTAGCTGAATCATACCAGATCACAAGCAGCACAAGTTAAGGGGTTAGATATTTGTGGAGGCAAGAATGTGAGAAATGACCTAAAAACCCTAATTTGGAAATTGCTATAAATAGAACATCAAGCTGGTCCTTTAACCTACGAAATTCTCAAAGCCTAAACACTTATAAACATACCATATCAAGCCCCTGCAACCACAAGCCCAGAATCAAAAGCCAGAAATCAAATGTGACGCCCCCAAATTCGGGTCTCCAAATACCCGGATTCGGTCATCACGATCAAATACAAACATTCACCTCTAACAACATATGGTAACTAAAATGCGGAATATAATAAACATACGTTGTTCATTACAAGGCGTTACTAGTCCCAGAATACAATAACCTTAAACACCTACACAAATCCATACCCTAAATAAATGTCAGGGTTTAAATTACGTTAACAGTAATTAATTTCACATAAATTTAAAATCGGCTACATGAAGTCTATCACTTCATCTTTTCTTTCCCTTTGTTCTTCCCTGACGTCTCAGGTTTAGCTGCAATGAAGTCATGATATAGCAAGGATGAGCAACGAGTTTGCTCAGCAAGTTTAAAGTACAACAATAAGGATATATCATGATGAAGGGAATATAGAAAGAGAATTCAACAATTATCAGAAGCAAGAACATTGATTGTTTTTAGAACAAGAGATAGTCGAGTAGACTTTGAACAATAACTTCCAAAGGAGTCAATAACTGGTTGACCCTCTGGTTACTGGCTACAGAATAAGTACTTGAGGGGATCAGCCTCGTGTACGCTATGTATATGCATAACATTTAACTCTGTTATTTGTACCTTATATACGGTACCTGGGGTACTCCCCTATAATAAAAGGGGTGTCCATTTAGTCTAAGAATCCTTACCATCGATTGGTTCGGATAGCTTTTATAAATTCTCATATACTTGCCTGACCGAACAAGGGTTCAGACTTAACCATGAATAGTTCACAAATTTCTGAACTTAAATAAATATACGAATTCAAATGCACGAGTGCGAATGTCAATAAATACATAGATGTGGAATAATTTTAAAAGTAATTAGACCACTTAAAGCATGCTTGGAGATAAGATTCAAGCTTAAAGAATAACTTGCAATATATACCTTTTTGCACAAATTAAAAATAATGCATAAGGTTTAGAAACTTGCTCAATATAAAAGTTGAGTAAGATAGAACTTGCAAAAATCAAAGTCTCGGGATAGAGAACTTGCCTGTTTGCTCAGCTACAATTAAATCTTAGCTTTAATTAATTGACCTTGGATAACCTATCAGTTGATAAAGTCGGTTTATCCATTAACATTGCATACTGTATATTGATACACTCACTTATGCTATTTATTTAGCAAAATAAACATTTCGCATTCCTTTATTAACTCCATTAACATTAAATTACTAATCAATATTGTGCTAATCGGAAATTACTTAATGACCCTCAGTTTTATCTCAATAACTAATCATGCTTATTGGATACTCAACTTAGCAATATTTAGTAACTCAAGTTATTATTTACAACTCTAAATAATAAACTGATTAATGCATTACTAGCTAACAGTGGCAACAAGTAAATAGGTTATTTAATATTCATTCATACTTAGCTATTATTCCCTTATTTAACATTAACTAGAAAATTAATGTATCACTCTACCCATACTTAATTGTTAATAAGAATTAAGTTCTTATTATCTTTATTTATTATCAAATGAGAAATGATAAATAATTTACTTTACTCACATTAAATCATTAATAACAATCAAATATTTAATATCTTTATTTATTACTCAATAATAAATAATTATTTTATTAACTTATTCATACTTAATTATTATTTAATATTAATGAAATAATAATTAAATATTTGTTATCTTTATCTATCACTTACTGGCAAATAATTAAATTATTAACTTAATTCATACTTGATTATTATTTAATAGTAACCAAGCAATAATCAAATATTTATTAGCTTTATTTATACTCGATTATTATTTAATAGTAGTTAAACAATGATCAAATATTTATTAGCTTTACTTATTATTTAAGGATAAATAATAAATAATTAAATTATTAACTTTATGCATACTTGATTATTATTTAATAGTAGTCAAGCAATAATCAAATATTTATTAGCTTTATTTATTATTTAAAGATAATAAATAATTAACTTATTAATTAACTTTATTCATATTTAATTATTATTAAATAATAATTAAATATTTATTATATTTATTTATTATTCATTGATAAATAATAAATAATTATCTTATTAACTTTAGTCATATTTAATTATTATTAAATAATAATTAAATATTTATTATCTTTATTTATTGTTCATTGGTAAAGAATAGGTAATTATCTCATTAATCCTATTATTATTTAATATTAACTAAATAATAATTTAGAACTTATTATTTTATTTATCAATTATGGATAAATAATTATTATTGCCTTATCATTTACCAACCGATTCCCAGCCACCAACAATTCACTAGAGTTTATAGGCCTAACGAATCCTGAGTCTAGCAAGTCATGGATCACAAACTGGGCAAAGCTACAAAATGGTCCTCATAGACATTTCGTCGAGCACCTTGTGGGCATACCAAAGGTCGACACTGGCTTAGTTCCTAGGAAAAATTGTGATGCCGAACCTTATGGTTCTTATACAGTCTCAACCAAGCAGTAAGCCCAAGCAATACCGAAACAATTAAATTGATTACAGGGAAATAAACATCCCAATACAGAGAATAGTTTGATTAAATATGGTACCTAGAACAATTGATTTCAATACAGAGAACAACATACTCCAATACAGAGGAAGGTTTCGGTTCAATACCATACTCAGAAACAAATTACCCAGCACAGAAGGAAAGCAAAAAAAAAATAAAAAAAATAAAGAACAAACAACCCAATCGAACCAACGCAGTGGCTCGGTGGAATCATGGTTATACCTTGATTCCGTTCGACGGGCAGTTCTTCTCCTCCTCCCAAAATAATTGATGAAAGCGGACATCCACGGCTAGCCCTCTTTATCTGCTCCCTTTTGTATCGGCGCCTCACTCTCGAATTTGGACTCACAGAAGCTCGATAGCTGGGCTAGGGTTTGGACTCAATTTATAGGAAACTTTTTACCCAAATTGGCTGGGTATTACCTTAATTGACCGGTTAAGGACCAACGGTAGGAAAAGTGGCCTATGGCCGCCTGCAGACCACCCCCACAGCCCCCTCTATGCCGTCCAATCGCCTGCAATTCGCCGGCTGGCCTTTGAGCCGTGTGCCTCCCTTGGTCACGTCGCCGCGCGCTTGCACCCTCTGGTCCGAACAATGGCGCTTGGTCGGTCGATACCCTCCCCGCTTGTCCGCTGGTTGCTTCACGCTGTCGCTGGCGTACACCTGGCGACTCTCCCACCCGTCACTCACTCTCGTCCCGTCCGATTGATTGAAGGCTTGGCTCTGTTAGGTTCTTCCCCTTCTCTGCACCAATTTGCTGCGCCAATTCCCAATTGATCTGCCGACTGAATCTTTCCCCCAATTTGCTTACCGGTTATAATATTTCCCAACCCACTTGCATTAGTCGACCCGTTGCCATGACCCAACCCGGCTGGAAACTAAAAGGGTTTAACCCGGCAAGGAAAGGACTTGGGCTCAACCCAAATTGGTTCGGCCCAGCAGGGAATGGAAAGGAGTTTTGGGCCAATCAAATTTAGAAAGAACTTGGGCCAGTCCAATTAAGAGGAAAATGACCCAATTAAATTAACCACCTTGTATTTCTAATATTTTAAATTAATAACTACTTCAATTAATTAATTGTTTAAAATATTTATTCTAACCATAATTCTTTATTCGAATTATTTAATCCGATAATGATAAGATTATTTATTTAATCCTTCCAAGTTTTCTTGCCAATAAATTCGTAGGGTTGACTCACTAATTTATCCGGACTATTAGTGAGTCTCTTTAATGCAAGGAAAAATTATTGGACCATATAATTATATAATTTAAATAATAATGTTTACACGGATCCAATTAAATCTGAAAAATTATATAAAATGAATTTTATTTGTCAAAATAAATTGTACAAGGTTTTAAAAATTCCTGGACATTACATCAAAAATTTGAAGAAAAAGGTGCATAAACCCTAATGTGTTGCTAGATCTTTAAGTTGAATTTGATGTTATGTTTTAGTGTTTAGGAATACTTGTTAACATGTTATTAAGTGATCTGGGCGATTAAATCATGTTTGTATAACAATTAAAGGGTCAAAAATGATTAAAAATCAAAACAGTCAAGAACAGTCAAAATTGTCTGACAGGTGACTTTGTCAGACGGTTTGATCGACTTAAATTGTGTGTTTGATCTGTTTAAAAGTATGTATGTGAAGTCTGATATGTGGTCTATAATATCCGACTTGAATTGCAGTAAAAGAATGTCTAGAATAGAAGTTATGATTGGTCAAAGTCCTTTGACCGTTCTGAATTTTCAATTTCTAGGCAACCCAGAAAATCTTTGAAGAACTCTAACAAGGTTTGTCAGAAGTCCATGCTGCCTAGAATTGATTTAGATGAAATATTTTGTGTAATTTATTTGTTTAGAGTTGTATTATGCTATGTAAACTTTAATCTTGAACCATTAAAATACCTAAACGAACCATCAATTGAACGGAATTAATGGTCAAATAGCGTTGACCATTATGACTGCATAAGTTTTCTGGGTAACCCAGAAAACTCAAGAACAGTTTTATGACCTAGTTTTACTGGATCAAATCTCACACATGTGATGTTGTTTGATCTCAAACAACACATGTCGTTACGCTCTACCATATAGACTGTAACTAGCAACAAGAATCAAACACAAACATTAAAGCATCAAAGAGAAATTTAAGATCAAAGTAGGCACCATAGCGTTGACCAAGTGTTCTTCATGAAGAACACCTTTAGCGATGAAATGCATAAGCAAACCCAGAAACCTAAGGTTCTATGCAGACCGTCGCTAAAGCCCTTTAGCGACGGATTTTTAATAAAAGTAAATAAAAATTAAATTAAATAAATTATAAAATAATAAATAAATATTAAATAATTATTAATAATTAATAATTATATTCAAAAAATTTCATTTTTAATTATAAAAAATTATTTTTAATATTTTTATATATTTCTGAATTATTATTTAATTTAATTAAATAATTATAATTATTATAATAAATCATTTAATAATTATTTTAATTATTTAAAAATGATATTAAATCATTTAATAATTATATTAATGATTTTAAAAATGATATTAAGGTAAATAAAATTATTATATATAATAATTAAATAAAATAATTACATATTTAACTATTATAAATGATAAATAAATCATTTAAATAATATATTAAGTATTTAAAAAATTACTTTAAATGATAATTAAATCATTTAAATATTTAATTAAGTTTTGAAAATTATTATAAGTAATAATTAATTTATTATAATGATAAAATAAATTCTAAAATATTATTAATGATAAAATAAATCATTTAAATAATATTCTATCTTTCTAAAAATATTATAAATGATAAATAAATTATTTAAATAATATTTTAAGTATCTAAAAATATTCTAAATGACAAATAAATTATTTAAATAACATATTAAATGTTTTAAAATTATTCTAAGTGATAATTAAATCATTTAAAAATATTCTTAAACTTGTAAAATTATTTAAAAATACTTTCAAGCTTATAAAAATTATTTAAAAATAATATTAAGCTACTAAAAGTATTATAAATAATGAATAAATTATTTAGACTAATAATTAAGCTTCCAAATGAAGTTTTGTCAAATAATCTATGTGTTTAGCCATTAAGGACGCGACCGAGATACCGAATCAACATCTAACCTTAATGAAACTTGTCTAAATTAGCGTAATACATGTTTATATACGTGCTAACGCTTATTATTGGTATACGTAGACTACGTACGTTGACCAACTGTCTTAAATTTAAAACGAACTACGCTAAGGCAAGTGTCCTAACTTTTCTCAACTTATATTAAGCAATTCATTTATGTCTTACTATCAATTATTGTGAAGTTATTGCTACTTGTTCAGCATAACTTAAGAAATGTAATCATTTATTGATTGTTTGAGCTTAAATTTATTGTGTCAAGCCAAATTGTTTTGGTATGACATCTATACTGAGTAAAAGGGACACCGTGGATGGAAGGTGGTCCGACAAACCTTCAAATAAGGTTTAAATTGACAATTAAATGAATTGACCAAAATTGGCAATTAACTTAAATTGACCAAAATGTGGTAGGATGATATGCATACTCCTAGGATATTGGTGATGCTGATCACCTACCAGATATCCGAACTCAAATGGTTCTAAGTCATTGAAGCCTGACAGAACAAATTGAAATATATGGTTCCGGTACAGAACCCTCAGTATCAATTATACATCACCTGACATCTTTCAAATCAAACACACTGTGTTTACATTTTTAAATGAACTTGCTGATCATTTGTAACTCATTCTTGCGCATATCTTCTTTTGCAGCTTTAAATGATATCCCTAGCACTTCTGGGACAGATAAAGGAAAAGGACATGTTTACTAGTTTTATTAACTGCTTTTGAATAATCTAAGTCTTTTAAAGGCTTTTGTTGTAATAATTTAATACTGAGAACAATGTAATCGAACCAAATGATATGTAATATATTATGATCCTTTATTTCATCGATTGCATTATACTCTGATTTTTATTTTATTTAGCATAGTTGTACTAAGTTAGATACAGTATCTATACGAACTATACATCTGAATGAGGGTATTTAAATGATGTTGAAAGTCCTATAAGCTCTGGGGTTACACTTAATGAGCGCCGGTAAGGTGTCATCTTTACCGGAATGCGCCCCTCAGTTCTATGGAAAATCTTATCAATAATACTGTGAATGTCAGATAGATAGGGAGTCAATATATGAGAGAGGTATTCATAAGATATGAATCTACACATCCAAGTGAGGGTATCCAAACACAGATCACGTTCTGGCAAGAATTAACATCTGTTATGGGATACTGTGAACCTTGGATAGATAGAAGTCATATATTATTGAGTATTTACAGTTGTATAGTTCCACGTGAGCACAAATTCTGCTACAGAGAGAGTAGAGAATTTGGGGGCATCACAAGTTGGTATCAGAGCAGGTCTACCTCCGGATAGGGAGATCGAATTTGTTATCGATCTAGCACCTGGTACGGCGCCCATTTCAAAGGCACCATACAGGATGGCGCCGGTAGAGTTGAAAGAGTTACTTGTACAGTTACAGGAACTCTTAGACAAAAAGTACATACAACCCAGTGTTTCACCTTGGGGAGCACCAGTGTTGTTTGTAAAGAAGAAGGATGGAACGTTAAGGTTATGCATCGACTATAGAGAATTAAATAAGTTAACTATAAAGAACAAATATCATTTACCACGAATTGATGATTTGTTTGACCAGTTGAAAGGGGTCGAACACTTTTCAAAGATCGACCTATGATCAGGTTATCATCAATTAAAGGTAAGAAAAGAAGATGTGCCGAAGACAGCGTTTAGGACACGCTATGGACATTATGAGTTTCTTGTAATGTCTTTTGGACTAACAAATGCGCCGACAGCATTCATGGACTTAATGAACCGAGTGTTTAAACCATGCTTAGACAAATTTGTCGTAGTGTTCATCGATGATATTTTAGTATACTCGAGAACAAAAGAGGAGCATGTTGAACACTTAAGGAGCGTATTAGAGATATTACGCAAGGAACAACTTTATGCAAAGTTTTCCAAATGTGAATTCTGGTTGGAACGAGTCCAATTCTTGGGTCATGTGATTGACAAGAATGGGGTTGCAGTAGATCCAGCAAAGATAGAAGCGGTTGTAAATTGGGAACAACCAACAACTCCAACAGAAGTAAGAAGTTTTCTCGGTTTAACAGGGTATTATCGGCGTTTTATACAAGATTTTTCAAAGATAGCAACCCCGCTAACTAATTTGACTCAAAAGACGGTAAAGTACGTCTGGACAGACAAATGTGAAGAAAGCTTCCAAGAGTTGAAGAAGCGGTTAAGCATGGCACCAGTATTATCTTTACCAGATGATACAGGAGATCTTGTAGTTTATAGTGATGCATCACACAAGGGATTAGGATGTGTGTTAATGCAACATGGGAAAGTAATTGCATATGCATCAAGACAACTCAAAGATTATGAGAAGAGGTATCATACGCATGATCTTGAGTTAGCCGCCGTAGTATTTGCCTTGAAGATTTGGAGGCATTACTTGTAGGGCGAAAAGTGTGAAATATACACGGATCATAAGAGTCTGAAGTATATTTTCACGCAAAAAGAATTAAACATGAGACAGAGGAGATGGCTAGAGTTGATAAAAGATTTCGACTGTGAAATTTTATATCATCCCGAAAAAGCCAACGTCGTAGCAGACGCATTGAGTCGGAAGAACCAAGAGAAGTTAAATGTAATGACCAATAACGATGTATTGATAAAAGAGTTTGACAATCTTGAGATCCAGGTGGGAGTTTCAGTTAACTCTACCGAGAAGTTATTCGTCATGGAGGGTAGTTCGACTTTATTGGATAGAATCAAGGAACTACAGGAGACTGATGCAGAATGTCAGAAGTATAAGGCAGAAATGACTCATAAAAAGAATGTTAAGTTTAGAGTGGATAAGGATGGAGTACTGAGATACGAAAATAGAATTTGGGTACCTTCACTACAAGAACTAAAAGACGAAATACTGAATGAAGCTCATAGTTCTAAATTCGCTGTACATCCAAGGAGTACAAAAATGTATAAAGATTTGAGCCACCATTTTTGGTGGTCTAACATGAAAAGAGAGATAGCGGAGTGGGTAAGTAAATGTTTAACGTGTCAAAGGGTTAAAGCTGAACATCAGAAACCAAGTGGATTATTACAACCCTTAGAAATTCCTGAGTGGAAATGGGAGCATATTACCATGGATTTTGTAGTTGGTCTCCCAAATACACAGAAAGGTCACAATGCCATTTGGGTAATTGTAGATCGTCTTACCAAATCAGCTCATTTTCTACCCATAAAAGTTAGCTTCAGTCTTGACCAATTGGCCAAACTTTACATCAATGAAATTATTTCTAGACATGGAGTCCTTGTTTCTATAGTGTCAGACCGAGGTAGCCTATGAGGTAGCCCTACCTCCCGAGCTAGAACATATTCATAACGTGTTTCATGTGTCCGTGTTACGACCGTACAAACCTGATTATAAACACGTTATCGATTATGAACCCATTCAGATCGAGAAAGACTTATCTTATGAGGAAGTTCCTATCGAAATCATAGATAGGAAAGAACAACATTTACGAAATAAAGTGATTCCTTCAGTCAAAGTTATTTGGAGGAATCAAAACATAGATGAAGCTACGTGGGAGCTCGAGAGTAAAATACAAGATAACTACCCACACTTATTTGTATAACCTGTACCATAATTTCGAGGACGAAATTCTTATTAGTGGGGGTGAATGTAATATTCCGAACCCTAATAAGATCTGTATATGTAAATTATGTGTTTAATAAATGAAATTTCATGATCTGACTTTGTATTATGTGATTGTTTATTATATTAAACAATTAGGTCAAGTAAAAAAATTTTGCCAAGCAGCTGTGTCGTGCTTAATCGGACAAAATGATTTGTCGTGTTTCCGGCGAATTCACCGAGAAGCGTCTCGGTAAATTATTTTTGTAAGCTGTTGTGTCGTGCTTGGAAATGACGAAGTGCTTTGTCGTGCTTCGGAGTTAATATAATATTATATTAACTGATAAAAATCTAAAATAAGTTAATTAGGGTTAGAATAATAAACTGAAACAGAAATCCTAATTTGAAAACCCTAATTGGTAATATTTATCCGAATTATCTAATCAAAACCCTAATTATTGTATAAGAATCTTAATTGTTATAATTAGATTCTAAATAATGAATTATAATATTAATTATGAATCATTACGATTAAATCCTAAACGAAAGATTAAAACCCTAATTGTGAAATTAGAACCCTAAAACCTAATTATGAAATCCTAAATCCTAATTAGGTTATCTAAACCCTAATTTATGAAATATAAAGCCTTAATTATGATATATAACCCTAATTAAGGTATTACTAAACCTAAATTAACATCATAAACATGATTAGTAAAAATCTAGGTTTAATTAGTAAGTAAATAAATCAAAAATCAAATTTTGAACCAATCAAAAGAAGATAAGAACACAAAATCAGATATTTATAAATATCTAGCTCAAGTAGCTGAATCATACCAGATCACAAGCAGCACAAGTTAAGGGGTTAGATATTTGTGGAGGCAAGAATGTGAGAAATGACCTAAAAACCCTAATTTGGAAATTGCTATAAATAGAACATCAAGCTGGTCCTTTAACCTACGAAATTCTCAAAGCCTAAACACTTATAAACATACCATATCAAGCCCCTGCAACCACAAGCCCAGAATCAAAAGCCAAAAATCAAAAATTTGAAGAAAAAGGTGCATAAACCCTAATTTGTTGCTAGATCTTTAAGTTGAATTTGATGTTATGTTTTAGTATTTAGGAATAGTTGTTAACATGTTATTAAGTGATCTGGGCGGTTAAATCATGTTTTTATAACAATTAAAGGGTCAAAAATGATTAAAAATCAAAACAGTTAAGAACAGTCAAAATTGTCTGACAGGTGACTTTGTCAGACGGTTTGATCGACTTAAATTGTGTGTTTGATCTGTTTAAAAGTATGTATGTGAAGCCTGATATATGGTCTATAATATCCGACTTGAATTGCAGTAAAAGAATGTCTAGAATAGAAGTTATGATTGGTCAAAGTCCTTTGACCGTTCTGATTTTTCAATTTCTGGTCAACCCAGAAAATCTTTGAAGAACTCTGACAAGGTTTGTCAGAAGTCCATGCTGCCCAGAATTGATCTAGATGAAATATTTTGTGTAATTTATTTGTTTAGAGTTGTAGTATGCTATGTAAACTTTAATCTTGAACCATTAAAATACCTAAACGAACCATCAATTGAACGGAATTAATGGTCAAATAGCGTTGACCATTATGACTGCATGAGTTTTCTGGGTAACCTAGAAAACTCAAGAACAGTTGGATAACCTAGTTTGACCGGATCAAATCTCACACATGTGATGTTGTTTGATCTCAAACAACACATGTCGTTACACTCTACCATATAGACTGTAACTAGCAACAAGAATCAAACACAAACATTAAAGCATCAAAGAGAAATTTAAGATCAAAGTAGGCACCATAGCGTTGACCAAGTGTTCTTCATGAAGAACACCTTTAGCGATGAAATGCATAAGCAAACCCAGAAACCTAAGGTTCTATGCAGACCGTCGCTAAAGCCCTTTAGCGACGGATTTTTAATAAAAGTAAATAAAAATTTAATTAAATAAATTATAAAATAATAAATAAATATTAAATAATTAATAATAATTAATAATTATATTCAAAAATTCATTTTTAATTATAAAAAATTATTTTTAATATTTTTATATATTTCTAAATTATTATTTAATTTAATTAAATAATAATAATTATTATAATAAATCATTTAGTAATTATTTTAATTATTTAAAAATGATATTAAATCATTTAATAATTATATCAATGATTTAAAAATGATATTAAGGTAAATAAAATTATTATATATAATAATTAAATAAAATATTAAATATTTTCACTATTATAAATGATAAATAAATCATTTAAATAATATATTAAGTATTTAAAAAATTACTTTAAATGATAATTAAATCATTTAAATATTAAATTAAGTTTTAAAAATTATTATAAGTAATAATTAAATTATTATAATGATAAAATATATTCTAAAATATTATTAATGATAAAATAAATCATTTAAATAATATTCTATCTTTCTAAAAATATTATAAATGATAAATAAATTATTTAAATAATATTTTAGGTATCTAAAAATATTCTAAATGACAAATAAATTATTTAAATAACATATTAAATGTTTTAAAATTATTCTAAGTGATAATTAAATCATTTAAAAATATTCCTAAACTTGTAAAATTATTTAAAAATACTTCCAAGCTTATAAAAATTATTTAAAAATAATATTAAGCTTCTAAAAGTATTATAAATAATGAATAAATTATTTAGACTAATAATTAAGCTTCCAAATGAAGTTTTATCAAACAATCTATGTGTTTAGCTATTAAGGACGTGACCGAGATACCGAATCAACGTCTAACCTTAATGAAACTTGTCTAAATTAGCGTAATACATGTTTATATACGTGTAACGCTTATTATTGGTATACATAGACTACGTACGTTGACCAACTGTCTTAAATTTAAAATGAACTATGCTAAGGCAAGTGTCCTAACTTTTCTTAACTTATATTAAGCATATCTTCTTTTGCAGCTTTAAATGATATCCCCACTTATAGGACAGATAAAGGAAAAGGACATGTTTACTAGTTTTATTAACTGCTTTTGAATAATCTAAGTCTTTTAAAGGCTTTTGTTGTAATAACTTAGTACTGAGAACAATGTAATCGAACCAAATGATATGTAATATATTATGATCCTTTATTTCATCGATTGCATTATACTCTGATTTTTATTTTATTTAGCATAGTTGTACTAAGTTAGATACAGTATCTATACGAACTATACATCTGAATGAGGGTATTTAAATGATGTTGAAAGTCCTATAAGCTCTGGGGTTACACTTAATGAGCGCCGGTAAGCTGCCATATTTACCGGAATGCGCCCCTCAGTTCTATGGACAATCTTATCATTAATACTGTGAATGTCAGATAGATAGGGAGTATTGATATGAGAGAGGCATTCATAAGATATGAATCTACACATCCAAGTGAGGGTATCCAAACACAGATCACGTTCTGACAAGAATTAACATCTGTTATGGGATACTGTGACCCTTGGATAGATAGAAGTCATATATTATTGAATATTTACAGTTGTATAGTTCCACGTGAGCACAAATTATGCTATAGAGAGAGTAGAGAATTTGGGGGCGTCACAGAAGGTGGTATTCTATTATAGTAAATCGCCAAGACAATCTTGTTGTCTGACAATGATGCAAGCAAGAAAGTTGCTTAGAAAGGGTTGCATAGGTTATTTGGCTCACGTCGTTGATACTCGTCCAGGCGAGGGTGAACTGAGTCAAATACCTGTCGTAAGGGAATTCGCTGATGTCTTCCCAGATGAAATCTCGGGACTGTCACCAGATAGAGAGATAGAATTTGTAATTGACTTGGTACCAGGGACGACACCGATATCCAAGGTGCCATGCCGAATAGCATCAGTAGAGATGAAAGAACTAATGGTTCAACTATAGGAACTGTTAGATAAGGGTTATAACAGACCAAACATGTCCCCGTGGGGAGCGCCAGTTCTGTTCGTAAAAAAGAAGGATGGTTTGATGAGGCTTTGTATCGACTATCGCGAGTTGAACAAGGTTACGATTAAGAATAGGTATCCACTGCCCAAGATTGACGACCTGTTTGATCAAGTTAAGGGAGTGAAATACTTTTCAAAAGTTGATTTGAGAACGGGTTATCATCAACTGAAGGTGAGGAAGGAAGATATCCCGAAGACTGCATTCAGAACTCGCTATAGACATTTCGAGTTTCTGGTAATGTCATTTAGATTAACGAATGCACCAGCAGCATTCATGGATATGATGAACAGAGTGTTCAAGAGGTACTTGGACAAGTTCGTAGTAGCATTCATCTATGATATCTTGGTGTATTCGGAGACAGAGGAGGAGCATGTTGAATATTTAAGAATTATGTTAGAGACTCTTAGAACAGAGAAGTTGTACGCAAAGTTTTCTAAGTGTGAGTTTTGGTTGCAGAGGGTGCAGTTTCTCGGGCACGTCATTAACAAAGATGGTGTTTTGGTGGATCCAGCAAAGGTGGAGGCGGTTATCAATTGGGAACAACCGAAGACGCTAATGGAAATCAGGAGTTTCTTGGGATTAGCAGGATACTATTGGAGATTCATCCAGGATTTTTCAAAGATAGCATCGTCGTTGACCAATCTTACCAGAAAAGTAATTAAGTTTGTTTGGACAAGGGAATGTGAAGAGAGTTTTATGAAGCTGAAGAAGAGACTTAGTCA
Organism: Aralia elata; assembly: GCA_034770075.1. Lineage (NCBI taxonomy): Eukaryota > Viridiplantae > Streptophyta > Magnoliopsida > Apiales > Araliaceae > Aralia > Aralia elata. The sequence goes on along the minus strand of CM068388.1, from coordinate 60,176,946 downwards.
AGCACCGGTGTTGGCCTTACCAGACAACACTGGAGGCTTTGTAGTGTATAGCGATGTGTCACATAAAGGTCTTGGTTGTGTGTTGATGCAGCACGGCAAGGTCATTGTGTACACGTCACATCAGCTAAAGGACTATGAGAAGGGTTACCCGACTCATGACCTAGAGTTGGCTGTGGTAGTTTTCACTTTGAAGATTTGGAGGCACTACCTATACGGAGAAAAGTGTGAGATATATACGGATCATAAAAGTCTAAAATATATCTTCACTTAGAAGGAGCTAAACATGAGGCAGCGCCGATGGTTAGAATTGATTAAAGATTATGATTGTGAGATTCTATACCATCCGGTCAAAGAAAATGTAGTGGCCGATGCCTTGAGCAGACAATGCAAAGCAAAGTTGTTAAAGATAACCACTTAGGAAGAGTTGGTAAGGGATTTTGAACGACTCGAATTGCAAATCAAGTATCCAAGGGAGTCAAATGAGAAATTATGTGCAGTATCCAACCTTATGGGATAAAATAAAAGAGGCTCAGGAAAAGGATGAAGAATGCGATGGTATAAGGAAGCGAATTTCTGGAGGGAAAGAACTCAAGTATAAGATTGATAGCACAGGGCTGCTAAGATTTGAAGGGAGGATCTGGGTACCGTTGAATCCGAAGTTGTGACACCCCCAAATTCGGGTCTCAAAATACCCGGATTCGGTCATCACGATCCAATACAAACATTCACCTCCAACAACATACAATAACTAAATGCGGAATATAACGAACATATGTTGTTCATTCAAAAGGTGTTACTAGTCCCAAGATACGATAACCTTAATACATAACACAAAACATACCCTAAATGGTAATCAGGGTTCAAATTACATTAATAGCAAATTAAACTAAGCATAAAATAAAGCCAGCTACGTGAAGCCTATCACTTCATCTTTTCTTTACCCTTGCCCTTCCCTGAAGTCTCGGGTTTAACTGCAATGAAAGTCATGATATAGCAAGGATGAGCAACGAGTTTGCTCAGCAAGTTTAAACTATGACAATAAAGGATATATCATGATGAATGGAATATAGAATAAAAAAAGAATTCAACAATATAAATATCAGAAGCAAGAACGATTATTGCTTTTAGAACAATTGATAGTCAAGTAGACTCTGAACAATAACTTCCAAAGGAGTCAATAGCTAGTTGACCCTCTGGTTAATGGCTACAGAATAAGTACTTGAGGGGATCAGCCTCGCGTACGCTATGTGTATGCATAACATTTAACTTTGTTGTTTGTACCTTATATCCGGTACCTGGGGTACTCCCCTATAATAAAAGGGGTGTCCATTTAGTCTAAGAATCCTTACCATCGATTGGTTCAGATAGCTTTTATAAATTCTCACATACTTGCCTGACCGAACAAGGGTTCAGACTTAACCATGAATAGTTCACAAATTTCTGAACTTAAATAAATATACGAATTCAAATGCACGAGTGTGAATGTCAATAAATACAAATACGTGGAATAATTTTAAAAGTAATTAAACCACTTAAAACATGCTTGGAGATAAGATTCAAGCTTAAAGAATAACTTGCAATAATATATACCTTTTTGCACGAATTAAAAATAATGCATAAGGTTTAGAAATTTGCTCAATATAAAAGTTGAGTAAGATAGAACTTGCATTCAATATACTGAAAGAATGAAGTTAGGGAACTTGTCTGTCTGCTCAGCTACAAGTAATTCTAGCTTTAACTAATTGGCCTTGAAGAACCTAACATTGATAACGTCGATCTACCAATTAGTACTGCGTAGTTGTATATCGATACGCTTACTTATGCTATTTATTTAACAATTAAGCAAATCACATAGCACACATAAGTTAATAAACTATCGTAAATCCTATAAGACACTTAATATTATCAATCCTGATAATATTTAATTCACCTCTTGGTATTATTAGTCCACTAATAACACTTTTATTCGTTTACTAATGTTATTAACATCTTAATAATAATTTAATCATCCAATAATACTTTAATCTAATATTATTAATCTCTTAATAATATTTTAATTCTCATATCATTAATAATATTTTAATCTAATATTATTAGCCATTTTAATAACATCTTAATCATTTATTAATGCTTAAAATAAATATTATTACCCATTCAATAATATTTCCATGAAGTTTTAACCTTAATATTTCTTTGTTTACTAAAAAATATCGAATTCTTATATTACAAATATCACAGTAATATTTTAATAAGTTATTAGGCGAATAAACAATTTATTCTAATTGTTTTACCCTTTATTAAACAACTCTTTTACTACCCATAAAAGGTCATAAATATTATTTATCATTAAATATTACCAAAATACCCCTCAATAGTTATAATATATAATATTAGGAGTATCCAAGCTTAAAAATCACATTTTCCTTATTTATGACATCATTTAACCATTTATTTTCTTTTAATCATAACTATAACATTATTATGAAAAATAGAAAATAGGCTCTGAAAATTATTATCCTCTGGATCTGGATAGTATATGATCCAACAATGATCCACCAATGTTCCTGGAATTTTAGAAAGTGATTTACTATATTTAAAGTACCCAAAACCTCTGAATTTTGTTACATTTTTCATAAATCTAGTTTTGCTCAGAAAATTCTGAAATTTTCAGGGTACACTCTCATACTATACATAAACATACTATAAAAATTTCATATATTTTCAAGGTATACACAGTGAGAAATCCGGGTATAAATATTTAGGAGTCCTTCACGTTAAAAGCCATTACATAAAAACTACATATCGAAACGTGTTCGTTCTTTTTCCTACTTGTAGATAACTTCTTAAGGTACCTCTGTGATTTTTTCCAAATTTTTAAAAGATATATAACTGGCCGAAATAACCTTTGGAAAAACGAGGACAGCAAGCTTTTAGGGTTTTAAAGTTTTAAGTTTTATAGCTGGACTGTTTTGGGAAAATAGCCCCCAAGGCTTCAACAATTATTCGATTTGTGTTCTACCACTTGGGTTTACTAGATAACTCATGTATCTAGCACCCTCCTTCGACGGATCACAAATTCAAGTTGTAGATCTCAAGTTAGGGGTGATCCAAGTGAAGAAAAGCTAAGGTTTTTACCCTTTAAGAACATAAGTTCCTTTTCTTCCTTTGAATCTCCATTCTAACACTCAAGAGGATTAGATCTATACATAAAACATGAATATCTAATGATTCTTGAGTCTTAGAATAAAATCCCTCAAAAACTATAAAAATAAAACAAAGTAAGAAAGAAGAAAATGATTTAGGGTTTCACCTTGATCTTGTAGCTACTCTCCTTGATCTACCAAAGTATGTGATGAACTTGGGATGCATGAACTATGCTATTCTCACTCTCTTTTTCTCTCTAAGCTCTCACTTTGTGTTCTTGCTTGGGAGAAACGAAAGAAGGAGATGAAAAGAAGAAATGAACTTGAAATGAAATGAAAGGATAGAATACTTGCAAGTATAATGCTAAATTAGAATTCATGCTATTATCCCCCACATCTTTCTTACCCATTGGATATAAGAGTTCACCTTATCCCTTTCATTTAGCCTTAATCTTATCTTTAAGTGTGCTAATTAGATTTTTCACCAATGGGAGCTTGACAACCTTGTCCTTTGTGTAAGAGTTACCAAATAAAGCAAGTTGATTGACATAATTTCATGCCTTAAAAGCCTTAATAGGGCTTAATAGGTAATAAACATAGTTTAACAATTTTAATATGTATTACCCTAATTGTTTATTTAGGGTTTCTATTTCCAATCTTATGGAATTTAATTACTTACACATATCTCTTTAACTTGTAACCTAATTAGGCTAATAAAATCCAAATCTATTTAATGCAATATTGGGTCATTTAATTTAACCCAATGATTGATTAATTAATTTGCCACACTATTAATTACTACACCCATGATCAAATAAATAATTGGTCTTAGTTCCTTAATTAAATAAGCTAATCAATTAGAAATTGATTACTAATTGAACTATTAAATTTTATTATTCAATGTGACAATATTCTCATTAATTAATACTTTTATTAATTAATTTACTCAATTCAATATACTAAGTATATTCAATTTACTTGCATGATTAATTAGTAACTACTTTATCAATTTAATTGATATTAAACCTTAAGGCTTGTTCACTAATTTAACTATACTATTAGTGACCCCCTTTACTCAACTTAAAACAATTCATCACCTAGTCATGTAGGCTACCAATGCACACAAAAGGTTTAAATAAGCACACAAACTAACTCATTAAAAATTTAATTTATATATTTAATTAATAATGACGTTTAAAATTCAGGGGCACTACATCCCTCCCCCCTTATAAAAATTCCGTCCTCGGAATTGCAAAATAAGGTTACTCGAATAGAAAAGGATAATTTGCTTTCATCTTCTCTTCGAGTTCCCACGTAGCTTCTTCGACTGCGTGATTCCTCTAGAGAACCTTGACGGAATAGATGATCTTATTCCTCAGTTTCTGTTCCTTCCTATCGAGTATCTGAACAGGAATTTCCTCGTACGATAAGTCTTTCTCGACTTGGATTGGTTCATACGAGATAACGTGCTTGTAGTCTGGTTTATACGGCCGCAACACTGACACATGAAACACGTTGTGAATGTACTCAAGTTCAAGAGGTAACGCAACCTCGTACGCCACTTCGCCAATTCGCCTTAATACCTCGAACGGTCCTATGAACCTAGGGCTCAATTTGCCCTTCTTCCCAAAATGGATCTTCCCTTTCCAGGGAGATACCTTCAAAAACACAAAGCTACCAACTTCAAAGTCTCTCTTCTGACGATGTAAGTCGGCATATTTCTTTTGGAGATCCTGAGCTGCTACCAGACGATTCCTGACCAGTTGTACTGTATCTGTAGTTTGCTGCACCAATTCAGGTCTCAACAGTCTTCGCTCTCCAACCTCATCCCAACACATCGAGGTTCGGCATTTCCTTCCATATAGCGCTTCGTACGGTGGCATACCGATACTAGCGTGATAGCTGTTGTTGTAAGCGAACTCCACCAGTGGCAATAGTCATCCCAGCTGCCCTTCAAATCCATCACGACCGCCCGAAGCATATCTTCTAAGGTCTGAATCGTTCGCTCGCTCTGGCTGTCAGTTTGAGGATGATACGCTGTACTCAACCTCAACTGTGTTCTCATTCTTGCCTGCAGACTTCTCCAAAAATTTGACGTGAAGCGCGGATCTCTGTCCGATACAATAGATACCGGCACTCCATGACGCGATACAATCTCCTTGACGTAAAGTTTTGCTAATTGTTCCAGATTGTACCGTATCTTAATTGGCAGAAAATGAGCAGACTTGGTTAGACGATCCACAATTACCCAGATAGCATCTAAACCCTTATGAGTTGGTGGCAGTCCCACCACAAAGTCCATTGTGATGTGCTCCCACTTCCACTCCGGAATCTCTAATGGTTGAAGTAATCCGCTCGGTCGTTGGTGCTCTGCTTTAATCCGCTAGCATGTCAGACATCGGCTGACGCACTTTGCCACTTCTCGTTTCATATTCGGCCACCAAAAATTTCGTCGCAAATCCTGGTACATCTTTGTGCTCCCGGGATGTACTGAGTACTTCGTGCTATGAGCTTCCTGAAGGATTTCTTCCCTCAATTCCAGATCCAACGGTACCCAGACTCTCCCTTCAAACCTTAGCAATCCAGTGCTATCAATCTTTTACTTAAGCTCCTCGCCTTCGGCAATTCGCTTCTTTATTGAATCACAATCCTCATCCTTTTCTTGAGCCTCCTTAATCTGATCCAATAGGGTCGGGCTCGCTGTCACTGTGAATAATTTCCCGTCCGCCTCCATCGGATACTTAACCTCCAATTCCAGACGTTCGAACTCCTTTATCAACTCTGCTTGAGTCGTGAGCCTCATTAATTTCTCTCTGCCTTTCCTACTCAGGGCATCTGCCACTACATTTGCTTTGCCCGGATGGTACAGAATCTCACAGTCGTAATCCTTGATCAATTCTAACCATCGGTGCTGCCTCATATTCAGCTCCTTCTGAGTGAAGATATATTTCAGACTTTTATGATCTGTATATATCTCGCACCTCTCTCCATATAAGTAGTGCCTCCAAATCTTCAAGGCGAATACTACTGCTGCTAACTCCAGATCATGACTCGGGTATCCCTTCTCATAGTCCTTCAGCTGACGTGAAGCGTACGCAATGACCTTGCCATGCTGCATTAGTACACAACCGAGGCCTTTGTATGACGCATCACTGTATACTACAAAACCCCCAGTGTCGTCCGGTAAAGTCAACACTGGTGCTTGGCTAAGTCTTTTCTTCAGCTCCATGAAACTCTCCTCGTACTTCTCCGTCCAAACGAACTTTACCGTCTTTCTGGTTAGATTGGTCAACGACGATACTATCTTCAAAAAAAATCCTGGACGAATCTCCGATAGTATCCCGCTAACCCTAGGAAACTCCTGATCTCCGTCGGCGTCCTCGGCTGCTCCCAGTTGATAATGGCTTCCACCTTTGCTGGGTCTATCGAAACACCATCCCGGTCAATGACGTGACCTAGAAACTGCACCCTTTGCAACCAAAATTCACACTTTGAAAACTTCGCATACAACGTCTCCCTTCTTAATGCCTCCAAAACAATCCTTAGATGTTCAGCATGTTCTTCCTCTGTCACTGAATATACCAAGAACTCATCGATGAATACTACCACGAACTTGTCCAAGTACTGCTTGGACACTCTGTTCATCATATCCATGAATGTCGATGGTGCATTTGTTAGTCCAAATGACATTACCAGAAACTCGAAATGTCCATAACGAGTTCTGAATGCCGTCTTCAGGATATCCTCCTGTCTCACCCTTAGCTGATGGTAGCCTGTCCTTAAATTAATCTTTGAAAAGTATTTCACTCCCTTGAGTTGATCAAACAGATCGTCTATTCTGGGTAGCGGGTACCTGTTCTTAATCGTAATCTTGTTCAATTCCCTGTAATCGATACTGAGCCTTAACGATCCATCCTTCTTCTTTACAAACAGAACTGGCGCTCCCCATGGTGACACGCTCGGTCTGATATAACCTTTATCCAACAGTTCTTGCAATTGAACCATTAGCTCCTTCATTTCTACCGGTGCCATGCGATACGGCGCCGTCGATATTGGTGCGGCTCCCGGCACCAAGTCAATTACAAATTCTACCTCCCTATCTGGCGATAATCCCGAAATTTCATTTGGAAAGACATCTGTGAATTTCCTTACGATAGGTATCTGACTTGGTTCGCCCTCGACTCGACGAGTATCAACTACATGGGCCAAATAACCTATACAACCCTTCTTTAGAAATCTCTTAGCTTGCATCATCGTTAGACAACAAGATTGTCTCGGCGATTTACTACCATAGAATACTACCTTCGACTTATTAGAAGTCTTCAGGTGTACACACTTCTTCTTACAGTCGATGACTGCTCCGTGAATCGATAACCAATCCATTCCAAGGATCACATCGAACTCCCCCAAACGAATCGGTATCAAATCCACGCTGAGCTTAAATCCTCGCAATTCGGCACAACAATTCCTATGAATGCATTCTACGGGGATAATTTCCTTATTTGCTACTTCTACGTTCATAGGGTATTCTAACTTTTCACGAGGTAAGTCTAACATTTTAGCAATTCTTCGGAAACAAAAGAGCAGGTAGCACCCGAATCGAATAACACATAAGCATTTATATCATTGATTGGGATGATACCTGACACCACGTCCTTGGACCCCACGACATCCTTCCTTGTGACCATCATGGCTTTTCTGATCTTGGTTGTACTTTGTCAACGCTTCATTTCCTCCTCGGCAACGATTGCTTCCTTAAGTAACGTAGGAAATGTGTTGATCTGCAAAACCACAACCTTACTATACGCCCAGGGCTTCAACCATTGATCAAATCTCTTCGCTCGCCTAGCTCCGGTGTCCACTTGGTGTGGATCAAACCTAGCTAGTTTGTTAAACTTCGTTGCGTACTCTGCTACCGACATATCATCTTGCTTCAGATCCAAGAACTTTATCTCCATACTTGCCTGCGTGCTTTCTAGAAAGTAATTGTTTTTGAAAAATAGCTCCTTAAAATGAGTCCACGGATTCGCACCTTCCCCAGCTCGGCTTCTATTCGCCTTCCACCAGTAATTTGACTCACCCTTCCTCATGAAAGTGGCAAACGAAGTCTTCTGTTCCTCGGTCACTCTTGCGACCTTGAAAACTTTCTCCATTTCTTCTACCCATGTCTGGGCTTCACTCGAATCCATATTCCCACAAAACTCTGGTGGTCCTAGTAATTTGAAACCCGTAAAGTTTGCCATGTGATTTCATGGCCAAACAACCGCAATGGCTAGTCTGCCTTGCATCGTTTCCTCTAACAAGTTCGCAAAGGTCCTCTTGGGGTCAGTCTGACCCTCCTCGTTATTCACTGACTCTTCCACCCTCGTGTATCGGGGTTGTCTCCTTGACGGCATTGTTTGTTCTAAATAAAACCTTACATAAATCCTTCTTGTTTTACACATCGTGCAAAATTCTACTGATGTTATCATTTAAGAGTCAAGGCACAAATCGGTCATAATCAATCATGTAATAATAATACCACATTTATATTCATACACCCCTTAGTGTGTCAAACACTTATAATTCCGGCATATTCCTATAAATGTTAACTATCCCATTAAGACACAAAAGATGGGATTAATAAGAACTCCATTCCCCTAGATCTGAAAAGTGGGGATGTATCATCATCATATCAACTCAAGGCACCTTTAGTAAATACTAATAAGCTCATCTTAGTACCTCGTACTACTTACATCATATAGCATTCCTGATATCCACTTATCCCTCTGTTACTAACAACAAGATGGGATTCACATAACTACTCCACAACTTACACAAAATTGGGACTTACAACAGATATACTGCTAGCTGTACAAAAACTGAGATTCACATTTCTTACATGCATAGGTATACTAGTACATATACATTGACTACTATTCTTTATTCATTACGACTCACAAAGGTCTTATAACTCTCAGACTTAATCTTTCTTTCTTTCATTTCCTCCACTTATTCCTTATATCGGCTTCAATTGATCCTCCTTAGGGATTTCTATTATCTCATCATTCAGTTCCATCTCTAGATACTTTTTCCAGATCAGACACTAAATCTACCCTCGGTTCATTTCTTATAATCTCTCCGTTGTCTCTCCTTTCTAATCATCAAAACAATCTAAATTGCCATCAGTCATCTCTTAATTTTTTTTTATTTTTTTTGCATATAAAATCATTCATCTTAATACTCTCAACTTTTGCTTAACAACTCTATATGAGTTCATTACCTTTGTCTCACCTGGCATTCCACCATAAAGCTTAATAACTTAACTAACACTTCAAAATATCGATATATTCATTATTTATCGAATTAATCATTTCCTTTTTGCAAACCTTAACCCAACAGATTCTAAGGTACCCTCTCTTCTTCACAAAGAAACTCTATACCACATCACTCCAATATCTTATCTAATGAATAGCCACAAAAATTGATCAATAGCCACAGAATTGATCAATAACATCAAATGATTAATCTAATTACCTCGAATATCTATAACTCCAGCTTACAATGGATCGTCCATACTTAATGGTCTTCACTTTACCATATTATCTCATCAATACACATTCCTCAAATTATCCACAAGCTTAATAACACCAACGTATGATCCAAATCCTCAATTTTAAGATCATAATAAATTTCAACCCAAAAATAACTCTATATGAGTTCTATCCGCTTCTATTCCTCTATATTCTCTCAGGTTATAGCCTAAGGACTCTTTCTCCTAAGGGTTATAACCTATAGCTCTGATACCAACCTGTGACACCCCCAAATTCGGGTCTCAAAATACCCGGATTCGGTCATCACGATCCAATACAAATATTCACCTCCAACAACATACAATAACTAAATGCGGAATATAACGAACATATGTTGTTCATTCAAAAGGTGTTACTAGTCCCAAGATACGATAACCTTAATACATAACACAAAACATACCCTAAATGGTAATCAAGGTTCAAATTACATTAATAGCAAATTAAACTAAGCATAAAATAAAGCCAGCTACGTGAAGCCTATCACTTCATCTTTTCTTTACCCTTGCCCTTCCCTGAAGTCTCGGGTTTAACTGCAATGAAAGTCATGATATAGCAAGGATGAGCAACGAGTTTGCTCAGCAAGTTTAAACTATGACAATAAAAGATATATCATGATGAATGGAATATAGAAAAAAAAAAGAATTCAACAATATAAATATCAGAAGCAAGAACGATTATTGCTTTTAGAACAATTGATAGTCAAGTAGACTCTGAACAATAACTTCCAAAGGAGTCAATAGCTAGTTGACCATCTGGTTACTGGCTACAGAATAAGTACTTGAGGGGATCAGCCTCGCGTACGCTATATGTATGCATAACATTTAACTCTGCTGTTTGTACCTTATATCCGGTACCTGGGGTACTCCCCTATAATAAAAGGGGTGTCCATTTAGTCTAAGAATCCTTACCATCGATTGGTTCAGATAGCTTTTATAAATTCTCACATACTTGCCTGACCGAACAAGAGTTCAGACTTAACCATGAATAGTTCACAAATTTCTGAACTTAAATAAATATACGAATTCAAATGCACGAGCGCGAATGTCAATAAATACAAATACGTGGAATAATTTTAAAAGTAATTAAACCACTTAAAACATGCTTGGAGATAAGATTCAAGCTTAAAGAATAACTTGCAACAATATATACCTTTTTGCACGAATTAAAAATAATGCATAAGGTTTAGAAATTTGCTCAATATAAAAGTTGAGTAAGATAGAACTTGCATTCAATATACTGAAAGAATGAAGTTAGGGAACTTGTCTGTCTGCTCAGCTACAAGTAATTCTAGCTTTAACTAATTGGCCTTGAAGAACCTAACATTGATAACGTCGATCTACCAATTAGTACTGCGTAGTTGTATATCGATACGCTTACTTATGCTATTTATTTAACAATTAAGCAAATCACATAGCACACATAAGTTAATAAACTATCGTAAATCCTATAAGACACTTAATATTATCAATCCTGATAATATTTAATTCACCTCTTGGTATTATTAGTCCACTAATAACACTTTTATTCGTTTACTAATGTTATTAACATCTTAATAATAATTTAATCATCCAATAATACTTTAATCTAATATTATTAATCTCTTAATAATATTTTAATTCTCATATCATTAATAATATTTTAATCTAATATTATTAGCCATTTTAATAACATCTTAATCATTTATTAATGCTTAAAATAAATATTATTACCCATTCAATAATATTTCCATGAAGTTTTAACCTTAATATTTCTTTGTTTACTAAAAAATATCGAATTCTTATATTACAAATATCACAGTAATATTTTAATAAGTTATTAGGCGAATAAACAATTTATTCTAATTGTTTTACCCTTTATTAAACAACTCCTTTACTACCCATAAAAGGTCATAAATATTATTTCTCATTAAATATTACCAAAATACCCCTCAATAGTTATAATATATAATATTAGGAGTATCCAAGCTTAAAAATCACATTTTCCTTATTTATGACATCATTTAACCATTTATTTTCTTTTAATCATAACTATAACATTATTATGAAAAATAGAAAATAGGCTCTGAAAATTATTATCCTCTGGATCTGGATAGTATATGATCCAACAATGATCCACCAATGTTCCTGGAATTTTAGAAAGTGATTTACTATATTTAAAGTACCCAAAACCTCTGAATTTTGTTACATTTTTCATAAATCGAGTTTTGCTCAGAAAATTCTGAAATTTTCAGGGTACACTCTCATACTATACATAAACATACTATAACAATTTCATATATTTTCAAGGTATACACAGTGAGAAATCCGGGTATAAATATTTAGGAGTCCTTCACGTTAAAAGCCATTACATAAAAACTACATATCGAAACGTGTTCGTTCTTTTTCCTACTTGTAGATAACTTCTTAAGGTACCTCTGTGATTTTTCCCAAATTTTTAAAAGATATATAACTGGCCGAAATAACCTTTGGAAAAACGAAGACAGCAAGCTTTTAGGGTTTTAAAGTTTTAAGTTTTATAGCTGGACTGTTTTGGGAAAATAGCCCCCAAGGCTTCAACAATTATTCGATTTGTGTTCTACCACTTGGGTTTACTAGATAACTCATGTATCTAGCACCCTCCTTCGACGGATCACAAATTCAAGTTGTAGATCTCAAGTTAGGGGTGATCCAAGTGAAGAAAAGCTAAGGTTTTTACCCTTTAAGAACATAAGTTCCTTTTCTTCCTTTGAATCTCCATTCTAACACTCAAGAGGATTAGATCTATACATAAAACATGAATATCTAATGATTCTTGAGTCTTAGAACAAAATCCCTCAAAAACTATAAAAATAAAACAAAGTAAGAAAGAAGAAAATGATTTAGGGTTTCACCTTGATCTTGTAGCTACTCTCCTTGATCTACCAAAGTATGTGATGAACTTGGGATGCATGAACTATGCTAATCTCACTCTCTTTTTCTCTCTAAGCTCTCACTTTGTGTTCTTGCTTGGGAGAAACGAAAGAAGGAGATGAAAAGAAGAAATGAACTTGAAATGAAATGAAAGGATAGAATACTTGCAAGTATAATGCTAAATTAGAATTCATGCTATTATCCCCCACATCTTTCTTACCCATTGGATATAAGAGTTCACCTTATCCCTTCCATTTAGCCTTAATCTTATCTTTAAGTGTGCTAATTAGATTTTCCACCGATGGGAGCTTGACAACCTTGTCCTTTGTGTAAGAGTTACCAAATAAAGCAAGTTGATTGACATAATTTCATGCCTTAAAAGCCTTAATAGGGCTTAATAGGTAATAAACATAGTTTAACAATTTTAATATGTATTACCCTAATTGTTTATTTAGGGTTTCTATTTCCAATCTTATGGAATTTAATTACTTACACATATCTCTTTAACTTGTAACCTAATTAGGCTAATAAAATCCAAATCTATTTAATGCAATATTGGGTCATTTAATTTAACCCAATGATTGATTAATTAATTTGCCACACTATTAATTACTACACCCATGATCAAATAAATAATTGGTCTTAGTTCCTTAATTAAATAAGCTAATCAATTAGAAATTGATTACTAATTGAACTATTAAATTTTATTATTCAATGTGACAATATTCTCATTAATTAATACTTTTATTAATTAATTTACTCAATTCAATATACTAAGTATATTCAATTTACTTGCATGATTAATTAGTAACTACTTTATCAATTTAATTGATATTAAACCTTAAGGCTTGTTCACTAATTTAACTATACTATTAGTGACCCCCTTTACTCAACTTAAAACAATTCATCACCTAGTCATGTAGGCTACCAATACACACAAAAGGTTCAATTAAGCACACAAACTAACTCATTAAAAATTTAATTTATATATTTAATTAATAATGACGTTTAAAATTCAGGGGCACTACATCCCTCCCCCCTTATAAAAATTCCGTCCTCGGAATTGCAAAATAAGGTTATTCGAATAGAAAAGGATAATTTGCTTTCATCTTCTCTTCGAGTTCCCACGTAGCTTCTTCGACTGCGTGATTCCTCTAGAGAACCTTGACGGAATAGATGATCTTATTCCTCAGTTTCTGTTCCTTCCTATCGAGTATCTGAACAGGAATTTCCTCGTACGATAAGTCTTTCTCGACTTGGATTGGTTCATACGAGATAACGTGCTTGTAGTCTGGTTTATACAGCCGCAGCACTGACACATGAAACACGTTGTGAATGTACTCAAGTTCAGGAGGTAACGCTACCTCGTACGCCACTTCGCCAATTCGCCTTAATACCTCGAACGGTCCTATGAACCTAGGGCTCAATTTGCCCTTCTTCCCAAAACGGATCTTCCCTTTCCAGGGAGATACCTTCAAAAACACAAAGCTACCAACTTCAAAGTCTCTCTTCTGACGATGTAAGTCGGCATATTTCTTTTGGCGATCCTGAGCTGCTACCAGACGATTCCTGACCAGTTGTATTGTATCTGTAGTTTGCTGCACCAATTCAGGTCTCAACAGTCTTCGCTCTCCAACCTCGTCCCAACACATCGGGGTTCGGCATTTCCTTCCATATAGCGCTTCGTACAGTGGCATACCGATACTAGCGTGATAGCTGTTGTTGTAAGCGAACTCCACCAGTGGCAATGGTCATCCCAGCTGCCCTTCAACAAGTTAAAGCAGAACACCAGCGTTTGAGCGGACTGCTTCAACCATTAGAAATTCCGGAATGGAAGTGGGAGCACATCACCATGGACTTTGTGGTGGGTTTGCCATCGACTCAAAAGGGTCTAGACGTGATCTGGGTAATTGTAGATCGTCTGACTAAGTCTACTCATTTTCTACCGATTAAGATCAGGTACAGTTTGGAGCAGTTAGTAAAGCTGTATGTGAAAGAAATTGTATCACAACATGGAGTGCCGGTATCTATTGTGTCTGACAGAGATCCACGCTTCACGTCAAATTTCTAGAGGAGTCTACAGGAAAGAATGGGAACACAGTTGAAGTTGAGTACAACGTATCATCCCCAAACTGATGGCCAGAGCGAGCGCACGATTCAAACTCTGGAGGATATGCCCCGAGCTGTTGTGAGGGACATAAAGGGCAGCTGAGATGACCATTTGCCACTAGTGGAGTTCGCTTACAATAATAGTTACCACGCTAGTATCAGTATGCCACCGTACGAAGCACTATATGGGAGGAGGTGTCGAACACTATTATACTGGGATGAGGTAGGTGAGCGGAGACTGATGGGACCTGAGATGGTGCAGCAGATAGCAGATACGGTGAAACTAATCAGGAATCGCCTGGTAGTAGCCCAAGACCGTCAGAACAAGTACACTGACTTACATCGTAAGGAGCGAGACTTCGAAGTGGGTAGTTTCGTGTTCTTGAGGGTATCTCCCTGGAAAGGGAAGATCCTTTTTGGGAAGAAAGGAAAATTGAGCCCTAGGTTCATAGGACCGTTCGAAATTTTGAGGCGAGTCGGTGAAGTGGCGTACGAGGTAGCGTTACCTCCTGAACTTGAGCACATTCACAATGTGTTTCATGTGTTAGTATTGCGGCCATACAAATCAGACTACAAGCACGTTATATCCTATGAACCAATTCAAGTCGAGAAGGACTTATCATATGAAGAAATCCCCGTCCAGATACTTAATAAGAAAGAACAGACGTTGAGAAATAAGATCATTCGTTTGGTCAAGGTACTTTGGAGGAACCACGCAGTTGAAGAAGCTATGTGGGAGCTAGAGGAAAAGATGAGGGCGAATTACCCGCACCTCTTTGAGTGACCTTATGTTGTAATTCCGAGGATAGAATTTTTATAAGGGGGGAGGATATAATGACCACGAATTTTTAAACTCCATTATTAGTTAACTATAAAATTTAATTTTTAATGAGTTAGTTTTGTATGATTATTTAAAATCTTGTGTAATTAATTGGTTATGTGATTATGTGATTGCACGTAACTGCTAGGATTAATTAAAGGGAGTCACTAATGGTTTAATTAAATTAGTGGATTAGCCCTACGGTTTTAATATGAAAAGAATTGATAAAGTGTTGATTAATTAAATATTCAATTTAATTGAATATAGTGTGGGGAATTAAATCGCATAAGTTATTTAATATAAGTATTAATTAATGTGAGCAATATTAACATTAATGAATAATAGTCTACTTGGTAGTTTAATACTAATGGACTAGATTAGTTATTTAATTAACTAATTGAACCATTTACTTGGATCTTGTATTGGGGAGTTATGGTATACTAAATTAATTGGGTTATATTGTATGGCTTATTTAATTAACTAGTAGCATTATACTGGGACACAAATTATGGGACATATCCCATTTATTTTCAATCGTAGTCTAAGAAGGAGAGAGAGAATTGAATTAAGCTGAGATGAATAGTAAATCCCATCCTCAGTCGCGTATGGATTTCTTGCAAGATTTCTTGCTGGATTTCTGTTGATGAAAATCAGGGCTAAAGATATGGGTCGATGTGATCAGCTGCATTGCCCATCATCTTCTTCGTGTTCCCGTTGGCTAACCAAATTGGACAAAAGCTTGGCATGGTTAATGAATTGGCTATAAATTAGAACTCCCGACTTCTCCTTCAGAACTGTTGAGTTATAAATTTTACTAAAGAGGGGGGGGGGGGTATTGAGAGCTTCAGGAGGAAGGGAGAGCTGAAGAAGGAATTGGCCGCAGATGATTTCAAACTTTGTTGTGTACTACGGGAAGAAGAGGAGGATTGCTTTTAAGTCTAGGAGGTAAGCCATTTTCCCAGTAGCCATTCCCAGTTATTCATAGTAGCCATTTCAGTAGCCATGGTCTATTTATACGAATGCTAGGTATCATGCTTGTGATTAATTACTCCAATTAGGTGTATAAAACTTATAATTGATAGTAATATGTGGTTAATATTGAGTACACATGCTGGGTAGGATAATTTAAATGATTAAAATTCGAAGAAAACTATTAAAATGAAACGGGAAAGACGACTCTGGTTCGTCACGTATAAGGCCATGACGCCGCAGCGTCAATCTGGCTGTGTGGTTTCGCGCCGCAGCGCCACGCCTGTGTTTTTGGCCGGGTCGGTCCGGCTCGTGATGGTTCGGGTCGGGTTGCGTAATTTTAATATTAATAGTTTTAATTAGTTATTAAATTATTTCTATTAGGTAACCATTAAACAACCAAGATTAAGATTAGGATTGTTTATTACGGTAATAATAAATAAACTCAATTAGTTATTCATTAGTTAATCATATTTTATTAAGCCTTAAATGCTTAATTGTATATCAAGTATCAACCAAAGTGGTGTTATCTTAAGGCGTAAATTGATTAATCTGGTTGCAACTTACGTTTGGCTTCCAGGGGGCGCTGTCCCCTTAGACCCCCGCCAGCTCACCGGCAAGCTAGGAAGTCGCTCACTCACCGGGGTGCGAGACCCCCGACTGGGTAGTCGTAGTGGCAATCAATGTGCTTTAATGATGCTACGTCTATTTTGAATCTAGTCTTTATGTGACTAATTGTTATACGAATATGTACTTAATTATGTAGGATATTAAGGAGCGTGTATTGTAATATTGTAGCAGACGCACCAAGCAAGTTTCCTAACGCTTGTCTAACCCTTGTGTTGGTCAAGTTTCCTATCCTAACTCAAATTGTTTATTAAGCAAGTTTTCCCTAACCTTACTTGAGTTAATTATTTAAGCTGGAACTTTACTTCCAAGCAAGCTCTAAGTGGTTTAATTTCTTTACGATTATTCCACATTGATATTATTGTGATTCACACTTGGTGCATTTGAGCTCGTACAGCCTTTGACTTGTGCCTAAATTAAAAGTTCTATATTGCATGAACTGTTCAGAGTTAAGTCTAAGCTATTGTTCGGCTAGACAAAAGCATATTTAATAAAAGCTTTCCAAGCCATTTGAAGGTGCGGATTCTTAGATTAATATGAACACCCCAAAAATATAAGGGAGTACCCCATGTATCTAAATATAAGATACAAGAACAGAAATTAAATGTTATGCATATACATAGTGTACTAGAGGTTAATCCCCTCGAGTTCGTATTTTTGAGCCAGTAACCAAAGGATCAATTAGCTATTGATTCCATTGGAAGTGAAATGTTCGTGGTCTATGTTGATTATTGTTTATTTCAAAAAGCAGTTATTATTCTTGCTTTCGTTATTCTCACCGTTGAATCACTTTCGGATATCTCTTTCATTCATGATATATATCATTTCTTGTTGTTATTTAAACTTGTTGAGTAAACTAGTTGCTCACCCTTGTTATATCATGAACCCTATTGCAATTAAGCCCGAGACCTCAGGCAAAGACAAGAGCAACGAAAAGATGAAGTAATAGACTTCAAGTAGCTGACTTTATTTTATGCTTAGTTTAATTTACTATCAATGTAATTTGAACCCTTATTTAATATTTAGGGTATGTATTGATTTATGTATTAAGGTTATCGAATCTTGGGACTAGTAACACCTTTTGAATAAACAACATATGTTTATTATATTCCGCATTTAGTTATTGTATGTTGTTTGGAGGTGGATGTTTGTATTGGATCGTGATGACCAGATTCGGGTATCTGATACTCGAATTTGGGGGCGTCACACTGATCATGACAGTTTGTCCTCTTTAAGTCCAGCAGACTTGGATATTTAGTCGCTTAGATAAGGACACTCTTGCCCTCTTCAAGCCAAGTAGACTTGGAACAACTCAGTACACTAAGTACTCTTCAAGCCCCGCAGACTTGGAATCGCTGCGGTCACTACGACCAGAACGAACAGTTGTATAAATGTTGTTGAGAGGTGCTGCTAAGTTGGCGTTATGCTTCTCTTCTCAAGTTCTTAGTCGCTTGAACTAGAAGTTCAAATTATAGAGTTGGTTCTTTTTGTTTTAGCAGAGTTTAAGCTTTTTGATCATTGTTCGTTGCTTGAGTTTTGGATCCGTGTAGGCCTTTTATATTGTCTGAGTTTCTTCCCGTTGGTAAGTTCTCGTTGGTGCATTTAATGTTAAATGTTCTGAGATACTTGATGTTAACATTTTGAGTTTAGGTGTCAGCTTTCTTTTGTCTAGCCTGTCACATCAGTCTGCAACTTCACCTACCACCTTGATCCGTCACTTTCAGCAAACTAGTTGTTAGACACATCTTCTGATCTTTGATTTCACCCAAGGATATTTAATGAGTGCATTGGGACCTTCAATCAACGATACTCCCATGTCAGTTTTCTTGTCAGACTTTGATTGCTCTACGAATATAGAAGCTTATAGTGGTTGTTGTACGAGTATGGAAGCTCGTAGTGTTTGCTCTACGTTCTAAAGATAGCTTTACGATAATCCTTGAGCTTTACGAGTAAACTCTTTTCTCAGCTCTACGAAGATTTGTTTTACGATTTCAGAGCTGACTCTACGATTCGTTCTTTTGCTGAACAATCTTGGAGTTGCTTTACGATTTGACTTTAATTTGCGATTCTATGAAGCACTCTACATTTAGTCTTTCCTGAGTGAGCTTTTCTTGACTTTACGATCCTGTTCACTTTACGAATTTATCTCTGTGAATCAGTGAACTTTACGATGGATGCAAAGGCCCTGTGACCTGTTTGATGTTTTACGATCAATTGACTGATGCATTACTATCATAAGTTGACTCTTCGATCTATCTTGACATTATAAACTGGCAGAGTAACTTTACACTCAAATTGAGATTATCTCAGTGAGATCAACCTAACAAGTTTAATCTTTCTATTCTAAGTCCTTATACATTAGATCAATAGATCATTATTAAGGACTGTACAAAATCTACTCGTATAATTATACATTAATTATATTCATTCATCATCAAATTAAATCATCACAATAATCATGTAGGCTCCAACAAAAAAGATATTTGTAATTATTAAATTATTAAATATTTATTTAAATAGTAAACTATTGAACATATATTATTGGTTTCTTCAATCAATTATTAAGTTAAACAGTTGAATGGAGTGCATATTTATCTAGTTATGATTTTGAGAAAATAATTAATCATTTTAATTCTATTTAAGTTTGTAATAGAACTATATATTAATGCTTATATGGGCAAATCTTTCTTGAAATTTTAATCCGAACAGAAGTATGAAACTCAAGCTTTAATCAGTTTTAATTTAATTATGACAAATAATTAGTAATGAATCTACTATAAATTTTCAACTAATTTTATAATTATTATATTATAAAAAAAATCACATATATCATTGATATATTTAACTGTGCGATTTAGTGATATTTTAAGTTTCAATGAATTTTATTTAGTTAGCACAATAATTTAATAATGAAATTCACGACTTATATTAATATAATAAATCACGTATATATTAAGAGATTTTTTCGATATCTTAATATCTTAATAAAATTGTTATAATAGAATTATTCTACATATAATTTGTTAAGATATAGTATCTTGAGTCCTTCTATGTATTGCGATAAATTTACGATCAATTACAATTGCAAAACTTATCAATACATGAGATTGGCAGAATTATAGGAGGATCCCACTTATTACCCATCTCTCCAAAAAGATAATCACTAATACATCCACATAATTGACAATCAAAAAGTCGATGTAAACATTCGCAATATATATCATTTTCCTATTATCTTACATAAAATTGTGATAAAAAGTCATGTAACAAAACTAGTAGTACTAAAAATAATTTATTTTTTTTAAAAAAAAGCTCTTTTTCCTATTCGAGCTATAAAAACAAAAACATCATCCTTTTTCCTAACAAGTTGTATTTCATTTTGAATACTTTACAAATTTAGATAGTATTTAATTATTACAAATTTAGATAATGTAATAACCAAGAATAACATGTAATTTGATGTAGATAATTTAAATGAAATTTATGTGAACCACTTTTTGTGATTAAATAATATATGTATATGTGTTATATTTATTTAATTTCAGTTATGTGATGAGATGTATATTAATAGTTGGTTTGGATTAATTTAATGGTTTGAATTAACTAAGGGATCTAGCACTTATATTAAACGCAAGAAATGAAGTTAAAACTCGAATTTGAGTTCAGAGTAGAATTTGGAGACACGGACTGGATATTTGAGTCCGGAACGTCGAAATTAGTAAGACTAATCTATAAACACCAAATGTGTCGACCAGTTGACATTTTCGGTAAAAAAGTCAAACTCGAATTTTGGAGTTGAAATTTGACGAAACGAATATTCCCACGATGTTCGGAACGTCAATTTTAGTAAGAAATGACTATAGTCACGAAAAAGTCGATTTCCGGATGTCAAATTAGGCAAATGGGTAATTAAATGATTAGTTGACTAATTAAAATTAAAAAAAGAAAGAAAGAAACTTTGTTGATGTGTGGGACCCACAAGGGGCTGCTGAACTTAACCAAATTGAAGAGAGAGAAACGGTTATACAAGGAATTGAATAGAATGGAGGGGGTTTCATTTTCTTCTTCTTTAATTTAAACATCTTCACATTTCTCAACCTCTCTCTTTAGTCTCTAGTAACTGATGATTTGAGGAGAATGAAGGGGTAGGAGCTGATGTTTGAGAGTTGGAAAGGAAGCAAGGGTTGGCAAAGCTCTATAAATACTTCCATCCTAAAACACTTCCCATTTTGCAAAAAAAATCCTACTCGAGAGAAATTGGGTGAGAGAAAACTAGGAGAAATTCGGGATAAGAAGAAGGTTGTAGGAGGATTGAGCAAGCAAGAAACAAGGGTTATCAGAGTAATTCAAAAGGAAGAAGCATACAAGAGGTCTTTTGAAGAACAATTTAATAACATTATTTATAGAAGACATACCAGACAAGTTTCCTAACTTCATTCATTTTATTGCAGTGAATGCAAGTTTCCTAACTTGCGCAAGTTATTTATTGTGTACAAGTTTTCCTATGATTGCAAGCTATAACTTATTCACGTTTATATGCCGTGAAAGCTTTTTATTGATGATATCTCAAATAATATTCCAATTACTTATGTTTAAAGTTCTTAATTATTCATGAACTGTTTTAAGGATGAGTCTCGGCCATTAGTTTCGGCTAGACATTATTGATGATAAATGTTATATTATTAAATTATTCAAATACCGTTATAGCTCTTTAAAGTCAACCAATCCAAATTTCTTTGGTGCGGACTCTGTTGCTTGATTTTGCAACTGATAAACACGTGCAAGTATACGCGGTTCAGAAGTAATATAATGATAAGATATGAGTCGATCCCACGAAGAATTATCTCTATTGTAACCCAAGTACTAACTTTAAAACATCTCGATCTTAATTAAACAATTTATTGAAACGATAAATTATGATTACAATTAACCTAAATAACAGAAATACAACACATAGATAGATAGATAAATAAAGAGTTGAGAACAAAATATCCACACTTGGTGTGCATTACTTTGCTTAAATCTTTTAACTCTCCTTTTGATCATAGCAATCACGATGAATTGATAATACATAACTTATGCATAATATAAACACATGTCATTATATTCATGGTATCAAATTATAATCTATTTTCCAATTTCATATAGATTACCAAGCTAATTACCAATCCCTTAGCAATTTAACATTAAGCACAAAATATAAAGAACTAATTCGTATGACACCAATCAAAAGGAAAGCAAGATAGAGTTTAATTCATAACAAATACATTAAACTATTCCAAATATTAGGTAATCATCCAAGGATAGTACAAGTATTAAAGAAAAGATAGAGAGAGAACACATTTGTGAAGACATCTCCATCTCCAAGCTTGTTGCTTTAATATCTCGCCTCCATTAGTGTTACAAGTGTTTGTGCACTAGATCTCCAAGCATGGAGTCTAGCCGCTGAAAAGAGGAAGTTATTTAAAAAGGAGGCAACATATTTTATTTATAGAAAACTCAATCAAAACCCTAATTCAGCCCAAAAAATTGCCCAACTGGTCGTACCGGCGCAGCTGCGCTGACCCTCGGCGCAGTTTTATTGAAGCTGTTGTGACTCTTGCATGGTTTAGCATAGTTGCGCTAGTTTTGGGCGTAGCTGCGCTAGCCTGGCCAGCCCCCTTGCTTTTGCGCGCACCCGTTCGCGCCTGCTGTCCAACTCAGCTTCGACATCTGTTGGGAAATTAGCCATAACTCTCTCATACGAACTTAGAATTAGGCAATTCAAGAGGCTACGGAAAGCTAAGAAGTAGCTCTCTAACTTTTATTCTTTTAGTTTTGAGAGATACGGGATGGAGCTAAGTTCAAATTGGCCCTGAAGTGACTGCTATGTAATTGGCAAGACGAAAATGCGAACGTAGTCACCCCAAACATCGGTCCAAGTCAAATTCCTACAAAATAAAGTAAAAACATATAAAAATAATACAAGAACATATAAAAGCAATACAAAACTATACTACACAACAATAAGATGAAAACATATAAAAACCAACGAAATAGCTTAGGATTTGCAAATTATCAAGCTCAAATGTACCTAATTTGCATATATAAAACACACTCATCAAATACCCCCAAACTTAAATCTTTGCATGTCATCAAGCAAAACACAAAATAAACACTACACATACTAACTAACAACCTACAACGCGAGCAATGAATCAATTATTATCCAAAATATGGCCTCAACGACATCAAAACCAATAACTCTCAATAAAATTCAAGAGAATTGCAAGTTTAACAATTCAACTAATTCATTAGTTCCACAACAATCATGACCCACAAAATGCAAGCACAACCAAACCGTATAAGCCACGATACTTAAGATAAGAATATATAACAAACACTAAATAAAAGATACATTACATTAACTCTCGAATCCTATTACCACATCAATCTCAACAACGATAAACAACATATAAATCCAGGAGATATCAATGATTTGCATCATCAAACAAGCACACTTCCCAAGCATATCATACATATATATTTTTTTATTTAGATTTTCTTTCTCTCATTTTCATTTTGAATTTAATGAGTGCATCTTATGCTCTATCTCACCTTCAAATGAACGAGTGCGTTTAACGCTCCATCTCGTTTCACATGTGTCCTTGAGCGAGTGCGTTTTACGTTCCATCTCGACTCACCACATGATTCATTATGCAAACCCGGGAAGACATTTTTCAAAAATAAGTCAAGATGCCAAACAATCCAAGAATACCCCTAAATTTATATGAATGCCTAACTTTGTCTTAATTGATGCTTAAATAAGTTCATAAAATCTCAACAACATCTTCTACACAAGAATAAACTATATAAACTCTGTAAGACGCAAATAACTAAACTATTGAATGAAAGTGCCATGAAAGCGCAAATGGGTCATAAATATTATAGAACCAATACCCAAGGTTAAATTTAAACTAGTATGCTAAAAAATTTCACAAGTGCTAACTAAATGCTTTCTAAGCTCATATCATAAGCCAACATTACTCAAAATTTAAAAAAATTTAAAATTTCAATTTTTCTAACTAATATGCACAAATAAACATAACTATATCAAAATAACTAACATAATACTAACTCCAGCACTCAATGCATCACAAGTACCCCCAAACTTAAGACAAACATTCCCCTCAATGTAAAGATAAACAGAATTAAAACAGAGGACTTCCCTAAGGCTGTATCAATAGTCATCGACAATATCCTCCCCATCGTAAGTCATTTTGGGAGCCATTCGCATTCAAAAGCACCAACAAAATGCCCTGCCTAACTTGTGCCTTGCTTTTGGCCTTGGCTTATGCCTTGCCCCTTGTTTTGCTTGGCGATTCGTTGGTGAATCGTGCTCGTAGCTATTTGGTGCCTAAAGTTAGCTAACACAAAACATTAGACTTGGGTTGCCTCCCAAGAAGAGTTTATTTTATAGTCTTCAGCCCGACTTTATGTAAAACAGGAAAACAAGTTTAAATTATAGGTTTTTTTATATATAAAAACGTGTCATGCAAAATTAGACCGGGAGGCTCCAACTGTTTTGTTGAATCTCGCACAAGAGCAATGCATTTTCTTACAGTTTTGTCAATCCAAATTCGCAAACAATAACAATAAACAGAATTGTGACGCTCCAACAGTTACGCTGAATCTCGCACAAGAGCAATGTATTTACTTACAGTTTTGTCAACCTATTTATCGCAATCGGTAAACACGTGCAACAATAAACTAAATACATGAATTAAAGTTTTAACCTATGATCAAATCGATTGGAATCACTATTGAAAACATTAAAAAACTAATTCCCCAGCAACGGCGCCAAAAACTTGTTGCTCGATTTTGCAGCAATAAACACGCGCAAGTATATGCGGTTCACAAGTAATATAATGATAAGATATGAATCGATCCCGCGAGGAATTATCTCTAATGTAACCCAAGTACTAACTTCAAAACATCTCGATCTTAATTAAACAATTTTGTTTTGAAATGATAAATTATGATTATAATTAAGCTAAATAACAGAAATACAATACATAGATAGATAAATAAAGAGTTAAGAACAAAATATCCACACTCAAGCATTTTGTCAAACACTTGGTGTACATTACTTTGCTCAAATCTCTTAACTCTCCTTTTGATCATAGCAATCACAATGAATTGACAATACACAAGTTATGCATAACTTAAACACGTGTCATTATATTCATGGTCTCAATTTATAATCCATTTTCCAATTTCATATAGATTACCAAGCTAATTACCACTCCCTTAGCAATTTAACATTAAACACAAAATATAAAGAACCAATTCTTATGATACCAATCAAAAGGAAAGCAAGATAGAGTTTAATTCATAACAAATAATTAAACTATTGCAAATATTAGGTAATCATCCAAGGATATTACAAGTATTAAAGAAAAGTTAGAGAGAGAACACTTTTGTGAAGACATCTCTATCTCCAAGCTTGTTGCTTCAATATCTCACCTTCATTGGTGTTACAAGTATTTGTGCACTAGATCTCCAAGCATGGAGTCTAGCCGCTGAAAAGAGGAAGTTATTTATAAGGAGGCAACATGTTCTATTTATAGAAAACTCAATCAAAACCCTAGTTCAGCCCAAAAAATTGCCCAACTGGTTGAACCGGCGCAGCTGCGCTGACCTTGGGCATAGCTGCACTAAAGCTGTTGTGACTCCTGCATGGTTTGGCGTAGCTGCGCTGGTTTTGGGCGTAACTGCGCTGGCCTGGCCAGCCCCTTTGCTCTCGCATGTGCGCACGCCCGTTCGCGCCTGCTGTCCGACTCAGCTTCAACGTCTGTTGGAAAATTGGTCATTACTCTCTCATACGAACTCGGAATTAGGCGATTCAAGAGGCTACAAAAAGCTAAGAAGTAGCTACAACTTTCGTTCTTTAAGTTGTGACAATACGGGCTAGAGCTAAGTTCAAATTGGCCCTAAAGTAACTGTTATGTAATTAGCAAGACGAAAATGCGAACGTAGTAACCCCAAACATCGATCCAAGTCCGATTCCTACAAAATAAAGTAAAAACATATAAAAACAAAACAAAAACATATAAAAGCAATATAAAACTATATTACACAATAATAAGATGAAAACACGTAAAAACCAAACGAAATAGCTTAGGATTTGCAAATTTTCAAGCTCAAATGTACCTAATTTGTGTATATAAAACACACTCATCAAATACCCTTAAACATAAATCTTTGCTTGTCCTCAAGCAAAACACAAAATAAACACTACACATACTAACTAACAACCTACAACGCGAGCAATGAATCAATTATTATCCAAAATATGGCCTCAACGACATTAAAACCAATAACTCTCAATAAAATTCAAGAGCATTGCAAGTTTAACAATTCAACCAATTCATTAGTTCCACAATAATCATGACCCACAAAATGCGAGCACAACTAAACCGTATAAGCCACGATACTTAGATAAGAATATATAACAAACCGTAAATAAAAGATACATTACATCAACTCTCGAATCCTATTACCACATCAATCTCAACAATGATAAACAACATATAAATCCGAGGGATATCAATGATTTGCATCACCAAATAAGCACACTTCCCAAACATATCATACATATATTTTTTTTATTTAGATTTTCTTTATCTCATTTTCATTTTGAATTTAATGAGTGCGTCTTATGCTCTATCTTACCTTCAAATGAACGAGTGCGTTTAACCCTCCATCTCGTTTCACACGTGTCCATGAGCGAGTGCGTTTTACGTTCCATCTAGACTCACCATATGATTCATTATGCAAACCCGGGAAGACATTTTTCAAAAACAAGTCAAGATGCCAAACATTCCAAGAATACCCTTAAATTTATATGAATGCCTAACTTTGTCTTAATTGATGCTTAAATAAGTTCATAGAATCTCAACAACATCTTCTACATAAGAATAAACTATATAAACTCTTTAAGACACAAATAACTAAACTATTAAATGAAAGTGCCATGAAAGCGCAAATGGGTCATAAATATTATAGAACCAATACCCAAGGTTAAATTTACACTAGTATGCTAAAAAATTTCACAAGAGCTAAATAAATGCTTTCTAAGCTCATATCATGAGCCAACATTACTCAAGATTTAAAAAAATTCAAAATTTTCAATTTTTCTAACTAATATGCACAAATAAACATAGCTATATCAAAATAACTAACATAATACTAACTCAAGCACCCAATGCATCACAAGTACCCCCAAACCTAAGACAAACATTGCCCTCAATGTAAAGATAAACAGAATTAAAATAGAGGACTTCCCTAAGGTTGTATCAATAGTAATCGACAACATCCTCCCCATCGTAAGTCGTTTTAGGAGCCATTCACATTCAAAAGCACTAACAAAATGCCCTGCCTAACTTGTGCCTTGCTTTTGTCCTTGGCTTATGCCTTGGCCCTTGCTTTGCTTGGCAATTCGTTGGCGAATCGTGCTCATAGCTATTTGGTGCCTAAAGTTAGCTAACACAAAACATTAAGCTTGGGTTGCCTCCCAAGAAGCGCTTATTTTATAGTCTTCAACCCGACTTTATGTAAAACAGGAAAACAAGTTTAAATTATTGGTTTTTTATATATAAAAATATGTCATGCAAAATTGGACTGGGAGGCTCCAACAGTTATGCTGAATCTCGCACAAGAACAATGCATTTGCTTACAGTTTTGTCAATCCAAATTTACAAACAATAACAATAAAATGAACTGTGAGGCTCCAATAGTTACGCTAAATCTCGCACAAGAGCAATGCATTTACTTACACTCTTGTTAGCTTATTTATCGCAATCGGTAAACACGTGCAACAATAAAATAAATACATGAATTAAAGTTTAACCTATGATCAAATCGATTGGAATCATTATTGAAAAACATTAGAAAACTAATTCCCCAGCAACGACGCCAAAAACTTGTTGCTCGATTTTGCAGCCGATAAACACGCGCAAGTATACGCAGTTCACAAGTAATATAATGATAAGATATGAATCGATCCCACGAAGAATTATCTCTAATGTAACCCAAGTACTAACTTCAAAACATCTCGATCTTAATTAAACAATTTTGTTTTGAAATGATAAATTATGATTACAATTAAGCTAAATAACAGAAATACAATACATAGATAGATAAATAAAGAGTTAAGAACAAAATATCCACATTCAAGCATTTTGTCAAACACTTGGTGTACATTACTTTGCTCAAATCTCTTAACTCTCCTTTAGATCATAGCAATTACAATGAATTGACAATACACAAGTTATGCATAACATAAACACATGTCATTATATTCATGGTCTCAATTTATAATCTATTTTCTAATTTCATATAGATTACCAAGCTAATTACCAATCCCTTAGCATTTTAATATTAAGCACAAAATATAAAGAACCAATTTGTATGACACCAATCAAAAGGAAAGCAAGATAGAGTTTAATTCATAACAAATAAATTAAACTATTCCAAATATTAGGTAATCATCCAAGAATATTACAAGTATTAAAGAAAAGTTAGAAAGAGAACACTTTTGTGAAGACATCTCCATGTCCAAGCTTGTTGGTTCAATATCTCGCCTCTATTGGTGTTACAAATGTTTGTGCACTAGATCTCCAAGCATGGAGTCGGGCCTTGAAAAGAGGAAGTTATATAAAAAGGAGGTAACACATTCTATTTATAGAAAACTCAATCAAAACCTTAGTTCAGCCCAAAAAATTTCCCAACTAGTCGAACCGACGCAACTGCGCCCAAGGCCAACGCAGCTGCACTGAAGCTTCTGTGACTCCTGTATGGTTTGGCGTAGCTGTGTTGGTTTTGGGTGCAGCTACACTGGCCTAGCCAGCCCCCTTGCTCTCGCGCGCGCCCGTGCATGCCTACTGTCTGAATCAGCTTCGACGTCTGTTAGAAAATTGACCATAACTCTCTCATACGAACTCGGAATTAAGCGATTCAAGAGGCTACTGAAAGCTAAGAAGTATATCTACAACTTTCGTTCTTTGAGTTGTGAGAGATACGGGCTGGAGCTAAGTTCAAATTAGCCCTGAAATGATTGTTATGTAATTGGCAAGACGAAAATGCGAACGTAGTCACCCCAAACATCGATCCAAGTTCAATTCCTAAAAAATAAAGCAAAAACATATAAAAATAATACAAAAACATATAAAATAATACAAAAACATATAAAAGAAATACAAAACTATATTACACAATAATAAGATGAAAACACATAAAAGTCAAACGAAATAGCTTAGGATTTGCAAATTATCAAGCTCAAATGTACCTAATTTGCGTATATAAAACACACTCATCATAGTCACATAAAAACTAAGATGAATAACCCGGATAGCGAGGTAACCGATGTCAGGCATATAATCCCAATTTACGCTTATGCGTCAAAACTCTATATGTTATGCACAATATAGGATACGATAGGTTGATCCCCTAGAGTACTTGCGAAAAATATTTTACAGTCTATGTGATTGTCAAATGTTCTAGTGGTTTTCGATGAAATAAAAACAATGTTCAAGGTATTTAATACCGCTGAATATGTTGATGAAAAATTGTAAACTCTTATCATTGATCTTCAAAAGTACTTCACAATTATTGTTTTAATTGTTGAAGGATGCCAAAACAGATGATTCTATTCACAATGTCAGATATTAAACTGCTTTATTACTTGTTGGGCAATGTGTGCTCATTCTTACTTAATTAAATGTTTTCAGCTTAGCGTGAGAAAGCAGAAGTGTTGTTGTAATAAGAGATGAATATTATGTTAAGTTTTATTAAGGTTACGTGAACTTGGGATTAATCGGATATTATTAATTTATGATATTTATTTAGATAGATGATGGTTTATGTTGTACCGTGAGCACCACATATTGTATTTGATGGATCTCAGATGAGGGGGTGTCATAGGTTGGTATCAGAGCTGTAGGTTATAAACCTTAGGTGGGAATACCTTAGGATATGCCCTCAGAAGAATTAGTGGATATAGTAAGGAGACGAACTTATATAGAGTTTTACGTGATGAGTATAATTTATTATTTTTACTAAAATAAAAATGTTTATTTTGAGGTACTAACTAAGTTTTTAAACTTTATTGTAGGATGTCAGGCGAGGAAAAAATTAGAAATATCCATGTGGTGAGTGAGGAGTTGATAACTATACTTGAGCCCATAGCCGCGGTAACAGCTAATAGTGAACCGGAGGAGGACCCAGAGGAAGATGAGACCATGGATAACTCTGAGGAATAATCTCAGGATGATGCCTCGTTTGAGGATAGTTTGTTATATGAGTTGATGGATAGGAACACTGAGCTGAATGACAGAGTCCATGAGTTAGAGGGGTAGAATCAGGAGCAGTAGGGGGCTGTGATTCAACTAGATGCGTTGGTGCACCATCTTTTAGCTAGGAACATGGAGTTGGTGGACAAGCTACGAGAAGAATACCACAAGGCGGCTAGGTTGAAGGAAGAGAAGGAGGCCATCCAGGTCAACTTGGGGAATAAGGTGGAAGGATTAGAGGCGAAAGCTCAGAGTCTCTGATCGGAAAAGCAGGTGATTTCTGCCTACTGGAAGGAAGAGATCACATACCGAGTAAGGGCTGAGAACCAAGTGGATGAGTTGGAGAATGAAGTGAGGAGTAAGAAGGTAAGTATGGATATGATGTGATATGCGTTTAGAACAGCGCATGGAAGATTTCAGCATAGGGTATATTACTACCCGATAGAGGAAAACCAATCCAAGCACACACTGAGTCGGGGGCTAGTTATAGACTTAGCTTATAAGGAGTACGAAGGCGCCATTAGAATGGGTCTTGGAGTTTAAGATGCAATGAACATTTAATTATTAATGTAAATATATAAATCCCAACTTTTGTTTGAGTTATGGGATAGTGATGTAAATAGCATAATACTATATGATGTAAGTTACTATGGTACCACGACTTACGTATGAATAAAGATATGTTTATTTGACGTGTGATGTGGTGATTAAGTCTTTATATAAATTATAAATGTTTTAAGAATAAGTTATGAGACGATAACATATAAATTTTATTAAACAGAAAATACTTGGGGAAGACCTCAACCACGAAGAGTACAAGAAGAGTCAGCTAGCAAAGTTGGGGAGCAACCAAATCTCATGCAGCAATTCATAGACTTGTTAGTTGGAGCGCTACAGGGTAGAGCTAAAAATAACACTAATATAAACCCTCCGACGGCCTAAGTGGCGAATTTCAAAGATTTCAAGAGTGTGAGACCACCTGAATTTAGAAGGACCACGGAGCTTATCGAAGCTCAAGCTTGGATAAAAGAGATTGAAAAGACGTTTGTGATCGACTGAGTAGGATAAGAGCAGAAGATGATTTTCGCTACGTACATGCTGAAGGGAGAGGCCAACTTTTGGTGGGAAACGAACCAAAACAGGTTTGGAGCAGGAGTAGTACCTTGGGAGAGATTCAAGAAAGCATTTTTTGAGAACTACTTCCCTATGAGCATGCAGAGTTTCATGGAGATGCGATTTCTAGAATTGAAGTAGGAAGATATGATGGTACCCCAGTATACCACGAAATTTAACAAATTGGCGAGGTTTGCACCTCATCAGGTTAACACAGAAGAAAGAAAGAGAAGAAGGTTTGAACAAGGCCTTAAGCCATGGTTGTACAGTAGGTTATCAGTGTTACAAACGAACAGTTTCGCTACTCTGCTGGAAAAAGCTATAATCGCTAAAGGAAGAAGTGAAGTTTTGATGAAGCTTAACACGGAGCAAAAGAATAAGAAGAATGAAGGAGGAAACAGAGGTAAAGGAAGTAATGGTGGTGCTAACAAGAGGAAGTGGAACACCAGTACCACCACCAACAACAACAGCTACAACCTAATAAGTTCTGGGAGTAACCAAGAGATTCAAAGAAGAGATCGGAAGCGTGCAAAGATTGTCGAAAGAACCAATCGAGCGCATGCCTAAAGGGAAAAATGTGTACTTCAATTGTGGGCAGGAGGGGCACATCTCTCCTAATAGCCCCGTTTCAAAGAAGAATGGATGTTTTAATTGTGGGGAACTGGATCATCAGGCGGGGAATTTTCCAAGGAAGAGTGTGAGTGGAGGGAATGGAGGCAAGGGAGACAACAATGGCAAGCTCACAATAATGGGTCCAGCATCTCATAATCGACCAACAGCAAGGACTTTCAACATGGACAATTCAAGATGCAGTTACATCCAAAGATGTTGTTTTAGGTATCATTCCAATCAATGATATAAATGCATATGTATTATTTGATTCAGACGCTACTTGTTCTTTCGTATCGTATGAATTCGTGCAATGATTAAACTTACCCCAAGAAGAATTAGAGTATCCTCTGAACATAGAAGTTACGAATAAGGAATTGATTCCTGTTAGGCATATTCATAGGAATTGTTGTGTAGACATAAGGGGGCATAAGTTGTCTGTGGATTTAATTTCAATTCAACTAGGAGAGTTTGATGTGATTTTATGAATGGATTGGATATATAATCATGGGCCAATGATAGATTGTCAAAAGAAAAGTGTAAACCTTCAGACTCCAAATAAGTCTAAGGTAGTGTTTTGTGGTAATAAATCGCCTAGACACTCATGTTGTTTGTCGATAATGCAAACTAAGAAACTGTTAAGGAAAGGATGTGTAGGTTATTTGGCTCACATTGTTAATACCTAGAAAGGGGGAGCAAAGATGGGACAGATACCTATAGTAAGTGAGTTTACGGATGTGTTTTCGGAGGAATTATTGGGACTTCCGCAAGATAGGGAAATCAAATTTGTCATAGATGTAATGCCAAGAACATCGTTGATTTCGAAAGCTCCGTACAGAATGGCACCGATAGAGATGAAGGAGTTGATGGTTCAATTGTAGGAATTGTTGAACAAGAAGTATATCCAACCGAGTGTGTCTCCATGGGGAGCACCAGTTGTATTTGTTAAGAATAAAGATGGATCGATGAGACTTTGTATCGACTATCGTGAGTTGAACAAAAAGTGACGATCAAAAATAAGTACCCACTACCTAGGATCGATGATCTGTTTGATTAGTTGAAGGGAGCGAGGTATGTTTCTAAAATTAATTTAAGAACGGGATATCACCAGTTGAAGGTGAAGAAGGAGGATGTACCTAAGACAACATTCAAGACTCGTTATGGCCATTATGAGTTCCTGGTGATGTCATTTGGTTTGACGAATGCTCCGGCAGCATTTATGGATATGATGAACCGAGCGTTTAAGCAATTCTTGGATAAATTTATGGTTATGTTCATAGATGATATCCTAGTCTACTCTAAGACACGGGAGGATCATCCTGAACATTTGAGATTGGTGATGGAAACACTAAGAAAGGAAAAGTTATACGCGAAATTTTCAAAGTGTTAATTTTTGTTGGAGAGACTTCAATTTTTGGGGCATGTAATTAATAAGGATGGTATCTCTATAGATCTAGCAAAAGTGGAGGCAGTAGTTAATTAGGAACAACCGAAGACACCAACGAAAGTGAGAAGTTTCTTGGGATTGGCAAGTTATTATAGAAGATTCATTCAAGATTTCTCAAAAATAGCGGGGTCTCTGACTAATCTAATGAGGAAGTCGATAAAATTCGTTTGGACGGATAAGTGTGAGGAGAGTTTTTAAGAACTAAAGACAAGGTTGAGTGAAGCACCGGTATTGTCATTACCAGACAATAAAGGTGATTTTGTGGTTTACAGTGATATGTCGCACAAAGGACTTGGTCGTGTGTTAATGTAACATGGTAAAGTCATCGCATACGCGTCACGACAACTAAAGGATTATGAGAAGGGATATCCTATCCATGACTTAGAATTGACAGTGGTAGTATTTGCCCTGAAAATATGGAGGCACTATTTATATGGTGCAAGATGTGAGATATATACAAACCATAAAGTCTAAAGTATATCTTCACGCAAAAAGAGTTGAACATGAGGCAGAGGAGATGGTTAGAATTGATAAAGGACTATGATTGTGAAATTTTGTATCACCCAGGAAAAGCTAACGTGGTTGCAGATGCTTTAAGTAGGAGGGGTGAAGGGATATTGTCGATGTTAACGGTTCAAAAAGAGCTAAGTAACGAAATGGCAAGAATGGAATTGGAGATAAAGAGTCTAAAGGAGTCAGATGAGAAATTATTTACAATAGAGGCTCGTCCAACTTTAATGGACAGAATAAAAGAAGCGCAAGGCAGAGATGAAGAATGTGAAAAGATAAAGAAGAAAATTTCAGAAGGAGAAGAGCTTAAATCCAGGGTGGATAATGAAGGATTATTAAGATTTGAAGAGAGAATTTGGGTACCGTTAGTATCCGAATTAT
The DNA here is from genome assembly GCA_034770075.1 of Aralia elata. Taxonomy (NCBI): domain Eukaryota; kingdom Viridiplantae; phylum Streptophyta; class Magnoliopsida; order Apiales; family Araliaceae; genus Aralia; species Aralia elata. The sequence goes on along the minus strand of CM068388.1, from coordinate 60,142,427 downwards.
GAGAGGAAATTCTATATGAGGCTCATAGTTCGAGTTACTCGATTCATCTGAGAAGCACAAAGATGTACCAAGCCCTTTGCCAACATTATTGGTGGCCTAATATGAAGAAAGAAGTCATGGAATGTGTCAGCAGGTGCCTAACTTATCAAAGAGTGAAGGCGGAATATCATAAACCAAGCAGACTACTTCAACCCCTGGAAATTCCAGAATGAAAGTGGGAGCATATTACGATGGATTACGTGGTAGGACTTCTAACTACACAGAAGGGTTATGATACGATATGGGTTATCGTCGATCGATTGACTAAGTCAGCTCATTTCTTGCCAATCAAGATCAGATTCAATTTGGATCAGTTAGCTAAACTTTATGTCACGAAGATTGTTTCCAGACATGGAGTAGCGTTATCGATTATGTCAGATCGCGATCCGCAGTTCACAGAGAATTTTTGGATAAGCTTCAAAGAGTGCATGGGAACGCAATTGAGGTTAAGCACTGCATATCATCCTCAGATAGATGGGCAAAGTGAGAGGACAATTCAAACTTTAGAAGATATGCTAAGAGCATGTGTAATGGATTTCAAGGGAAGTTAGGATGACCACCTATCGTTGGTGGAATTTGCATATAATAACAGTTATCATATGAGTATAGGTATGTCTCCTTACGAAGCTTTGCATTGAAGAAAGTGTAGGACACCATTGTGCTGAGATGAAGTAGGGGAACGTCAACTGCTAGGGCCAGAATTGGTTTAGCGAACTGCAGACATTGTCAAAATAATACGAGCAAGATTAGTGTCGACTCAAGATCGATAGAAAAAGTATGCAAATCAATATAGGCAACAACGGGATTTTAATGTCGGAACCCATGTGTTTCTAAAGGTATCTCCCTAGAAAGGGAAGATGAGGTTTGGGAAGAAGGGAAAGTTAAGCCCGAGGTTTATAGAACCGTTTGAGGTATTAAAGAGGGTAGGACAAGTGGCTTATGAAATAGCTTTACCTTCTAAGCTGGAGCATATTCATAATGTGTTCCATGTGTCAGTCTTACGACCGTATAAGCAAGATGACAAGCAGGAATAGAATATGAACCTATCCAGGTTGAAAAAGACTTAACTTAAGAAGAAACTCTTGTGCAAATAATTAATAGGAAAGAGCAGGTTTTAAGGAATAAGATAATACCTTCTATAAAGGTTGTATGGAGGAAGCAGAATGCCGAAGAAGCTACGTAGGAACTCGAAAAAAAGATGATGGAAAATTATCCTAGTCTTTTTGCTTAACTTTGCAATGATTTCGGGGACAATACTTATAAGGGAGGGTGAATGTAATAACCGAGAATAACATGTAATTTGATGTAGATTATTTAAATGAATTTTATGTGAACCACTTTTTGTAATTAAATAAATATACCATGCCGACTCGAAATTAATGGTGCATAGATGACTCAGATGGTTTCCATCACAATAATCACAATTCACCGCAACACTTTGAGTACGTTAGGCCACTAGAGCGTTAACATTCCTTGACAGTTCCTCTAAATGAGCCACCACCTCATCAAATCCATCCATCCATGCCGCTCCTGATTGGGTCATTCCCGTGTGAGGCCATTGATAATTATAGTTGGCCATGGTGTACCTAGTAACGAATAAGGCATTAAATAGAAAAAAAAATGTTAAAAATAAATGTATTTACAAGTTTAAATCAAGATCAATTCGATTGAAATTAATATTGGTAAAATTATTAGAAACAATTCCCCGGCAACGGCGCCAAAAACTTGTTGGTCGATTTCGCAATCGATAACACACACGTGCAAGTATACACGGCCCACAAGTAATATATGATAAGATAAGAGTCAAACCCACAGGGAATTGTGACAAATAATAACCAAGTACCAATCGTATATCAATTTGATCTAATTTAAACGATGAAGGTTTGATTGTTCGTTGATTGGTTGAGTTCACAAGTTAAGTAATGAGTAAAATGCGATGAAATATCAAGATAGAAAGGTCTAAGATTACAATTTCCCCCAACACGTCATTTAAATCTCCTAACTCTCTCTTTTCAGTCAATTATAGCATACGAATTGACAACCGAGAAATCAAAACTACATAAGAGCCTCTGTCGATGGTCAATCACGAATCTTCCTAAGCGGTGCATAGGTATATGTCTATCCTATACACTATCAAGAGACTAATTTCAGGAATGATTTATAGACACGTGTCACCAAATCTAATTAATCCTCCCTTCCATTACCAACTTTCACCTCGGAAGTCATTAAGACTAGATTCTCAATAGGTTGCATGCGGTAATTAGGTATATATCTATCCCAACTACTATCAAGATACCTATTATTGCAGATAATTAATAAGACACACGTCACTTAATCCAATTAATAACCCACAACAATCTATACTTTCGCATGTTATCATAACTAGGTCTTAACCTATAATCCGTTCGTCAAGTTCATATAGGTTCCCACGGTAATTACGGGTCAAGCAATTAATTTAGAAGCAAAGGTTATGACAATCAATTCACAAATGCATAACTAAAATCAATAGAGAGAGAATTCAATTCAAATTAAGTGTTGGGTTCCATTGCAATCTTAGAATAGAAGGTTAGTTCATGATAGCTACAATAAACATCATTTTCAATTCATACATTGTCAAATTCGAATTACAAAGGAGATGGAAATCTAGAAATGAAACCACTTTTGAAGCTATTCAGCTGGTGTTCCTTTGGTTGCTGATGGTTTCTAGCTCTCCACCTTGGCCTTGCAATTCTTCTTGACTGAGTTCCTTGGCTTTTAGCTTGATTCAGCTTGATTTGCAGCCTTGAGCTCTGTTGGTTGATGTATTTTGTAGCCTCCCTCTCTCTAAATATCTGATATGTAGCTTGGAAGAGAATATATATAGTCTTCATGAAGAAACCCTAGCCAAAATCGGACAAAATGGAGCTCAGATCGCACTATGGCCGTGTCAGATCGCACTCAGCACGGCGGCGTGCGCCCGCGCGCCCAGGCGTGCGCCCGCACGCCCAGGCGCCTGCATGCTGCCCATGGCGCTGCCGAGGCTGCCGAGCCATGCGCGCGCCCCCGCGCGCCTCAGGCGTGCGCCCGCACGCTGGCGCCTGCATGTCGCCCCACCTGCCTGCCGAGCCAAGCGCGCGCGCCCGCGCGCCCCAGGCGTGCGCCCGCACGCTGGCGCTTGGATGCTGCCGAGCCATGCCGCCCGCGCGCGCGCGCGCGCCCAACGCCGAGGCTGCCGAGCGCCCAACGCCCAACGCACGCCGTGCCCGCGGCTTGGTCGACGCCGCACGCCGTGCACGCACTCCGACGCCGTGCACGCCCAACTTCCAAATGTCATAAAATTAAGTCCCGAGCATCGCCAAACATAATTTCTCACCGTGTTATTATTCGGGCACGGACATCCAAGCACGGACATGCCCACGTGGCTTGGCCGACGCCGAACGCCGTGCACGCAATCCAACGCCGTGCACGCCCAACTACCAAATGCTATCAAATTAAGCACCGAGCGTCGCCAAGCACATATTTCCATCATACTACCATTCGGGCACAGACGTCCAGGCACGGACATTGAGTCAATACAAACAACGATCCGAGCGGTATTTATTTCAATTCCTACAAACATAATGAAAATGCATCAAAGCAACATAAAACATGTAAAAATAACTAAAAACTAATTTATGTAGAAATAAGATAAAAATACATAAAAACCACATAAAATACCTAAAGACTTGCAAATTATCAAGGCCAAAAGTACCCAAATTGTGTGTATAAAACACACTCATCAGTTCATAACGTCGATTTTAGTAGAAAATGATCATAGTCACACAAAAAGTCAAATTTCGAATATTAAATTAGGCAAATGGGTAATTAAATGATTAGTTGACTAATTAAAATATATAAAAAAAAGAAACTCTACTGATGTGTGGGACCCACAAGGGGATGCTGAACTTAACCAAATTGAAGAGAGACAAACGGTTATACAAGGAATTGAATAAAATGGAGGGGGTTTCATTTTCTTCTTCTTTAATTTAAACATCTTCACATTTCTCAACCTATCTGTTTAGTCTTCTAGCAACTGATGATTTGAGGAGAATGAAGGGGTGGGACCTAATGTTTGAGAGTTGGAAAGGAATTAAGGGTTGGCAAAGCTCTATAAATACTTTCATCCTAAAACACTTCCTATTTTGCAAAATAATTTCCTACTCGTGAGAAATTGGGTGAAAGAAAACTAGGAGAAATTCAGGATAAGAAGAAGGTTGCAGGAGGATTGAGCAAGCAAGAAGCAATGGTTATCAGAGTAATTCAAAAGGAAGAAGCATTCAAGAGGTCTTTTGAAGAACAATTTAATAACATTATTTATAAAAGACATACCAAACAAGTTTCCTAACTTCATTATAGTGAATGCAAGTTTCCTAACTTATGCAAGTTATTTATTGTGTACAAGTTTTTTTATGATTGCAAGCTATAACGTATTCAAGTTTATATACCGTGAAAGCTTTCTATTGATGATATCTCAAATAATATTCCAATTGTTTATGTTTTAAAGTTCTTAATTATTCATGAATTGTTTTAAGGATGAGTCTCGGCCATTAGTTTCGGCTAGACACTATTGATGATAAATGTTATATTATTGAATTATTCAAATACCGTTCTAGCTTTTTAAAGTCAACTAATCTAAATTGCTTTGGTGCAGACTCGCATAAAAACTAAGATGAACAACCCGGATAACCGGATAACGGGGTAACCGATGTCGGGCATATAATCCCAATTTACACTTATGCGTCAAAACTTTATATGTTGTGCACAATATAGGGTACGATATGTTGATCTCCTAGAGTACTTGCGGAGAATGTTTTACAGCCTATGTGATTGTCAAATGTTCTGATGGTTTTCGATGAAATAAAAATAATGTTCAAGGTATTTAATATCACTTAGTATGTTGATGAAAAATTATAAATCTCTTATCATTGATCTTTAAAAGTACTTCACAATTATTGTTTCAATTGTTGAAGGATGCCAAAACAAATGATTCTATTCACGATGTGAGATATTAAACTACTTTATTACTTGTTGGGCAATTTGTGCTCATTCTTGCTTAATTAAATGTTTTCAGCTAAGCGTGAGAAAGCAGAAGGTTCGGGTAAGGACAAAGGGAAAGCGAAGATGAATGAATAGATTATTTTATGTAATATAATATAATTTCCGCGTTGCTGTAATAAGAGATGAATATTGTGTTTAAGTTTTATTAAGGTTATGTGAACCTGAGATTAATCGGATGTTATTGTAATTATTATTAATTTATGATATTTATTTAGATAGATGATGGTTTATGTTGTACCATGAGCACCACATTCTGTGTTTAATGGATTACAGATGGGGGGAGGGGGTCACAGATAATACTTATACAAATTTAGATAAGAAAGCAAAAGATTCAACCAGAAATTTGTGAAACCAAAAATTTGAACAATCAAGTTTGTGCTTTTAATTATATAAGCTCACCAACCTCGTGCGAAGCACATTGGATAATAATTTATTATATTAATAATTAAAAAATAATAATTGTGACTTCGAGAAACATAATTGTAACTATTAAATAGTTAAATATTTATTCAAATAACTAATGATTGAATTATATATTGCAGGTTCTTTCAATCAATTATTAAGCTAAATATTTGAATGACTTATTATAGATTTATTTAGTTATGATTATGAGAAAATAATTATTTTAATTTTATTTAAGTTTATAATAGAATTTTGTATTAGCGTTTATATTGACAAAATTTGCTTGAAATTATAATCCGAATATAATTATCAAAGTCATGTTTTAAATTTTTTTAATTAGTTATGACAAATAGTTAGTAATAAATCCACTATAATTTTTCAACTAATGTTACAGTTATTATGTTTCAAATTCACATATATTATTAATACAATTAATCATGTTATTTGATAAAATTTCAAGTTTAAATAAATGAAACTAGTTAGGATATTAATTTAATATTGAAATTCATGACAAATATGCATATAATTAAATCGTGTGATATATCTCTTTAGCATGTTTAATAGATTGTTTGTAATTATTTCACATGTGATTTTTTTTAGTGAAGTGTGTCTTACCAATCTTGTAATAAATTTAGTAAAATCAAAAATAAAAATTCTTAATTGTCAAAAAAAAAATCTTTTAGAAGTTACTTTTTCTATTAGAGATTGGTTGGGTTTTTTTTTTGAATACTTTATAAATTTAGATAGTATATATTTAATTATTAATTATTATAAATTTGTAAAGTACTTCTACTAATTTGAATAGGAAAGAAAAAAAATCTTCTTTTTTCTATTCCTCTTAGATATAGCAATATCTTTAAATTTGTATAGTATTTAATTGATACAAATTTGGATAGTACTTATGCTAATATGAATTAGGAAAGCTGAACTAAAAATTGGTAAAACCAAACCAAACCAAACCAAGTTTGTGCTTTTAATTATATAGTTGATATAGTTGATTATAATTTTGTCACTCTTCTAATTAATAACAATTTTGCCACCACTTGCTTCCTTTCGTCTTTTTATCTTTCACAAGCTTACCACCCGTGCGAGGCAAGGGCTAATTTCTAAAATAGTTTTAAAAATATTTTATTTATATATACTATGTTCTATTAGATCTCTATTAAATATTAAATGTCAAAATTTTAGAGGTATTTTTGTTAATCCTATAGGCTATATATCAACTATATTTCTCAAAAATTGAAAAAATTAAAATCGTAAGTATTAAAAAAAGAAGTGAAGAATTTATATTGATTATTTTTGTAGAATTTCATCTTACACATATAAAGTGGTGGTGCTAAGCTACATCGCAATGACAAATTAGTTTTACAAAAAGAAAGGAATTAAAGAAAGTGAAGGAGTACTTGTATCTTTTATCCATTATCTATATAATAAGATAGAACCCATTTTGAATTTGGGTGGTTCAGATTCATTCTAATTAATTTGGGCGGAAAAGCACAAGGACGGTTCAGATTCATTCTAATTTTCAGATCAATAACTCTTCGCATAGGTCCCATAACATTAAGAAAAAAAAGTAATCCCTTCTCATTCTTAACTTAACTTAGTATTTCACCCAACTCCTAAAGGTGAATAACATTTATTTAATTTAACATTTCACTCTATTGTTTTCCGAAAACACATGGGAGGATACTATAATTATTCAATATTTTTCTATGTTCCGAAATAAAGAATTAAAATTAATATAAAATATTTTCAAATATTACAAAAAATAAGAAATAAACTTTATATAAAAGAAAAAAATAAATGGAAATTAATATAAAATATTTTCAAATATTACAAAATAAGAAATAAACTTTATATAGAAGTACAAAATAAGAATCTATATAATAAGATAGAACCCATTTTGAATTTGGGCGGAAAAGCACAAGGACGGTTCAGATTCATTCTAATTGATTTGGACGGGAAAAGCGCAAGGACGGTTCAGATTCATTCTAATTTTTAGATTGCGTGGGTCCCATAGCATTAAAAAAAATAATTCCTTCCCATTCTTAACTTAACTTAATATTTTAACCAACTCCTAAAGGTGAATAGCATTTATTTAATTTAACATTTCACTCTATTGTTTTCTGAAAACATATGGGAGGATACTATAATTATTCAATATTTTTCTATGTTGCGAAATAAAGAATTAAAATTAATATAAAATATTTTCAAATATTACAAAAAAATAAGAAATAAACTTTATATAAAAGAAAAAAATAAATGGAAATTAATATAAAATATTTTCAAATATTACAAAATAAGAAATAAACTTTATATAGAAGTACAAAATAAGAAATAAACTTTATATAGAAGAAAAAAATAAATGGATCCATAGAAAAATATAAAGTTTATATATAGTTCATTTCTTAATTTTAATTCTTTATTTCGGAACATAAAAAAATATTGAATAATTATAGTATCCTCCCATGTGTTTTCGAAAAATAATAGAGTGAAATGTTAAATTAAATAAATGCTATTCACCTTTAGGAGTTGTGTGAAATATTAAGCTAAGTTAAGAATGGGAAGAGATTGCTTTTTTAATGCTATGGGACCTACTATCCATTTTTTGGGTCCAATATTCCGGTCCGTATAGAAGCACTCTTTTTAGATTGTTTAAGCGAAGAGAGGGGATTTTATTACGCCGTGCCTTTAGGTACGGGCAATTACTAATATACATACATAACATATTTGTGTGAGTATGTTAATAAAATAATATTAATTATATGTATTTTTTGTAGTGAATATGTAAAAGTAGTATAAAGAAAAATATGTATTTACATGAATTTAAAAATGTGACTAATTAAAAAAAATTGTTCAAGTTTTACTATTAAAGTTGTGAAGCTACATATTAATGAAGTTGAAAGTTGTCAGAATTAATTTTGGATTTTGCTACTTAATAAAAAAGGGAAAAGGAAGAGAAATAATTAATATAGTAGTGAGAGAAAGTGAATGAAATGAAAAATAAAAGTTCAATGAACAATTCATTAATGGAAGTTCAATGACTAATAATTTATTAACTTAGTTTGAGTTAACTTGACCAACCAAATTAATCTAATTCAATTGAGGAGTGGATAGTTTTTTGGCTTATTATATACTAGAAGAGAAATAATTAATATGGTAGTGAGAGAAAGTGAATGAAATAGAAAATAAAAGTTCAATGAACAATTCATTAATGCAAGTTTAATGAATAATAATTTTTTAACTTAGTTTGAGTTAACTCAACCAACCAAATTAATCTAATTCAATTGAGGAGTAAATAGCTTCTTGGCTTATTATATACTAGTGTAGGACCGAAAAATGTAAAGTATGACTTGGACAACAAAATGAACAAGATTAACTAATAAATAATACTTTCATTAATTATGATCATTACAAATGTTGAATACAACTTTGGAGTACAATAAATCAATGACCTATACTATTACAATTTCGTTGCAGCCAGATTCGTTGATTGATCGAGTGAGGTGAGAATTCCACGAAGGCATGCGAGACTCGACAGAGTGATGGACGAGGGGAGAGATCGTAGGCAAACTCCTTGAGACAATATGGCAGAACCCTTGGTGTTAGGGCCGTGTGTGTATGTGTGTCGGCTTGTATATGCTTGGGAACTTAGCTCCGTGGAGGCTAAGTCCTTGAAGGTGAATCTTGTGGCTTATGAAGACTAAGTATGGAACTTAGCCATTTTGAGGCTTGTGGAGGCTAAATATGGAACTTAGCCAACTTGAGGCTTGTGGAGACTAAGTATGGAACTTAGCCAACTTGAGGCTTGTGGAAACTAAACTTAGCCCACTTGAGGCTTGTAGAGGCTAAGTAAGAAACTTAGCCAACTTGAGACTTGTAGAGATTAAATATGGAACATAGCCAACTTGAGGCTTGTGGAGACTAAGTATGAAACTTAGCCAACCAAGCCAACAAGGTAGGTCTGCTTGGTGGGAACAACTTGGGACTTATGTATTTTAGAGAGAGAAAGTGGATTCTAGATAGAGAAGCTCTCAACTCTTCCAAGTTTCTTTAAGATTTCAACCTCCTCTCAAATATGGAGGAGTGAGTATTTATAGGCTCCATGACTGGTGCCCCCATGTGTCGGGCACATGACCTACGTGTCACTTATAAACTGTGACTACAATATCAGTATAGGTGCGAATACTACCTTTTCGGAGTCCGTGTCGCCCTATGTCTCTATCTGCCAGTCCAAGACCCTCGTCGAATCCCACTTTCGGAAGACCTCTAACCCTCTAACTGAGGCTAGAGAGGTAATTCATCTTGTTTGAGGTAGCCGTTTTTGACAATAATTTTTCATTTTGGCTCAATTGGGAACAGTCGAGAAAGAACAGTCTTCTTGGCATGACATCACCATGGTGACTCATGACATCATTCTCGAAGCTATAACATGCTCCTTGTGCTCATGATGCCAATCAGTGGCTTGAAAGCTTGACTTCCTCACTTCGGGCTTACTTGTGTGAACTTATGGCCTACTTATGTAAACTTGGAGACTACTTGTGTGAACTTGGGGCCTAATTGTGTGAACTTGTAGGTACATGTTTTCATGTAAAGTCTTGCCTTGCTTTTCTTTGAAATTCCCTTGGTTTGAAATATCTCCAAATTTTGGCTAAATGTTAACATCGCGTGGTGAGTACAAGGGCCTTCATGAGCGAGAAGCCTACCTTGGGGCCAAACCTAGGGTGGCTCCCTTCCTTATGGTGGCGTTCTTCTCACTCTTTCATGCTTTAGTCTCCTTTTTCATAACTTCTTTCAATTTGACTAAATATTGAACATGTGAGGTGATTGGAGAGTGTGAGGGCAGCTCACCATGGGGGAGAGCATCCTTGGGGCCGATCCTAGGGTGTGGTCTCTACCCATGGTGGCTTCTTTTTGACCTTCCTTTGTTTTGATCATTCTTTGCACACTTTCTTGTATTTGGCTAAGTGTTAGAGATGGTAGAGCATGTGAGGACGTCCCCATAAGGGATGACATGTTGGGGCCGACCAGGGGGGAGTTGGGGCCAACTATGAGGAAGTTGGGGTCGACTTTGGGTTGGTTCCCACCTCATGGTGGTGTTCCCTTGGTTCCTTCTTGCTTGAATGCTTTTATGCAATCTTCTTGGATTTTGGCTAAGTATTGAGCTTGAGGTGTGATGGGAGGCCATGGGAGCCTCCTCCCGCCCCACCATGTTGAGGCTGACCCTATGGGATGCATTGGCCTCATGGAGGTCACTTCTTTACTTTCTTCTCATTTTGGTCCTTTCTTGTACTCCTTGAATTTGTCAAGTGTTTGTGAGATGTGATGAAAGGACTTTAGAGCAGCCCTAACACGAGGAGAATCATGTTGGGGCCAACCCTATGGGTCTTCCCTTCCCATGGTGGTCCTCTTCCTCGCTTGCTTCTTTCCTTAGCCCTTTCATGTTTTGCTTGCTTGATCTCTTCTCATTCTTCTTGCTTGCTTGTGGGAGTGTGAAGTGTGTGCCTTATGGTGTTATAAGGCCTCTCTTCATGTTGGCTCTCATAGTGAGGATTCCTATATACTTAGCCATTTTCTTGTCGGTTTCCCATACTTAGCTAATTTTGGCCTTTTTGAATAGAGATGGTCAATGCTTTGCCTTGACTCCTTCTTGGACATTCATGATGGATGATGAGCGATGTTAAGAGGCATGTTGAGCTCCCCGAACTTGTTATGACAATGTGGGTGCTTAGGTGGCCTCCCGGGTGGAGCCTATCGGGAGTCATTTTTTGACGAAGATTATATTCCTTGATACGGGCGAATTCGGAGTTTAATTATCACTAATTATAATTTAATTAAGATAATTATTTCCCAAATTTATACCCGAAATACAACTAGTATTGATTCCCGTACATGATGTCCCCATAAAAAAAGTCACAACCACATCTTTATTCCTTAACCGACCTTTAAATCTCACGCCCACCTCCTTAACAGACCTTCAAAACTCACACGGCATGTCCTTCTTCCTTTAACTTTTAATCCTATTTGGTAACTATATTTTTTATTAATAGTAAGTTGTTAATTTCAGTAATGTTATATAAAAATTGATTTTAAGATGAAAATTTTATACACAATGCGTAATGTTCGATTATAAAAAATCCCTTTTATGTGCAAAAGAAATAAATTAAATACGGAAATAATTAGGTGCAAAAAATATTCTTACCTTATATTATAAAATGGAGGGAATATATTTAGAAATAATAAATAGGTACATATATATATAAAGTCTTCTTTTAATATTTTATCAAAACAAGTCATCATTTTTTTAATAAAAAATGCAGCCTTTTAAAATTTAGCACATTAACCTCCAAACAGTTAGATTATCATTTGTTCCAAAAAACAAATTATCATTTTTTTTTTGCTAGTTTTAAACGGAATTTAACATTCTTGTATTTGACAAGAATGTATCCCAAGACCTCATGCACCAAGCCTTAGAGTAGTTTTTTTACCATTGAGTCATGAGGGGCTTGGTCAAATTATCATTTACAACATTTGTTGTGGAATAAAAAGAATAATATCTACAAACTTATCAATTCTTAATATAAAATTAACAGTTCAATCTAAAAATAAAGTACACTTACTCCATTAATTTGTTAACTTTGAACATTTAAATATGGAATCAAAGATTTACAAATATTATTTTATTTTATTATAAGTGACATCAAATTTCTCATTAAATATGCCATGAATTATCTAAAATCTACTCATTCAATTTCTTTATCTAGAGAGAACTTTTTATTTATTTATTTATTTATTTATATTTCTTTTATAGTTTTAAGGAAGGACTAATTACTTAATTTATCATATTCTTTCTAATCATTAAATATTAACTTATTTCTTTTCATCCTTTGTTTGAACCCAGACAAATACCATAATTAACTTGGGAGTAAAGTGTTTGTATGGAGATATATGCATTTTGGGATAATAGTATTTATGTCATATGTTTACATTTAATTTGTACTTTTAGACAATTTTTTTAAAAGACAAAATCTTAATATACTTTTTAGACAAGCTTTTTTTTAGGACAAATGGAATACTTTTTCATCCCAAAATATAAGATCACTTTTTAAAAATTTTGTTAATCAATTTTAAACCTTTTCAAATTCAAGATTTATGCTATACATTTTAGTTTAAATAAATCTTGTAAGTAGTATTGCTTTTTATATACTTTATAATATTGATAATTGTAATAAAAAATTAAATAACTGTATATCAAATTTGAATTTAAAAGTATCTCAAATTGATTTCAAAAGATATATAAAAATAATCTTGGTTCCTTTTATTTTTTTAGTTCAAATCCTATCTATAATAACTAACATAAGCAAGTACATGTAGGATATGTAGCATCTAAAATTTAAATTTAATTAGAATACAAGATTTAACTCTCTAGCTAAAATTTTTACTTAACTGCTATTGATCTAATATATAAAGTTGGAGGACCGGTTTTGGTGTAAACAATTTTTTATGCTTTTTGCCTTTAAAATGTCTTTCAACTTTTAATATAATTTCTATTTTATTTTTTTATATTAATTTTTTTTATCTTTATATTTAGTCCTTCAAATTTAATATATAAAGTCGGAGGATTTGCTTTGGTGTAAACAATTTTTGAAGCTTTTTGCCTTTTTCCTAAAATGTCCATCAACTTTTAATATAATTCCTATTTTATTCTTTTTATATTTTTTTATCTTTTCTATTTTATCCTTCAAGTCTAATAATTAAAAAAAATCGAAGGACCAGCTTTGGTGCAAACATATTTTGAAGCTTTTTGCCTTATCCTAAAATGTCCTTCAATTTTTAATATAATCCTATTTGTTCTTTTTATATATTTTTTTAATCTTTTTATTTAGTCCTTCAAGTATTATAAAATTTTTATTTTACCATACATAAATTACACACACAACGCGTGTGTATACTAGTTGAAAATAAAACCTATAATGAAAATCAATTTCAAACATAGCTTATAGGGTGAAATTTGTAATATATTATTCTAATTTAATTATAAAAACTCAAACTTCTATAATGTGTGTGACAACCCGGATATTTTGAAAATTATTTTTAAAATAAGAATTTAATAAATAAAATTTTATTTATGAGATGTGGCGGGTTTGAATAAAATATGTGTTATGTGATTTATGTGACGGATTTGATATGTATATATAAGAATGAAATATATACATATATGTGAAAGTAAGATTTAATGGTTGATTGAATTATTAAATTAATTAGCTTGAGTTAATTACGAAATGAAATATAGAGGCGAAGGAAATTAATTAATTAATATTAATTAATTGAGATTAAATTTAAATTATATTATGAAATAATATAATTTGATTATTAAGCTTTGTGTGACTATGAATTTATTATGAATTAAATTTCATGAACAAGGTAATTAATTCACTTAATTAAATTGGTGAATTAATGTATGTATTTATTTTATTTTTATAAAAATGAGAGAGTTAATTAAACTAGTTATTTTAATATATTACATATAAATGTAATATCTTAATATATTATATTATGCAAAACGAATATAAACTAAATATGAGATGAGTGACCAATATATATAAATATTGGTGTCAAATTAATAAATTAAGTTAATATTCAATTTAAAGTGAAATGTATAAGTTAAATAAATTGTTTTGAAACAATTTATGAAAGGAAGGAGCAATTTTAATTGTACAATATTGATTGTATAAATTAAAGGAGTTATTATTTTATATAATGGTTCGTTACACAAAAAGTATTAAATTAATTATGGATTAGTGGGATAATTTTTATACATGATTATAAATATATAATATCCAAATTTTGGGTTAATAATTGGAGTGCATGCTATTATAATATATGAATTAAAATTGTAAGAATAAGGTAATGTTAAATAAAAATTGTATATGTTATATGTGTAACAAAGAAAGTGTTATACGGTATATATAATATGTGTATAATTAGCAACTTGTGATGGGACCTTGGACTTAAGTGAATAGAGAGAGAAAGTTAAGTAAGTTGATATAATAGTATTTGTTTGTGTATGTAGCAGGGATAAAAGGCTGAGACTTATAAATTAATTAAGAAGCTAATTGTTGAGTCGGTTAAGATGAGTCGTCTTAAACCAAGCAGGAGGTGGCCTTCATTCATTTAATTACGAGCATGACTAAGAGAAAGCCATGAACTGATAAAGGAAAGCTATGTATATAAAAAAAAATTTATTAACATCAATTGCAGCCTTCATTTGTCCTTAACAGTTCTGTGTCCCTTCTATATCCTCCATCTTCGTTCCATTAAATCTTCTTCTCTCTAAAATAATTACCAAGCTTCATGTCTAAGCTCAAGCTTTCTTAGTTTCGGCTGTGTGACATAAAGAGATAGCTAAGAATTGAAAATTGTAAACTGATTATGAAGAATCAAAATCAACAACAACAAGAAGAGGATGGATAGCATCTAACGAACTCATCATAGCACAGGTGCTATACGGGAGCATAATACTTCAAATACGTGTAATCGCGTAAAATTAATAGCTTCGCATCAAAGAGGCAAGTTTTACAGTTTATTTGTACTATGTGTAATTTATTGATGATTATATACATACGCTAATATGAGGTTATTGATGATTATATACATACGCTAATATGAGGTTATTGAGATATGCTTGTTGCGGTCAAAATATGACCGGAGTGTATTGAGTTATGGAAACTCATAAGTTAACATGTGATATGTGTTATTTAAAGAAAACATTATCGTGTATATTGGCAATGAAATGCAAGCATGATAAATTATGAACTGCGTTTAATATATTAAGATGGATTATGTAGTATAGTGAATTATGATTTACAATTTAAATATGATGCATGTTAAATAGAAAGCATGATTTAAAATGCTAGCTATAATAATAGTAAATCATGTATAAAATATGAATTATGTGTTATGTGTATCTGTTAGACTTGTTGGGCTGTCGTGCTCAAACTTGCAATAATTTGCAGATTAAAGATACGATGTGATTCTCCTGTTATCATGGTGATCAAGTTTTAGAGCTCGTTTAAAAGAGAATTTTTAACTGTTTCCCTTAATTATATCTATGTTACCTTAATTGTATCTATGTTAAGTTGGGATGATAATTTATGTTGTATATAAGTTAAATTATGTAAACTTTGAATTTTGAATAAAGAGTGTTTGTTTTAGAATTAAGACGTAATTACCTAATTTACTTTGTATAGTAAAACTATGTGATCATTGTACTACAAGAAAGTTAGTGTTAACGTCAAGAATTCGTCCACGCGCCTCAATCACCAAGAGCGCGTCAATCCTGCACAAAAACGAAATCACACTCAGAGTTCCGGGCGGTTTTGCCGCCGGGGGATAGCTCCGGTGTGAGAATAAGTACAGGCTGAACAAGGTGTGTAACAATGGAGGTATATTGCTCTAGTACGGTAAGATGTTGATTGTTCCTCTAATGAAATGGGCCTCGTACCTTATAGTAAAACACCTGTCATGCTTGTCCCTCGAGACACGGGACCCCTCCCTCGGTCCAATGTCATGGGCTTATACTGAACTTTATTAAAAGGAGATAGACGCCATATTTTTTTCGGACATACGCCTCGGGAACACCAATCTGACATTCCAATTGTTCTTGACAGACTAAAAGTGACCCCCACGTGGGGGGCGCCGACCCATCACCTCACCAGGGCCCACTACCCAATGCTTATTGGGCTTACTGATTTGTTGTGATACTTGGGCCTTTACAATACTTGGGCTTTCATTAAACCTTGCTAATTCTCCCCCCAACATTGCCCCCTAGTCTTCTGATATAATGGGGCATTTACCAGAAGAGTATGACGTCCAAGGCCCATCGCTGGACCGGAAAGCCCACGACCCTGATGTCTATAACCGTTCCTGGCACGTATCACCATATCCCCTCTTTTCCGCACCCACTATGCCGTACGTGGGGAAACATGTGGGAAGCCAAAGGTCGTTCATTAAAACCTTTCCACTTCAAAAAGAGACCGCCGCACTTCAAATCTTCACACTCTCTCTTGCTTTTGCTGCTCTCCCTGCTCTTGTTTTCTCTACAACTCGTCTCACTATTGGGAATGTAACTGTGTCGATGGCTGGTTCAAAGACCGTTTCAGAAGCTCGCGTCGAGATGATGATTAAAGAATATTCAAATGAAGAGGACTATGCTCACATCAACACTGTCTCCACCATTGCTCCCAAAGACTTAAAAGGGATTCGCAAGTTGTACAACATCCCTACCAACTACGACATTCACGCTCCTCTCCACACCGAGCGGATGTACCATCGTCCTGACGGGTGGACCGTCGTATCTCTCAGTGCCCTCAAATATGGGGTGCGCTTTTCCCTCCACCACTTCATCATTACTCTCCTGAGTTTCATAGGGGTCAGCTTCGCCCAGTTGGTGCCGAACTCCTACATTCACATCATCGCCTTTATCGCTTTCTGCCACGAGCTCGGCATCGCTCCTACCATCGATCACTTCTTCACCATTTTCGTCATGAGCCGATCCAGGGAAGCTGGGTTTCGGCAGATTAACAGGCAATCGAGCAGGACTCTCGAGAAGCGCCCCCTGATGAGAACCCCTTCGAGCAATAAGGGCTGGCATTCCTTGTGGTTCTTTGTCAAGGGACCCAGCTTTCGGGAGGTTCATAACTGGGCCGAATCTTCTCATGACAACGTGGGCCTCAGGGAGATCTCGCACGTTCGTCTTCAGGAGTTAGGGAAGCTCCTAGAGAAGCTGCCGAAGAAAGAGTGGAGCCTCGAAGTCCTGAGCGATCCGAACTGGTTGTACAACTACAAATGTGAGTCCTGAATACTTCGGGTTAATGTATGAATTACATTAGATTTTCTTTTACTGATCAAGTTGTCTTTTTTGTGCAATACTTCTCATCAAACCGTTTTCAGTTCTAGACGTCGGCCATTCATCAGCTAATCCTGCCGAAGAGACAATCTTGTCGTCCGAACCCACAAGTCGACCCCCCCTAGTTCTGCCAATAACTGTTATCTTGATGGTCCGACCTTTAGCCGTCCCTACCAGCATCCTCGACATCCCCCCATCCGAGAGGGACAATGTCCTTCGAGTAAAACGAAGGAGGTTGGCGAAGACCGCTGAGAAGACTGCCCCTTCTAAAGTCGTTCAGACTCCTCAGCCAGCTCTCCCGATCATTCTCCCAACTACTGAAGACCTACGAACCGAACCTCCTACTGCTGAGATCCCATCGGCCGACCCGCCCGTGGTTATGGTCCACCGTATCGACCCACCGATGGACGAAGCCCAGTCTCCTGATCATCGGCAGGAGCGTGAAGGCTCCACATCAGGACCCCCGACCAAAAGGCAACATGTCGCTTCGTCTCTAGGACAACAATCTCCCATTCATGTCCAAGACAGTCCCAGCCCCGCGACGTTGTGGCCGGTGGGTACACATGATTTCCCCTTCGACCTTATGGACGCCTTTGTTTTGCTGGAGGATGACGATAGGTTCGAGGACTCCAGCCTTCAGGATCTGGCGGATATGCACGTCATCTATATGAGCCCAGTAAGTATTTGCTTTATTTAGTTCTCCTTTTGAGCTTGTATTGGATATGTGTGTGAACGTGTTGGCCTTTGGTCTTTGTCTTTAGGCCTGTGCTGCCGCCAGTCGGCTTCGTCGTCAGGTTGCTCACTCCGAGGCAAGGCTGAAGGAGTTCGAGGCTGAAGCGTCCCGGCAAGAGGCAAGGCGCCTATCTGCTATGGCTGGTTGGAAGAAGGAGAAGGAGGAGCATGCCAGGACCTCGGCCCAACTGGAGGAGCTTCGGGCCGAAGTGGCCAAGTTAAAAGAAGAAGCCATTGAGGGAGAACAACGCCGAGCTACACTCGCCGATAACTGCAACCATCTGCAGCGGGAGTGCAATGAGGTGAAAGGGGAGTGCAACGACTTGAAGAACGAGTTGCACTCCGTATCCAAAAAGCTCGAGAGCGTCAAAGTGAAGCTCAAGCTTGTCGAAGAGGAGCGTGACAGCGTAGTCAAGGGTTTCGCCGACTACCGAGCATCGGCACCTCTACCAACCGAGGAGCTCAAGCGGCTGATTATCCAGGAATACTGCAGTTCGGCTGAGCTGGTCGATGTGGTGGCGGAGCAGTTCAACCTTGGTTACCAGGACGCTCGAACCAAGGATAAGGAGAAGATGCAACTGAACAAGCTTGACCCCTCCCTTCTGGATTCTTCAGATGATGAGGCCGAAGTGTGACGCCGGCTCATCCTTTTGTAATGATTTTTTTTCAAGTTTTTATTGTAAATATTTCTACTTCTGTGAACAAGACTTTAGTACTTAATGGAAATTTGATTTGCATTTAATCATTATCTTCATCACGTTACATCAAAATTACAGAGTCATAGAAGAAACTGCTCATCATGCAGCCTACTGATAATACTTTCTAAGCCTTCCTGCATGCCAAGTGTTTTCGACTTCTGTTCCATCCATAGCCCGAAGCCGGTAAGTTCCTGGCTTCGGCACTTCTACAACCTCATAGGGCCCCTCCCAATTTGGCATTAGTTTGCCAAGATTTTGGGGCGATGATGCCTCCACCTCTCGAAGGACTAAGTCCCCAACTTCAAACCTCCTTAGCCTCACACCTTTATTGTAATGAATGACCGTCCTCCTCTGGTAGACTGCTAGTCTCACCATAGCCGATTCCCGAACCTCTTCTAATAAATCAAGATTGAGGCGAATGCCTTCATCATTGTATAACTCTTTAAATTGGCTGACCTGGAGTGAGGGGGATCCGATCTCAACCGGAATGAGAGCATCAGTCCCGAAGGCCAGTTTGTATGGCGAATCTCCAATCGTAGTTCGGGGAGTGGTCCGATAAGCCCATAGGACACTGGTTAATTCTTCGGGCCATCTCCCTTTGGCTTCGTCTAGTCTTCTTTTGATCCCATTGAGTAGAGTCCTATTGGTGACTTCTACTTGGCCATTGGATTGAGGGTGGGCAACCGAGGTTTTTCGATGTTGTACGTTCAAGTCTTTTAAGAACTCTTCAAACTTCGATCCCACAAATTGACGGCCGTTGTCAGACACAATCGTCATCGGGATGCCAAATCGGAATACAACAGACTCCTTGAGAAACTTTAGGCATTCTTGCTCTGTGATCGTCCGAAGTGGTTTCGCCTCTACCCATTTAGTCATGTAGTCTATAGCCACTATCATAAAACAAAATTGTCCCTTTGCCTTCGGCAATGGCCCCAAGATGTCAATCCCCCATATGGCAAATGGGATCGGGGATAAGACACTGTACAACTCTTCGGGAGGTCGGTGAGGGATTACGCTATTGAGCTGACATTTTCGACACTTCTGCACATTCTTTAGCTTCTTGGAAAATCGTCAGCCAATAATACCCTTGCCGAAGTATTTTATAGGCCAATGTCTTGGCCCCCATGTGGCCCCCACAGATGCCTTCGTGCACTTTCCGAAGCGCGTAATCGGCTTCGGACAGGACCAAACACTTTAATAGAGGGGAAGTAAAGGCCCGCCGATAAAGGTCTCCATCAATGAGCACGAAATTTGAACTTCGGTACTTTATTTTCTTTGCCAGTATTCGGTCCGATGGTAAGACGCCATCTGCCAGATAGCTTATATAAGGGGTCATCCAACAATCCGATCTCTCGACCATCACTTCAGCCCTTTGAACACTTGGTGAGTCCAAAGTCTCCAAATGTACTAACCCACTGAACGAACTGGTGTCTGCAGTTGCCAGTTTGGCCAGGGCGTCGGCCACCGTATTGCTTTCCCGATCCACTCCGTGAATAGTATATGATGTAAAGTGTTGAAGCCGATCTCGGGCTTCTGTTAGATACTTGATCATTATCGCCCCCCGAGCCTCATACTCTCCTAGAATCTGCTTCACCACTAACTGGGAGTCACTTAAGATGATTAGTGTCTGCACTCCTAGACTCTTGGCCAAACGCAAGCCTGCCAACATGGCTTCATACTCGGCCTCATTGTTAGTCGCTTTAAAGCCGAAGCGAATTGCCTGATGCACTTTAAATCCCTCTGGACTTGTCAGAATTAGGCCAGCTCCACTCGCGTCCGATATTGTCGATCCGTCGACATACAGAGTCCAAGATGTCTGGGCTGGGAAAATGTCCGAAACTGAACCCACACTCATCGATAAATCAATCGGGTCGGGTTCGGAAAACGAACATTCTATCATGAAGTCGGCCAAAGCCTGACTTTTAATTGCGGTTCGTGGATGATATTCCAATGCAAACTGAGTCAACTCCATAGCCCAAGCCGCCAATCGCCCCGAAAGCTCTGGCTTATTCAAAATCTTCTTCAGGGGCTGATCGGTGTATACTACGATTAGCCGTCCTTGGAAATAATGTCGGAGCTTCCGACTGGCTATCACCAGGGCGTAAGCAAATTTCTCCAAGTTTGGATATCTGGTCTCAGCGTCCCGAAGGGCGTGATTGGCATAATACACCGGGGACTGCTTTCCCCCCGACTCCCGAACCAACACCGCCCCCACCGCCAACGAGCTTGCCGCCAAGTACAAATACAGCGGTTCCGAAGGGATGGGTTTCATCAACAGAGGCGCCGAAGACAAGTATTTTTTTATACCTTGAAAGGCATCCTCACAATCTGAAGTCCAATGGAAAGTCTTCTCATTCTGCGGTCCTTTCAGAGTTTTGAAGAACGGCAAACACCGTTCAGTCGACTTCGACATGAACCTCCTCAACGCCGCAATCCGACCTGTTAATCTCTACACATCTTTGAAGGTTTGGGGAGACTTTATGTCCAAATAGCCCGAATCTTCTCGGGGTTTACCTCAATGCCCCTCTTGCTAATCAGATATCCCAGAAATTTACCTGCACCGATGCCGAAGGTACACTTCGTGGGATTAAGCCTGATGTTGTAGTGCCGAACTGTCTGAAAGCATTCTTCCAAATCGTCTAAATGGCCCCTGACGGACATGCTCTTGACAATCATGTCATCTACGTAAACTTCCATACTTCGGCCCAATTGCTTCGAGAACACATAGTTCATCATTCTCTGATATGTGGCACCAGCATTCAGCAACCCAAAGGTCATCTTCCTATAGGCGTAGGTTGCCCGATGCGTGATGAAAGCTGTCTTCGGCATATCTTTTTGCACATGGAAATTTGATTGTAGCCTGCAAATGCATCCATAAAACTCAGCAAAGCATATCCCGATGTTGCGTCGATTAATTGGTCTATATGTGGAAGTGGGTAGAAGTCCTTCGGACAGGCTTTGTTTAAATCCGTGTAATCGATGCAGACCCTCCATTTCCCGTTCTGCTTCCACACCAACACCACGTTGGCTAACCATTCGGGATAATCGATCTTATAGATGAAGCCTGCCTCTAGCAACTTAGCCACCTCATCATCAATGACCTTTTGCCGCTTCGGGGCAAAAATTCTTCTCTTCTGCCAAACCGGTTTTTTATTGGGATCCACATGCAGTTTGTGCATCGCAACTTCTTCACCGATCCCAGGCATATCACTGGGTTCCCATGCAAAGATATCAGCATACACCCTGAGTAAATCCACCAACCCCGTTCTGAACGGTTCCTGCAATCCCGAGCCGATCTTAATTACTTTTTCCTTCTTCCCTAGGACGAGCTCAATGTCTTCCGTCTCTTCGGCTGGCAAAGCGAGGGGTTCCGTACTTCCCTCAGTAAATGGCTCAACTTCAATGGTCATAGTTTGCTTCTGTTTACTTTTTTCCACTGCCGAAGATACCAACGAATTTCTATAGCACCTTCGAGATAAGTCGAGGTCGCCTCTGACCTGGCCGACCCCATTCGGAGTGGGAAACTTAATTTTGAAATATGGGATGGAGGTTATCGCCTGCAACGCCGTCAACGTCGGTCTTCCCAAAATCGCATTGTAAGCCGAGTCTACATTGACGACGAAGAAACGGATGTTGATCTCGACTGCTTGAGGTGTTGTCCCGAAAATGACAGGTAACTCTATTGTGCCCACCACCCGAACTGGGTCATTGCCGAAGCCATACAATGGTGGCTCCTGCCCGATCTCCATTTTCCTTCCTCCCAGATCCAGTCTTTGGTAGGCGTGGGCATACATTATGTCGACCGAGGAGCCGTTGTCGATCATAATACGCCTCATGTCCATGGACCCGACTTGGGCAGTTATAGCCAATGCACCTTCTTGTGGCTCAATGGATTCGGCCGGGTAATCTTCGTCGGTGAAGGAGATTATCGTGTCGGGATACAACTGTTCCCTTCGGACGGGTCTTTCCACGACCGCCATTACTGCATCTAATACCCCTCTCCTCTTTTTTCCGGTAACCTTCCCTACCGAGTCACCAGTTATCACATCGACTACCCCCCGAACAGGAGGGTTTGGAGCCGTTTGGTCCTGCGGGGTCGATTCGATGTCATTGTCGTTCGTAGCCCTTCCTAACCTGTCGTACCCTGCAATAAATTGGACCAACTCCCCATTTTGCATATTCTTCTCAATCAACTCCTTCAAATTCCGGCAATCCTCCGTAGAGTGTCCCGAGGACTGGTGGTAGTCACAATACTTGTGTTGACTTCCTCGGTTCGGATGGACATTATTTGGGCATGGACGGAAGCAAGGTCGATCCTTCATATGTTCTAATATGGCTGCCCGATCTGTGTTTAGCGGGGTGTATACCTTTTCAACCTTTCAGTTCGGGAAAGGAGGACGACCCCTTCCCGACCCCCCTGCTCCTCCAAAATTTTTCCTCGGCCATGCATCTGACCTGTTGTTGGCGTCCGACCGAGGATACGAGTTCCTATCCCGCTCTTTTGACTTCTCTGCCGATGAGGAGTCTGGACCCAGACTTCCCATGGCTTCCTCGACCGTGATAAATCCTTCGGCCCTATCGTAAGCTTCCGCCAGGCTCTTCGGGGCATTGAACATCATGTCCTTTACCAGCTTTTTAGACTTCATTATGTCCAACCCTGTATTAAAGTACCCCAGTGCTTGAGGGTCGTTTAGGTCGGTCACCGCCCCAACCGCTTCTCGAAACCGTTTGACGTACTGGCCCAATGATTCACTAGAATGTTGCCTTACTTACATTAGGGAAGCCGTAGGCTTTCCTCTCCTTTTGTTACTCCCGAATCGGCTATGGAACTGAGTACACAGTTCCTTCCATGACGATATAGAGTTCGGGGCCAGGGACGTCATCCACTGACGTGCTTCTTTCCTCAAGGTGGAAATGAACATCTGGCGTTTAGCCGCATCGGAGTAACCGTTGTACTTCATCAGACGATCATAAGCTTGGCTGTGATCATATGGGTCTCCTGATCCGTCGAAACTTTCCATATGGGGAGCCTTCTTCTTGGGGTCGGCCCGAGTTCGATCAATCTCTGGTGAAAATGGAGAGGTCGGGTCAAATGGAACGTCTTCCTGACGGGCCGCTGCGAGCTTCTCCTCAAGCTCCACAATTCTTCGGGCCAATGCCTCAGGGTCCCTGGTCGAAACGGTTGGTTCATGTCGGGTCTGAACTGGGACTGGGGAGTTCTCCCTTCCGCCCCGTCCGATCCGGCCACCTCTATCTGACGAGCGACTCCTCGGCCTGCTCCGACTTTGAACTGGAGAGGGCTCCCCCCTTCTCTGTTCGGATCTGCCACTTCTTTCGGGGGAGCAGCTTCTCGGTCTGCTCCGACTTTGAACTGGAGAGGGTTCCCTCCTTCTCCGTTCGGATCTGCCACTTCTTTCTGGGGAGCGGCTCCTCGGCCTGCTCCTTCCTTGGGATTGGTTATTAGGTCTGACACTTTCTCGTGTATTGCTCTGGACCTCGCTACTTTCCCTCCAAGAACTCTCCGAGCAATGTGTCATGGACCGGCATCCCAATATTACCTCCCGACCGCTATGGTGGCTAGGGGAAGCTTCCCCTCTTTCCAAAAGAGCCAATTGTTTTTCCAACTCTCCTTGCTGAAGGCGTATAGCCTCTACGGTTTCTTTACGCCGCTGTTCCCTTCGAGCAACGAGTGAGTCTCTTTCATCATGGTTCCGACCCCGTCTAGAGCTCGGGTGGTCGGCCCGGCCGCGCCGTTGCATTTTTCTCTGGGGGATCGGCAATGGTTTTTTCTTGACCATTGGTGTCCGCGGGTTGGCCGGACCCACTGAATGACTTTGGGAGCCCAACCGATCCGACAGGCTTTTGGACATCCCTACCCTGTCTCTAACCGAACCCCTAGAGCGGGGAGGGTCAGGAGGGGTTTCTCCTTGTGCCGAAGCCATTTTTGAGTCATCCATGACTGTTATGACTGGTCAAGAAATCTTTACGTGATTGAAGGGTTACTGAGCACTAAGCCCTCCTTCTAGCGCCAATGTTAACGCCAAGAATTCGTCCACGCGCCTCAATCACCAAGAGCGCGTCAATCCTGCACAGAAACGAAATCACACTCAGAGTTCCGGGCGGTTTTGCCGCCGGGGGATAGCTCCGGTGTGAGAATAAGTACAGGCTGAACAAGGTGTGTAACAATGGAGGTATATTGCTCTAGTACGGTAAGATGTTGATTGTTCCTCTAATGAAATGGGCCTCGTACCTTATAGTAAAACACCTGCCATGCTTGTCCCTCGAGACACGGGACCCCTCCCTCGGTCCAATGTAATGGGCTTATACTGAACTTTATTAAAAGGAGATAGACGTCATATTTTTTCCGGACATACGCCTCGGGAACACCAGTCTGACATTCCAATTGTTCTTGACAAACTAAAAGTGACCCCCACGTGGGGGGCGCCGACCCATCACCTCACCAGGGCCCACTACCCAATGCTTATTGGGCTTACTGATTTGTTGTGATACTTGGGCCTTTACAATACTTGGGCCTTTACAATACTTGGGCTTTCATTAAACCTTGCTAATTCTCCCCCCAACAGTTAGTATAGTTGTGAATATAGTATCCTGCTGAGGAATCCAGCTTGTTTCATAAAGAATATAATTGATGGATGAAGATCACAAGAGCTTAGTAAAATGGATTTCATATCCAAAGGTTGAACTTTCTGTTCACCTGTGATCTTGAATGAGTACAGATGCTAAAGGTTGCGAATTCTGGATAGAAGAAAGGATTAGAATAGCTAAGTTTTAAGACTTATATTGTAATGGTTGTTATGTACAGTTAGAATAGAGTTGAAATGTGATAATAATTTAGATTATGAGTGTAAGTTATAAAATGTTTAAATTTATCCGCATTTTTATCAATTATTATATTGACTAATGTTGTAAAGCTAGAGCGAGATTGTATGTTAACGACCAAAGTCGAAAGTAGAAATTATCCTGATTTTGGGGTCGTTACAATGTGCATCTCATAATTTTTTTTAATTTGAAAAAATAGTTTATAGTTGTTTATATTTAGATTAAATAATTTTATATTAATTTTGAATTCTAATATCTCACAGATTGACTCTAAAATTTTAAAAATGTATCTTTAACTTTAAAACAAAGATAGTAGTAAAATGTCGATTATCTACTATGACTTTTAAGTTTCGGGTCACTATATTGGTAATAAAACAAGAATAAAGGGTCAAATGGCCTTCTTAGTACTGCTCAATTTTCCAAACATCAAGATTAAAAGAAACACAAACTTAAGAAAAGTTCAATTAATTGCTGATTTATCTTGATTTAAATAAGTTAATGTCAAATTAATTTCAAAAAATGTACATTTAAAAAATTAAAATTAATCATATATCTTTAAACAAAAACAATAATTGAAACTAAATTAATAAGTGTAGATATACTTAGTATACAAAAACACTGCAACTTCAGTGATTTTTTATACACCTCCATCAAGCCTTGCCTTGAGCTTTTTTAACGCTTTGATTTATGGAAGTAAGTAAATCCCAGTTTATTTTATTCCTCCTCCTAGTTTTCCAGCGCCTCTTCTTCCTCCATTATGCATCAATTTTTTCTGCAATTACGGCTTGTCAGCATATGTTATATTTTGTTGATTTAGTTTTTTTTTTTTTCAACTTTTTGACCTGAAATTGCTCGTAATGATTGATTAATGATGTAAATTTGTTTCTGGGTATCTGTGTTTATGTAATTGTATTTGTTTTGCATTTTAATCTCAAAAAACCTATTTTGAATACAAGAAGAGCCTCGAATTCAGTTGGGTAGCATTTGAACAGCCCTTATATTGCATATTTTGTAATTTTGCAAGTCATTAAGGGCCTGTTCAGGAATGACTTAATTTTTTTGACTTAAAGTTAAAATTTTAGTAGATTTATAAGTTAAAATTTTAGTAGATTTATAAGTAATAGTGTTCGGCATTATTTTTACTTATAAATCAGGAATTATAAGTAATAATTGTGGATGTGTTCGGCTAATAATGACTTATAAGTTAAAATAAAATAAAAAGATTACTAAAATGTCCTTCAACAAGAAGAACATTAAAAATAAAAGAGGGCATTTTTGTCATTTCATAGTCGTTGACCAACTTAAAAAAAATGACTTATAAGTCATTTTTTTAAGTAACTAAATGTTAATTATTTTTTTTGACTTTTTTTTCGACTTATAAGTAAAAAAAAAAGTTGTTCCCGAACACCTTTTTTACTTAAACTACTTATAAGTTGGTCAAACCAACTTATAAGTAGGTGCCGAACAGGTCCTAAGCTTTAAGCATTCTGACTTCTGATGATTGATTTAATATGTTGAAAACCATATAATACATGAACTGAGCTCTGCTGTAAAATATAATTTCGATGATTGCTTTTCGTGATTATTTTGTGGAATCCACAGGAATTTTGTTGTTGGGAATCCAGCCCCTTAAAAATTGCGGACAGTGACATGGATTATTTTATTTTATTTTATTTTTTTATATATTTTAAATAATTTGTTTTATTTAATTATTCTGATGACATATATTAGAGTAGCTATGGAATTTTTGCTGTTATAGAATAATCAGCTTGGAATATTATGTAATTTGGTAAGAAAAGACAAAGATGATGTTGAACCTAAGAAAAGGGTTGATGTATTTTACCTTTTTTTATTCGCAATAACTGGATGATGCTGGATTTAAGGATCAGTAGCTAGTACTTGTGACCGTTTGGTGCTTAGTAAAATATATATGTGAAGGGTCTGTTATGGGTTTATATTAACATTTTTAGAATTTTTTCAACAGTGGTTGAGAAACAAAACTGTGTACTAGAATTTTTTGCGGAACAGATAGGAAGCATTACTTTCTATGAGTTAGAAGGGACAGTGTTTAAATTATACTTCCAGGCTCCGGCTCACATAACTGAATGCACCAGGTAGCCAGAACTCATGAATAGGCTTGATTTCAATTTTGTTGGAATGAAATTGAGTTGTTGCCGGTTAAACTAGGATTTGTATTCGCTGATGTTGGTTGTAGTTAAGTGATTTGTTACATTTTGACAATTAAGCTTAAAAAAAATCACGAAGACCCAAAGTAGAATGTAGCTTTTTGTACTTCTCATGCTGAAAGTGATGGAGATAACTCAAACCAGTTGTCATTTGGCAGAATTACTAACTTATGATGTTTAATGGGGGTGACATCAATAGTGTATTTTACCCTTTTAAACATCAATAAAAGATCAAGGTCCGCTAGTACTTATCAAGAAGAAATATATCCAGATCGGACTCCTGATGAAATCAAATTAAGGGTTTTATTTTTATATGTTCTGGGTTTAATGGGTGGTAAGATAGCAGAGATTTACTGATGCTTTTGTATTATTTGCTTATATTGTGTACATTCCTTTTAACTTAACTAACTGTCCTACTTACCTCGAGTAGTCTCCACCTTTATCATATTTGTGCTAATATTATCAAAAATAAAGTTTGAGAATTTTGAAAACATATAAATAAACTCCCGAGTATCTGACATTTTCTGATAGAATGAGAAAGTGAAATGCTGAAAGCTGACGTCTTCCATAACCATTTAAGACCTATGTTTACAAAATCCTATTTGTCTGAATATTGGTATTATAAATTAGCTATTATAATTTATAGCATATCTCTAAATTTGGCACTCTATGTTTGTGAATTTTTTTAATTATATTTATCTTATTTTCGTTTCTTCATAATATTTATTTGTGGTTTATTCCTTAAATGTGCAGACAAGATATTGAAACACAAAGATAAAGGCTCTTGCAAATTAAACCGTAGATTAAAACTTTTACCTATAGTTTGTCTTGACAGTTATCTTTGAAGTAGCTGAACCCTTAAAAGGATCTTTTGGAATGAGAGTGTGCAGTGGATGGCGGCAATTTCTTTTATTTCTGCGTCATTTTCTTGTTTTCTCATATAATCTATGGTGATTTTTCCTTTCTTTGTTATGCTTACTCTTTAGTTTTGAAGTCTACATAAATCTCCTAGTAAATCAAGAAAGTTTTCTCCATTTGCTCAGTATTAGATTTGCACCAGATTACCAGAATTCCACTGTAGAACATCCGCACCAAAAACAAACAAAGAAGCTTGATCATTTGGTTTTTGGACCTGCTCCTGGTGAAGGTTTGCGTGATCGACTACAATGCAGATGTTATAAATCTTCTTTGAGATACCTTTTGTAGTGGTTCCTTCAAGATTTGAATTTAGCAGATCTTGAAAGTTTTGCTTATCATCTTGCTTCAAGTTATTGGGTTATGAACTTTTACTAGGTCATTTGTCCTTTACGTTCAGAGGGAGAGGGGTGGGGAGGGGAGGGGGGGTTAGTTCATTGTTGATGGATCTCTATGGTAGATGGTTATGAATTCTAATATTTTTTCATTCCTTTTGTAGCACAACATTATAACTCATCTATAACATTCAGTATCCGCGCATCTCGCTTCAGTGATATCATTATTCATATTCTTTAGTTGCTAAGGTTTAATTATATATGTTATTGGAGCCTATTTTATCTTCTCTAGCAGATTAAATGTATCTACATATATTTTTGATTTATTATTTTATATGTTTTCATCCATACTACCTCTTCGTATATCCACAGCTTATATCTGAATAAGGATCAAACAAGTTTGTTATTCAGGAAAAGTCCAGTGTTCATCTCTTTTAAAATCTTCCCAAATTTTGGGCTGATTTTCGCCCTCTTAAATTTGAGGTTTTAATTTTTTTATAATATTTTTTTTGAGGATGGGGAAGGGCTATGATTTTTGTCACACATTTATCATTTTCTGGGAAAGTTTACATTATTATATATACTGCATGTGGTCCCTATATATCTTGACAAGCCCCACTTTCTTTACTGCAGGCACTAAAGCTCTTAACAAGACCCACTTTTCACCCTCTTCCAAAAATTCAAACTATGGAGACAGCGTCGCCTTCGTCACTGTTTTTAACAGTTACAACACTACTGTTGATAGGCAGGTCGGTAGATCAAGTGACTTGGTTAGCATTGGAAACATATCATACAACAAGGTGGAGCGGTCAATGGCCATTTTGAATGTCTTTATTAATATCATTCAGGTAACTATTGGGTAACACTCCATCCGTTAGAACCATACTATAATTAAGGGTTCAGTAGTATTTGACTGAAATATTGAAAAGAAAGTCCCAAGTTCTTTATGTTTTTGACTTTAGCTTAGGTATTTAAGGCATTATTTAAATCATATTCCCTTTATTGTGTTAAATTTTAAAATGATGTTGATGTTAATTTATTTGATACTTTAGCTATTTAACAATATTAGTATTGTGTGTTGCTTTAGGAAATGGAAAATTGTGTTGAAGTGTAAGGTTTTAAATTTGTGTCACAAAATTCAAAATTTAATTCGTCAATCGAATTGTGAAGTGTAAAAGGCATATTGAATTATGCTGAATGCTTTATTCTTCTTTTCTTCTTTGATTTATTTTTTCCTTTTCATTTTGCTATAAGTAATTGAATTACTTCATATTGAGACATGGTTGGTTTTTGAACTGTAAGTGAAGTTCTTTAATTTGAATGAACTTAACGAATTGTTCTTAGTTTTGATAAACAAGCATGCCGTGTCGGAATTTCATTTTCTTGTGGTTGATTCAGTTTTTGGTTATTTTGTTTTTTACTTCTGTTGGAAGGGTAATATAATTTCACTTTCTTAATTCAACACTCTCTCTTGGTCAATTTTACTTTCTTATTTCTTACAAATTTCCGTCTAAAAAATGCAGACCTGTATTCATTCATACAAAAAGAAGTGTACATTACTACTGAAGGATGATTCATTCATCTCAGCTTCTTTTCTAAGTTTATGTAATAGTAACATAACCCGAGTATGATCATACACAGCATTCAGCTGGATCATAAATTTCTGCATTAAGTTTAAACACGCTTTGCCCTCAAATTTCAAATGTTAGACAAATTGTTGAGTTGTTGAGCGTTCCTTTGTGGATTACAAAATACAACTAGTGTAAAAGGTGTAAAAAAGAGGTCAAGCTTACATACAGATATGCTCTAATCTTTTAACTAAAGACAGACTATATCAGTATAGCTCAGTTTTCAGGGATTGTGCACCTAACTCATGACACTTAACTTTAGATTTCTCACGTTCCTTCTTTTCAATATCAAACAACTTGTACTGTGGGATTATTAAAGCCCTCCACAGTAGGTTGTGATTTTGGGATAACTTTATGTGATCATTCATGCAAATCATTTTCTGAGAGCTGTCTACATTCGTTCATGCAAATTTTTTTAGAGCTATTTATCCCAAAATCAAAATATTGAAATTCATAGATGCTGTGTTGTCACAAGTTATGATTACTATTTCTATTTCGGAGTTGGCTCTCTTTATGAGACTAGTACTTAGTTCAAAGAGAGTGCTTCTGAGTAAACCTGAAAGTTATTATCTGTTACTCTACTTGGAAAGTAAATTCTTGGAACTAGACCATATATATATATATATATATAGGGAAATGATCCATAGCTTGCGTTAGTTATGGGCACTATTCCAGTTAGCCCATCTCCTGCGGTCCAATGGAAGATCTAAGTGCCTATATTGGCCCGGCCGCTATTTCCTCTAGCGGCCAGTCAAAACGCGGTATATTGGCCCCGCCGCTACTCTCTCTAGCGGCCAGTCAAAACGCGGTCGTTTTGACTGACCGTTAGAGAGAGTAGCGGCCAACATAAAAGAATTTGGCTGGCTGTAAATTAATCATGGGACTTAAAGTAATTATAATTTAAATAAAAAAATATAGCTAATTAATACTCCACTCGCTAATTGGTTCACAAATATAAAGAATTATAAAAAATTGGTTCACAAATATAAAGAATTATAAAATAAGTAGTAGACGAATATAAGGAATAGTACTTGACTAAGTAATTTGGGAGTAGTAGTTGACTACGTAACTTGTTTGTGGGTAGGAATATAATATAAACTCAATCATCATTTCTTATATGGATTATCAATAATAACCTACGTACTATTTATAATTAATAATTATAAATATATGGCGATAAGTTTATATTATATTCCTACTCACAAACAAATTACGTAATCAACTACTACTTCCAAACAAGTACTATTCCTTATATTAGTCTACTACTTATTTTATAATTCTTTATATTTGTGAACTAATTAGCAAGTGGAGTATTAATTAGCTATATTTGTTTAATTTAAATTATAATTACTTTTAAGTCCCATGATTAATTTACGGCCAACCAAATTCTTTTATGTTGGTCGCTACTCTCTCTAGCAGCCAGTCAAAACGGCCATAAAAGAATTTGGCTGGCCGTAAGAGAGAGTAGCGGCCGGGACAATATAGACCCTTAGATCTTCCATTGGACGACAGGAGATGGGCTAGCTGGAATAGTGCTCATAGCTAACGCGAGCTATGGATCACTTCTCATATATATATATATGGGGAATGATCCACAGAAAACGTTAGCTATGGACACTGTTTCATCTAACTGTGATCCAGCCATCCAAAATAAGATCCAAGGGTTGGGCGTGGGCACGGCCGCTACTCCCTCTAGCGGCCAGCCAAATTTTTCATGTTGGCCGCTACTCCCTCTAGCGGCCAGTCAAAACGTGATCGTTTTGACTGGCCGCTAGAGGGAGTAGCGGCCGTAGAAATATTTGGCCTTCTGCTCAGGACAAAAGTCTAAAATACTTTTAATTAGATTTAAATAGTTTTAATATATAAAATATTTAGAGTTTAATATATAAAATATTGAATTTCAATGTATTTATTTGTATAAAATATTTGTCAAATATATCAATGTATTTATTTGTATAAAATATTTGTAATATAATTTTTTATGTAATATAATTTAACATTGTAAATTAAAACTATTTAAATATAACTAAAAGTATTTTAGACTTTTGTCCTGAGCAGAAGGCCAAATATTTCTACGAACTTTCATGTTGGCCGCTACTCCCTCTAGCGGCCAGTCAAATCGTTTTGACTGGCCGCTAGAGGGAGTAGCGGCCAACATGAAAAATTTGGCTGGCCGCTAGAGGGAGTAGCGGCCGTGTCCACGCCCAACCCTTGGATCTTATTTTGGATGACTGGATCACAGTTAGATGAAACAATGCACATAGCTAACGTTTTCTGTGAATCATTCCCCTCTATATATATATATATACATACATATATGTATATATACATACATATATATATATATATATATATATATGAAACCTTTAGTACAATTTGGCAAAGTATGTGCTCCATTCCTGGATAAAAGTTCTAGTTGACATTTTGCGAATATCTAGAAAGGGAATAAAAATGATAAAATTGCCCATATTACTTGATTATATAACTTAAAATTAAAACTCTCATAATTATACTTCATTAACTGTAAGTTCAATAATTCACTCTCATAATATGTTACTTCTTCTCTCCTCTTTTTCTCTTTTTCATCGTGATTGCCAATACAGTTCATAGCCTAATTAAGTCGGTTTGAAGTCGGACATTGATTGATTGACGTTCGTTCAAAGCAATCAGTTGGGGAAGCTCTCATAAAAGACATGCAATATGCATATACTTCCTCTCTTTTCCATTTAGTGCAAATTGCTGGTTTGGTTAATAAATTTGGGGTGAGAGTAGATATGTTAGACATTAAATTGTAGGGGTAATATAGTAAATATTGGGACTACCCTGTAGACTTTTTTCCTGAGAAAAGGGAGTAAGTAATTGCCTAATTGGGTTCATGGGTTTACTTCAGTTGCAGAATTATGCTAATATTATATTGTTTCAGGTGACAATACCCCAAAGCAATGTACTCATTCTCACTGATCCAGCATCCACGCTTCCAGTGCACAGAAATAGGGTCACACTATATCCTATTCAAGGTGAATATTCGCGCGACAAGTTGTTGCTTCAAAGAATCAGGTCTTACATTTTAAGAGCGCTATTCATTGATAATAAATGGAAAAATTGTTTTGTTGATCAGTTGCTATATAATTTTAGCCATTAGGCCCATTACACAATTTTTTCGCCTTTTGGATTCCCTGTCAACAGTTTCCTTCCCTATGTACTACATGGTAAATGTGTTGCAAGTCATCATAAATGATAATATAGATAATCTTTTTCATATTTCATGTGGTTAGTAACGATTGTTGCATTCATTTCATAGGCATATTATTGAAAGGATTATAAGTTGCTTCACCAATTAGTAACTAGTGAAACTGTAAATGTTTTGTTTTGGTCCCGAGTGCAATGTCCTTATTCATTTTCAAATGCTTTTCATGTTATGCAGGCCTTTCTAGAACAAAGACTTGAGGAGCATTTGCAGTGGCATGGGAAAATGAATCATTACATCTTTACTGACTTAGATGTAGCAGTAGTGCCTAGGACAAATATTCAAGGACTACCCAAATTTTCATCTTGCTTTTACCTTCCGCAACAACAAAGATCAACCTCAGATTCAGGATTTATAGCAGTGTTCAAAGGTGATAAAATTGCACAATTTGTAGTTTTATTGCTCTATGGTCTAACAGATGCAACTAAACAAATATAAAGAAGAAATTTACGATATTTGTCGTAAAATAATGCCAGATTATATGATAAACTTTATAGAATATCTCGTATTGCACCCCGTAACTTAATGCCTTTTTGGCAGATTTTTGTAAACAATATTATTGGTTGGAGTAAAAGATGAGCGGAAACTAATTATAAAACATATTCGGTAAGTTAGTTGTCAAAGAGCCTGCTTTCCTGAAATTTGAGTTCAAAAACATGTTTGCTGTAAATATAGATGGTGGTTTCTTTCCTTTGTTTTGTATTTTTTGTTTAAAGATTCTAGACTGGAAATAATTATTTTCAAAAAATTTGCTGCTTCGGAAAACATAGCTCACAAAATTGAGACAAGCTGCTCCAACAGAATCTTTTCCTAAAACTCTTCTCTGCATGGGCTTGGACCCTACAACTAAAATTAGGATGAGATTTGCTTGTTCCTCTTTCTGTTTAGCCTGTCAGATGAATTAAATTTGTTTTAATTTTATTTTCTCAAGTCCTCTTCAAACCTTGTGCTGCTTTCCAAATTGTTAATTCACCTTTCACAAGATGATTGTTACAGGGCGAAGGTTTTCTTACAGGAAGTGCTGAAAATTTATAGTTTGAAATATATGAGGGCTTCCTGTATGCTTGGAGATCAATTAGCTCTTGTATGGGTTGTAAAATCTCACCTTCCTTCGATTAAAAAAAATTTACTAGGCGAGAGACGTTTCTAGAGGAAATTGATGGTGCTTCAGTTCTCTTTTTGCCATGTGCTATTTACAATTGGACACCACCAGAAGATGCTGGTCAATTCCATGGGATGCCATTGGATGTTAAGGTACATTTTAATCACAAAGTAGTAGCTTCTAAGTTCTAACGTTGTCCTTGTCGAGTAGCTGTTATCAATCTCCTTTTGTTTGGTTCTGCTGTAATTAGAAGATAAATTTTTTAACTCCTTAATCTGGTTTTAATCCTGTATACAACAGGTTGTCCATTTTAAAGGATCAAGAAAGCGCCTTATGCTGGAGTCTTGGAACTTCTTGAATTCCTCGACATCTGATATTTCAGATATGTTCTGCCTCATTTTAAATAGTGGACGAACAAAATATGATTTTTAAGTTCAACTTCATGTAGTTTACTGCTCTGCATCTGGATGAAGTTCAATTCAGGAATATGAGCCAGTTCTTGCGGTAGAACTGGCTTGCAGCTTCTTGGCCAACTAGGCTGCTAATTTAGTGGAAAGTTGCATTATTCTAGTTGGTACAAAGCTTTTGCGGAAACAATACTGTAGAAACTCGCATTGTCAAGATGTTAAGAACTTAGCATGATCATGACAACACTTTTGGAGTTTGAAAGTTCTACCCTGTTAATAGTGTACACTGTAATTCTTTATCCAAGATTTTGATATGGTACTTTACCTTTGGTAGCTCTTTCGTTATGTATCTATAGCAAATTAGTTTTTCCCTGCACATTTCCTTAGTTTTTGTTATGGGATATAGCGTTTGTTCGGTTATTAACGTTTGGACTTCCAAATGCATTGAACCATTTTTGGTGCGTTGCGTATGAGCCTCAAACACTGCGTTTCAAAGTTTGTGAATTCAAAAGGTTGTGTTTGAAATAAACTGCTTATAGATGCATGAATCATTTTTGGTGCATTGTATTTGGAGCATTTGTTAGTTAATAGGCTGCGCTTGAAATAAGTTGCTTCTAGATCCATTAAACGCTCCAAATGTTATGTAACCAAACATACATATATAGATTGGATAGAGCATCTAAAAACACTCCATTCAGCATTGGTGACAGTTACACCTGAGTAGCATCAGAAAGTGCAACATCTATCAGCAATAAACTATATTTAGGAACTTGCTAGATTCAAATTTGAAACTAATTCCGGGTTTGAGATACAATTTCCTGCATATTGGAACATTATCTGCTTCCAAAGTCCAAACAGTACATGTTTGCAAATACAACTTGCATCATATGTAACCAAACATACATTATAGATTGTTAGTTAACAGTACATTTGTTAGTTAATAGGCTGCGCTTGAAATAAACTGCTTCTAGATCCATTAAACGCTCCAAATGTTATGTAACCAAACATACATTATAGATTGGATAGAGCATCTAAAAACACTCCATTCAGCATTGGTGACAGTTACACCTGAGTAGCATCAGAAAGTGCAACATCTATCAGCAATAAACTATATTTAGGAACTTGCTAGATTCAAATTTGAAACTAAATCCGGGTTTGAGATACAATTTCCTGCATATTGGAACATTATCTGCTTCCAAAGTCCAAACAATACATGTTTGCAAATACAGCTTGCAGCATATTATTATTTACAGAAGGTAGACATCCCCAATGGCACATGCTATAATCCCCCACTTGTTGCCTGGCCTCTTGGCAGTCAATATTTAAAAAAATTAAGACCAAAATATTAATGACTTTAAAAAGGAGTCTCTTTTTACAAAGTTGACATGGTAAATTGCTATCTGATTGGTGATTGCAATCTTAGCAAATTAAAATACTCTTTTCTTGAAAGGGAAAAATATTAAGAAAAAAAGGCAAATTAAAATAACTGAGTGCAAAATTAATGCCTTGTAATATCATCAAGTAAAAAAGGGTACCCCTACTCATACAGCAAACAGTCAACAGAATATTGAGAAAGACAAAATTATCAACAATGGTCTATGCATCTCCCCAGTACCAATGTAAAATCTACCACTTGATGTTTACACCTTCTTCTAGCTTCATCAAAATGAAGTTGACACTAGTGCCCTTTTCACCTACCCAAAAATCTCTTCTGATCATTTTAGCCAACTTCATTTACTCAAATCCTTGGAGTCAACAGCGTAATAAGACAATGCCCGATCATTGTGTGAAGTTCAGGATCAACACTACCTTAAATAACCAGAAACATCAAGATCAAGAAAAAGTGAAACATATATGATAAAAGAATTTTTTTATAAAAATTACTTGAAAATCTAGTGAATATATTATTATGTGGTTCATGTATCTATTATGAACAAAGCAATAGCCAATAGAGCAAAAAAAAGGTTAAGCTTAGATTACCAATTTATACATCCCTACTCACTGAGTCTATGTATTTCAATTTCCTAAAGAAGCCAGAGATAGTTTAAGCCAAACACTGCTTCCACCAACCTGTTTGCATGATATTAGGTATGCCAAAGTGGATGCAGAAAACTTCCAGCAAATTGGTTATTATTTAGAAAATAAAAAAGAAGCAAAAAATAAACAAGTATTGACAATAATCTGGAAACAGAGAACAAGGATGTGCATCTCATGTGAGAGTGTGCATAACCAAATGCCAAAACTAGATACACCCACAAGATCACTAATTTCAGGCAGTATAATTTTCTTCAATTTCAATAATAGGGTGCATAACACAAGCAAAACGTATCATTGACACATCCACATAGCAAATTACTATTACATACATAAATTTGCAACATTTACATTCGCATGGACCTCAACAAACAATATCCCAACTGTAGGATATCAGAATCACTATATGCAAAATAACCTTGTATAGATACCAAATGACAGTGTGTTCACAAGCAAGTCCCAAAACTAGACATATATCCACAGGATCAACTGTATTACACTGGGCCAGTTTTATTAAATTTTAACCATAGGCTGCAAACTCGAGCAGCAAGTAGCATTGCCACATCCACATCATATTACTACTACATATACGAAGAGGCAAGAATTACATTCCCACGAGGCTGGACAAAGGATGTGCCAAATACAGGATTTTACAAGCAATTATACACAATAAGTTTGTATCATTGCATTACAGTTTATTTCATAATCTCGGCCAGAGAGAATGATATACTCGCAATCCACAAAACATACACACAAAAGCTATTACTCCAGTGAGAGTTAGGATCCACAAACCATGGGCAGACCCACATTTCTTTTGTAGTAGCAATCTCAGGCACCAAATCAAATCCACTGCATTCAAGAACAGCAAGTTGGGCACCGAATCAACCCATTTTCATTGCACTCCAGGCACCTCTTCAACTGCTCCTCATCCTCATCGAAAACCTTCCTGCTACCATTGCAATTCACACAAGGCATAAACCTCACATCCCCACAGGTATCACACACGAACCCAGGTGCCCGAATTGATAAACCTTTAAGAATTTTCCGCAATTCACCAATCTCATTCAAGTGTTTGATAGTATCAGCACCTCCAATATACTTTCCCTTAATAAAAATTTGTGGCAGACTCACATGCTTCTGTCCTAAAACGCTCTGCAACTCTTTCTTATAAGCAGAATCCATGGAAATGTCGCGCTCATCAACATTAATCCTAAACCCTCTTAGTATCATCCTCACAGCATAACAATCCTCGTATGTCCTTCGGATTCCCCTTAGACTCGTGAAATACACAACCACCCGATCTTCTGTACAGGGTAACCGAATCGAAATTTCATCTTTCGGGTTTGAAGAAGCCCTAGAATCCAAAGAAATTGATTTTGAGCAGCTTATCGACGATTCTTCGGATAATTTGGAGGGTTTTGGGGATTCAAACAAGCTACGAAGCGTTTTCACCTTCCCTTTCACGGAATCGAATGGCGAATTGTAGAGCTTCTTGATTGAGCTGCTGCGTTCCATGGTGGACAGATGATTGGGCTTTTTCGAGAATTCATTGGCAGATGAGTGAATCGTTAACGATCGATTGAAAACCGAGGATTTGTTAGGGTTTTCAGATAATTCATAAAGATTATCCGGAAACCCAGCCATGTTTCTGTTCCAAACAACAAAATAGCCTCAAATAAATTGAAATTATCAGCTCTCAACAGAATTCCCTTCCTTTTTCTTGAAGATCGAGATGATCTTCGACGGCAGCTGAGAATCGAGGCCTTTTCCGGTGGGGTTTTGCTGTCTAAAGGCGGCGGAGGCGGTGGCCGGTGGCGCTAGGTGGTTGGTTATTTTGATGAGATGAGGAGCAGATGAAAAGCGTAGATTGAAAGCAATTCACTGAACGAGCGGACCTTTTTGAAAAGTTTGACGTTGAGATTATACATATAAAACGAAAATCTAGAGAGAGAGAAAAAATCTAGAGAGAGAAAATGAATGTGAGCTTATTTTAAAAAGTTGACGTTGCGATTAGATATTAGATATTAGATATATGAATATGAGGTCATATTTTGGAAGCCTACTTTTGAAACTAAATACGCGGTGGCACATGTTTTTTCTGTTATTTATTTATTATTTTTAAATACAAAGTGAAGTGTCTATATCTATAATCTATAATAATAATAGGCAACGAGAGGTCTCACGTTTCTGTCCCAAAAAAATATTTTTAAAAATTATAAAAAAAAATCTGTACACAATATGGTAGAGAATGTATTTTTCATATACAAAAAAATACTAAACAACGTTATTTTTATGCGATTATTCACTCGATTATATACAGTATCTCTAATATAGTTAGTATATAATACTCTTCTTAATTAATTTTTTATGGTCAAATTAACTATATTTAAAATCAAAATTTATTCTTAAATTTATTAGATATAGACGTAAAATTATTATCATAAAAAAGTACATTTAATATACAAAAGTCAATTTATTTAATTTTAAATTTTCTAATACATTTGTTTAATTATTAATTTTAAAATTAATTAATTTAACTATAAAAAATTAATTATAACCAGCAAAGTCGGATGGAAAGAGTAATAAAGAATGATTGAAAGAATAGGTTTGTTGTGTTGTTTTAAATAAAAATAGAGGGCTATTTTTGGTCACGTTGAGTGGGCTTGCTTTAAATAGTAGGAATGTATTACTATAGTATTAAAATATGGCATGTGACTTGTGAGGTTTGAATTTGTCAAGGTGGTTAAGGTACAAGTTGGATGCTAGAATTATGCCAGGATATTTGCCTATGTTTTAAGTAAGGTATCATTTCTTATTTTAAAGACATTTATTTTTGCTAATGTGTTTAATTTTGTTGGTTAATGTTGTTAAGCAAAAGGCTAAATAATCATTTTGGTCCTTGTTAAGATAGAGGAACACTTTAGTAATTTTACTTTTAAAAAATGATGATGTGGCTTTTTTAAAAATATAAAAAAAATATCAACATGGATAAACTTTTTTTTTAGTAAGGATACACAAGTCTTTTATCACTTTTTATTTTTTATTTTTTATTAAGTGTTGCCTCTTTTTTTAGACTTTAACAAAAGAGCTCTAACTCATGCAAGCATACATGCGTCAACAAGTAATACAGAGGAAGTAGAGTATCGTCCCACAGAGAAAGTGCTAAATTAAATCGCTATGCATCAGTTCTATCACTATATTTATTTGCCTAAACTAATGACTTGATTTTGGTGACAAAATTATTTCTACACCAATTAACAACTAAAGATGCAAGTAATAATGTAACAAATCAAAATTAAAATTAATGGGATTCTAACTTCATTTAATTACCACCATCATGCTAAAGAATTCACATATCACAGAAAAGTAGCCAAGGGCACTGATTTAGACATAACCATTTGTCAATATATTATGACCTACTTACATAATATCCATAATCTCTAGACACCATGTAATTACCACTATAACCAAAATCACTATATTTCTATGTGAAATTGCAATTATATTGATTTAAAGTACAAGCCCTTATTTTGACTCTTACGGTGAAACAGTATATTTCTATCTGATTCACAAAATATCAAGCTATCCAAATTAGCATCATATACGCAAGCTATCATGATTACAATCCATACTAATATGTTATTTTTCAATTTCATACAAGCACTGAAATCGAATGATGATCAAGCATTCATACATGCAAAACAACCATGATAGAGATTTCTTGTGATATGTAAAACAATCTAACAATCAAGCTTATAACTAAACTACATATTAAAATCTGTTAGAATCCCATAATGGAAATTAGTTCATGACTGAACCAAAAGCCATTATGGGATCAAAACAACACATGGAAAAATAAGCAAACAATTGAATAATGAAAGAATAGAAAAATCAAACCCAGTTGTTGAATATAATCCAAAGTAAAGCTTAAACCCACATCAAAATCCAGCAATCAAACGATAATAATCCACAGTAAATTGACAAATCTCTCTTGAAAAAATAAAAGGATAATGAATGAAAGTCTAATAGTTCCTCTTGAAGTCTCCTTCTTTCTTTCTAACTGATAAAAACTTCAATCCTCTTCCTAATTGGCTTTTTTTTCTCTCATTCAGCCGCAACTTAGCATCAAAAACCGGGCTTGAGCGCCTCTGGCGCTAGATTAGTTCAATTCCTAGCGCTCTAGGCGCTAGGTCATGTCCTCAGAATTTACCAAAATGCCACCAAGTCAAATTTTAATCCTTTAAGCTCCTAATTGACTCTTTTGCCCCTCCAGCTCCATCCTACAATAAACAAACACAAAAAACGAATAAAACAATACTAAAAATACTTAAAGACCGCAATAATTAAGTCTAACAAGACCTGATTCGTAGGTATAAAACCCACTCATCAAATACCCCCAAACTTAACCAATTGCTTGTCCCCAAGCAATGCAATGATACCAACATGAAAAATGCAAACTAACTATAATGCAAACGAATCAAATAACTAAAACAACATAGTAATCCATATTAGTAGGAGTGAGCATTCGGTTATAACCGAACCGAATAAGCTAATTCGGTTATAACCGAAAACTAAAACTGCACTATTTAGACTATCTGAATAAATAACCGAAATATCAAATAACCGAATAACCGAATACCGAAATTACTATTCGGTTATTTCGGTATATAACTGAAATTATAAACTATTATCATCAATTTTCATGAATAGAGTACGATTTTTTTTAACTTATACCTGAATAAAAGAGAGTATTGAAATTTGAAATATTGATTTTCTAAAAAGTACGGGACCCAAGGCAAACATCATGGTCATTCTTTTTTCCCCCATTTGCTGCACATGTTGGTGTAAAACCAACTTCCACTAGCACGTGACCCGAGAGCATGAAACAATGTTATTTGACTTGAAATGCAAATTGAAGGCTGAAAATTTGAAAGAGTGGGGAACATGGGGACCCACGGTCAGACCTACACTCATCAATAAATGCATGACTACTGTTCATCTTCTTCACATTTTGACCATCAGTCCATCACCATTCAAACCCATATCAAATTTAAAAGCTTGCAAAACGAAATCTTCATCTCAGGAATGAGGAGCTTTGTCAAAAGATCCATGGACCGCGACTTTCTTGGAAGAGGATGGAAGTTGATGGAACCCAGCATAGCAGACATAAATTTAAATCATATTCAGATCAAAAATGAGGAGAAGAAAGCTAGAGAGAAGGAGGAGCTTCTCTCTCTAGCCATCTCTCGAAAGCCTTGTTTGAGTAGTGAGTAATGAGTAATCTCTGGTCTAAAGTCTGAAATTATTTTTTTTAAATTAATAAGTTCGATTATTCGGGTAACCGAATAGAGCGATTTTCATAATCGAACCCAAAGCCGAATACCGAATAAAAAATCAAATATAACCGAATTTAGCAAAAAAACCGAATAACCGAAATAATTCGGTTAAAAAAATTCGGTTTTGTTCGGTTATTCGGTTTTACCCATTTTTTGCTCACTCCTACATATCAAGCCTCAAATATCCATAAAACAATCCAGTTCAACCCACTATCTAATGTAAAGCTCCCACTCAAACTGATTAATCAAACCATGCTTGTCATCATTCATACTGTGTGTGTGTATCAACTGTTATAATCAATCACAACCCAAATTACTCATATAATCAATATCTAAGA
The DNA here is from genome assembly GCA_034770075.1 of Aralia elata. Classification (NCBI taxonomy): domain Eukaryota; kingdom Viridiplantae; phylum Streptophyta; class Magnoliopsida; order Apiales; family Araliaceae; genus Aralia; species Aralia elata. The sequence continues at coordinate 60,099,204 of CM068388.1, read as the reverse complement.
AAGTAACTTAATTTTTACACATCTTCATCAATAAATCAACTAATCCGACTCATGTAAATATTTAATTAGCACAAGGGGAATTTTGGCATGTTTTCTTTATTTCACGAGTGCGTTTTATGCTCCATCTCGTTTTTTTTACTTGGCATGTGCAATGTCTAGTTTCCTTAGGCTTATCAAAACTACCCATGTAACGAGCTTTTAACCAGCGACTCCCAAACCAGTTGGCTTTAGGGCACTAGGTGTCAAGACACCCCTATGGATTTAATAACCCGAGTAGAAATGGCCACGAAACCAAACTATCCAAGATTTTTTTTTAATGATATATTTTGTCCTTGTTTCTTTTTGAACTCCCCCAAACTTATTTCTTGCTTACTAGAGCCTTCATAGACATTTCACTGATATTATCACTTTTTATCCCAAGTTCCTTACCAGATGCAGATTATATAAGAATTCGAATCACATTAATTAAACAGTTGACTAATTGCTATCCTTGTTAACATGAAATTCAGACAAGCAAAGTCGACTTCCCCGCTCAAGTCATTGCTCCACACTAGATTTCAATTATTAACACGCTTTTACTTAACACTAGAATCTCATCATTGGCCACAATGGTTCACACTAAATGCTTGACAAACCCTAAAATGCAACTACCATGCAACAAGTATAAACACAATGAAACAAAACAATCTATATGCATGAACACATAAAACTACCCCCCAAACTGAACTGCACAATGTCCTCATTGAGAAATAATAAGAAATTAAGAACAGAGGACTCCCCTGATGAAAACGCTACTCGTTATCACTGCCATCGGCAGCATCATCATCATCCATCGGCATCAAGAGGCGAGTCAGGTGGTGGGTAAATAGAGAGAGGAGGAGCTGGTGGAAACTGCAATGGCCCTGCTGAAGGATTCATCTGCCCAAACATATCTGCCAAAGCTGTAGAACAATTGACGTTGTAAGCATAAATCTCTGCTTGGCGTTGGGCAAGGCGACTCTGCTGACGAGTCATGCGATCAAAACCCCTTTGAATCTGTACTACCACTAAGTCTATCCGTCTAGTATGGTGCCTGAGGTCTTGACGAACAGTCTCAACTACATTAGGGGCTTGAACCGGATCCTCAGCAGGTGGTTGATCCTGCGGCTGCTGCTGTGGTATAATAAAGCCTAATCCCCGCGGGTGTAATTCACCTCCATCCTATACTCTGTACCGTACCATCGCAGCATGATCAATTGGAGACAATGGGGCCTGCATTAGTTCATCCTTATCCCACTGGACCTCAGCACGACGACATAAATCGGTGATCAATGAAGGATGAGGCATTCCACCTGTGATGCTACCTTCAAGCCCGTGCACAATAGACTCATGAATTACATCCCCAACATCTACTGTCTTTCCTTTGGCAATGGAAAATAATAGAGCCGCCCGCTGATTAATCACATCACTCATATGGCGACACGACATCAACTTAGCGCAAATAAAAGCATGCCACGCTTTTCCATATCGGCTCAGCTTATATGAAGGGAAGTGCACGGCTTCCTGCTGGTCGGTCAATTTCCATTCCGTTCCTGGCTCACAAAGGGCTGCTATGATCTCAGTGTAATCCAGATCCTGTTGCATATATTGCGTATATCCATCACTGTGAATCTTTTGCAACCCATAATACGCGTTGATTGCTTTTTGCCCCCATATTTACTTCCTTACCACGAACCATCACCAAATTCCCATTGGCTTCTTTAGCATTGGCATAAAATTCCTTTACAATTTCAACTGCAGCTGGCTCAGGTTGCGCTGTAAATGCCATCCAATTACGGCTGCGTATCATGTGAGCTAATTCCCCATCTACCCGCTCAATCGGTAACAACCCGCGCTCAGGAATTAAGGACTTCCCTGATGACCAGTTTTTATACCTGTAGTAAGTTTGAGGGCTAACAAACTTCTTTTTATTATACTTAATAGCAAAGGAGCCTGAGCTTTCTCCTCTATGTCTTTTAGGAGCCATGGATAACCACTAAGAAATCTGTGATGCTCACTAAGAAAGAAAGAACCAAACGAACTCAAAACTTTGTTGGGGCAATTCGTCAAACACTTGGTAGGCAATACTTCAAAACCCTTGGTGAGTCATTCCCCCAAACTTAGAGTAACCCAATCTTGCAACCATGTAACCTCCCACAATTCTCAAACAGATAGATAGAAAATTAAAGCTTAAACCCAATCCCAATTGAGCAACACAAACTCAATTGGATTTACAATCAAAACGAAGAACTTTCTCCAAATACTAGCAATTCAATCTTTAGCCAACAATTTCAAATTCTAAATGGCTCAATAATGTAAGACTTACTTGAAATTAAAAGTACCCATATGTAGTATCTTCACTCCTTCGTGGCTATGTGAGAGAGTTCTTTGGTTGCAATAGATGTGTGCCGGCAATGGGTTTGAGTGTGGGTGTCGGTTTGTTGGTGTTTGGGTGGGAGAAAGTAACTTCACTCGGTAACAATGGAGAAAGGAGAAAAGAGAAGGGAGGCAGTGGGATTGAGTAATTAGGAGCAAAGAAGTGATTTAAACTGGTTTGGGGTAGGGTTGCCTGACTTGGGGGTTTTAATTTTTTTTTTTAACATATTCAGCCGAGCGCTTTAGGCGCTGTGGGTTGTGAAGGATCGAGCGCTGGCAGCGCTTACTTGCAGTGTCTGCTCCCCGGGTCTAGCGCATCGGGCGCTATGTTTTAGCCTTGACAAGCGCCTAGAGCGCTGCTATGCAGAAACGGCGTGCCGGATTGAGCGATACAGGCGCTGTGCGTGTGAGTGTTGGGGCGCTTCAAGCGCTGCTTTACAGAAGCTATGGCCTAGCTGAGCGCCTATAGCGCTGGGTTTGTGAAGGATATAGCGCCTCATGCGATGGTATGCAGAAACTTGAAACGGGCCTAGCGCTTCAGGCGCTGGGTATATGCTTGGTTGGGCGCTGCCGGCGCTTGGTTGCAGAATCATGGCCCATGTCATAGCGCTTTAGGCGCTCAGTTTTGTGCTTGATGAGCGCTTTAGGCACTTGAGCCTATACTTAAACAATTTTTCTCAGTTCTTGCTTCTTCCTGCAGATAAATCAATCCAAAGTCCCAAGTTAGTTACAAACCCCCCCTTTTTTTAGAACAATAATTGAATAAACAAAAGAAAAACAGAAAATTAAAAAGCTGGGTTGCCTCCCAGATAGCGCTAAGTTATAGTCAATTAGCTTGACTGTCTCTGAATCTCATGTCGCAGAAAGGATTAAGGTGACTTTCTGTCTATCCACCTCATCCCCAAAGTAATGCTTCAACCGCTGTCCATTCACCTTAAACGACTGGTCCAGGAATTTATCATACACTTCAATTGCACCATGCGGAAAGACCGTCTTCACTGTGAATGGTCCTGACCATCTTGATTTCAGCGTCCCGGGAAAAAGTTTAAGTCTGGAGTTGAAAAGTAAAACCCTTTGTCCCGGTTCAAATGTTCTTTCTATGATCTTACGATCATGCCATTTCTTCACCTTCTCCTTGTACAGCTTTGAGTTTTCATATGCCCGTAATCGAAATTCCTCCAACTCATTGATTTGAAGTAGTCGTTTCTCCCCTGCTGCTGTCGAATCAAAATTCAACTTCCGAATTGCCCAATATGCCTTATGCTCTAGCTCCATAGGAAGATGACAAGCTTTTCCATAAACAAGCTGAAATGGTGACATGCCTAACGGAGTTTTGTAAGCAGTCCTATATGCCCACACAGCATCATCCAGCTTTAAAGACCAATCCTTCCTCGTCGGATTCACAATTTTTTCAAGGATTCTTTTGACTTCGCGATTGGATACTTCAGCTTGGCCGTTCGTTTGTGGGTGATAAGCTGTAGCAATACGATGATTCACCCCATACTTAGCCAACAAAGCTGTAAACTGTCTGTTGCAGAAATGACTACCTTCATCACTAATAATGGCCCTCGGAGTCCCAAATCTGGTGAAAATACTTCTGCGTAAAAACCTGAGGACTACCTTGGCATCATTTGTCGGGAGCGCTGCCACTTCTACCTATTTCGAAACATAGTCAACTGCGAGCAAGATGTAGCGATTACCGCACGAAGACACAAAAGGACCCATGAAATCAATCCCCCATACGTCGAAAACTTCTACTTCGAGGATTGTATTCAAAGGCATTTCATTCCTCTTTGAAATGTTTCCCACTCTCTGACATCTATCACACCTCTGGACAAAACTGTAGGCATACTTAAAAATTATCGGCCAATAAAATCCTGCTTGTAGTACTCTGGTCGCTGTTCTCTCTCCTCCATAGTGACCTCCATAGACAGAAGAATGACAATCCTATAAAATTCCCTAGGTCTCGCTATACGGGATACACCTTCTTATCATTTGATCAGCACACTATTTAAACAAATACGGCTCATCCCATATATACCATTTAACATCATGTAGAAACTTTTTCTTTTGATGCCCCACCAAGTCAGAAGGTATCATCTTACTCACCAAATAGTTCGCGAAGTCTGCAAACCATGGCACTTCCCCTTGCACCACAAACAACTGCTCATCCGGAAAGGATTCATTAATTGCAACTTTGTCGTCTATCTCCCTTTCCGAATTCTCGAGTCGAGATAAGTGATCTGCCACTTGGTTTTCGGTACCCTTCCTGTCCTTGATCTCCAAATCAAACTCCTGCAATAATAAAATCCACCTGATCAACCTGGGCTTTGCATCCTTCTTTGCCACTAAATGTCGAATTGCCGAGTGATCCGTATACACTATCACCTTTGTGCCTATCAGATATGATCGAAATTTATCAAAGGCGTACACCACTACCAATAACTCTTTTTTTTGTGGTGGTGTAGTTTAACTGTGCATCTGTAAGGGTCTTGCTGGCGTAGTATATCACATGAAACATCTTCTCCTTCCTTTGCCCCAAAACAGCCCCTACGGCGTAATCACTAGCATCACACATCAGCTCAAATGGCAAACCCCAATCTGGTGTTGTGATAACTGGTGCTGAAGTTAGTTTTCCCTTTAAGTGCTCAAATGCCCTCATGCAAGCTTCATCGAAATTAAACTGTGCATCCTTCTCCAATAAACAGCACAGTGGTTTAGTTATCTTGGAGAAGTCCTTGATGAATCTGCGGTAGAAGCCTGCATGTCCAAGAAAACTGCGGACACCTTTTACTGAGGTAGGTGGAGGTAAGTTCTCAATAGTTTCCAGCTTAGCCCTATCCACCTCAATTCGCTTCTTAGAAACTTTGTGTCCCAATATAACGCCTTCTTGTACCATAAAATGGCACTTTTCCCAATTCAGTACTAGATTCGTTTCAACACATCTTTTTAAAACCATCACCAAGTTCTCCAGGCATAAATCGAAAGAATCACCAAATAAAGAGAAGTCATCCATGAATACCTCCACATTCTGTTCGACCATGTCTGAAAAAATAGCTATCATACATCTCTGAAAGGTGGCTGGAGCATTGCACAACCCGAAAGACATCCTTTTGAAGGCAAAAGTGCCGTATGGACATGTAAAAGTAGTCTTTTCCTAGTCTTCTGGAGCTATCATAATCTGATTGTAGCCTGAATACCCGTCCAAAAGGCAATAATACTCATGACCCACCATTCTATCTAACATCTGATCGATAAACGGAAGTGGAAAATGATCCTTCCTTGTAGCTTTGTTAAGCTTGCGGTAGTCCATGCAAATTCTCCACCCCGTTACTGTTCGCGTTGGGATCAGCTCGTTATTCTCATTAGTGACAACGGTCATACCACCCTTCTTTGGTACGCACTGCACGGGGCTCACCCATGAACTGTCCGAAATCGGGTAGATTATTCCTGCATCCAGCCATTTCAATACCTCTTTCTTGACCACTTCTTTCATTATCGGATTAAGCCTTCTTTGCTGCTCAACCGTCGGCTTGCTACCATCTTTCAGCAGGATCTTATGCATGCAAAATGAATCGGCTTATCCCCTTGATATCTGGTATGGTCCATCCAATAGCTGATTTGAACTCTCTAAGCACTCGTAGTATTTTTTCCTCCTGAAAAGATGTTAGTGCAGAAGAAATAATCACAGGTAGCTTTGAATCTTTATTTAAAAATGCGTACCTGAGATGATCTAGAAGTGGTTTTAGTTCAAGTTCGGGAGGTGTCTCAAGAGATGGTTTCAACTTTACCGATGTTTCTCCAACTCTCGTAAGTGGCTCGACAGGTGTTCTGAATTTCCCGAATTTGGGAGTGGTATCTAGATATTGCACTAGCTCGGCACATTCTTTATCCTCCAAATCTGCATCTTCAGCAATTACTCTCTGCAGTGGTTCGTAACTGAACAAGCTCTCAACATCATCATTTACTATACTATCCACTAAGTCAACTCTGAAACAGTCTTCTTCATCTGTTGGGAGCTTCATTGCCTCGAAAACATTAAACGTCACCTCTTGATCATGTACACGCATTGTAAGCTCCCCTTTTTGCACATCTATCAGAGTTCTCCCTGTGGCTAAGAATGGTCTCCCCAGTATAATTGGTATACTTTTGTCCTCCTCATAGTCCAAAATGATGAAGTCCGTCGGAAAGATAAATTTGTCCACTTTTACCAGTATGTCCTCTACTATCCCCCATGGATACGTGATGGATCTGTCAGCTAACTGCAAGGAAATATTTGTTGGCCTTGGTTTCGGCAATCCCAACTGACTAAATACAGATAAAGGCATCAGGTTGATACTTGCCCCAAGATCACACAAACATTTATTGAAGTTCATCTTTCCGATCGTACATGGAATTATGAAACTGTCCGGATCTTTCAGCTTTGGAGATAGTTTACACTGAAGCACTGCACTGCATTCCTCCGTCAAGGCCACTGTCTCAAACTCGTCTAATCTTCTCTTCCTTGACAGTATACCCTTCATAAACTTTGCGTAACTTGGCATTTGTTCCAATGCCTCCGCGAAGGGTATGTTGATCTGCAGTTTCTTAAAAACCTCCAAAAACTTTCTGAACTGATTGTCTTCCCTCTGCTTATTCAATCTCTGCGGATACGGGACTGGTGGGTGAACTTGTGGTACTATATTCACGGGCTTCTTATCTGAACTCGCTTTTTCCTTCTCTACTTGCTGCGACTCAGACTCATCCTTCTTCTCTTTCTGTTTAGCCTCAATTTCTGTCTCAATTTCTGCCCCAGTGTCACCCCCTTGTAAACTAGGTACTACTGTGCCTGGTACAGTTCCTGCATATTGCTTTCCCGATCTGAGTGTAATGGCCTGACACTGTTCTTTACCCTCTCTCCGTGGATTTGTCTCTGTATTACTTGGCAACGAACCCTGGGCCTGTTGTTAAGCATAGTCGTCATTTGCCCCATTTGAGTTTCTAAATTTTTAATAGCCACTGCTTGGCTTTTGATCATAACCTCTGTATTTGCCATGTACTTCAACATCATCTCCTCCATTTCTGATTTCTTTTCTTGCTGAGGTGCATATGAAGTAGGATGTTGTTGTTGTTGAGAAAATCCCGGTGGAAACAGTGGTCGTGGAGCAAACTGTTGCTGCGCTGGCTGAGACTGAAACTGATTATTCTGCTGAAATTGTTGTTGCTGATTTCCTTGATTGTTTGACCAACTGAAATTTGGATGATTACGGTTGTTGGGGTTGTATGTGTTTTGAAACTGTCCTTGGTCCTTCCTGCAAGTGTTCACATAGTGTACCGACTCCGAGCTGATGGCACATTGATCTGTCGAGTGTGACCCCGCACAAATCTCACATATGAAGGCAACTGACTTAACTTTGCTTTCTGACAACGAATCTATTTTCTTCGCCATGGCTGCCATCTGTGCTGACAACTGGGTAATAGCATCCACTTCCAACAAACCTGCAACTCTGGGCTGTGGCATTCTGGCTGTAGGATTTTGGAAATCATTCGCTGCCATAGTCTCGATAAGGTTATAAGCTTCGTCATAGCTCTTCGCCCCTAAAGCTCCACCTACAGCTGCATCAACCATTTGCCTCGACTGCCATCCCAATCCATTATAAAATATGTTGATCACCATCCAATCTAGCATCCCATAGTGCGGACACTTCCCAGGCCTCGTATAAGGACTCACCCTGTTGTTGCTCAAACTGAGAGATTGTTGTCCTCGTTTTTGCAGTTTTAGCCATTGGGAAAAACTTAGCTAAGAACTTTTGTGCTAGGTCTTCCCATGTAGTAATTGATCCTGAAGGCAAAGAATGAAGCCAACTTCTCGCTCTGTCCCTCAATGAGAATGGAAACAGTCTTAGTCGGATGGCATCCTCCGTCACCCCATTGTACCTGAATGTATCGCATATTTCAATGAAACTTAAGAGATGCTCATTAGGATCGTCTGTAGCAGCTCCCCCAAATTGAACCGAATTCTGCACCATTTGAATGGTTCCCGGTTTTATCTCAAAAGTATTTGCTGCTATTGCCGGTCTGACTATGCTAGACTGCAATCCATTGATGTTTGGCATAGAATAGTCCCTCAAAGCTTTATGCTCCTCTCTTTGCTCTACTCTTTGTTCTTCCGCCATATTTGGTATAGTTCTTTCCAACTGTGCTTGTAAATTTCTACGCGCTCTTGCTTTCCAACCTCTGCCGTTAATATTATCTTGTGCTGGTGTCAATTCTGAGTTGGATGATCGTGCGTACATAAAAATTCTACAAGTACCTGAAACCAAAACAAAAACAAAAATAGAAATGAGAAAAGATTAGATTTGTCTAAGTCAAACAATATAGCTTAAAATTGATGATAATAATAAAAATATAAATGCCTTTCCCCGGCAACGGCGCCAAAAACTTGTTGCCTCTTTTTTTAGACTTTAACAAAAGAGCTCTAACTCATGCAAGCATACATGCGTCAACAAGTAATACAGAGGAAGTAGAGTATCGTCCCACAGAGAAAGTGCTAAATTAAATCACTATGCATTAGTTCTATCACTATATTTATTTGCCTAAACTAATGACTTGATTTTGGTGACAAAATTATTTCTACACCAATTAACAACTAAAGATGCAAGTAATAATGTAACAAATCAAAATTGGAATTAATGGGATTCTAACTTCATTTAATAGTTCATCTAATTACCACCATCATGCTAAAGAATTCACATATCACAGAAAAGTAGCCAAGGGCACTGATTTAGACATAACCATTTATCAATGCATTATGACCTACTTACATAATATCCATAATCTATAGACACCATGTAATCACCACTATAACCAAAATCATTATATTTCTATGTGAAATTGCAATTATATTGATTTAAAGTACAAACCTTTATTTTGACTCTTACGGTGAAACAGTATATTTCTATCTGATTCACAAAATATCAAGCTATCCAAATTAGCATCATATACGCAAGCTATCATGATTATAATCCATACTCATATGTTATTTTTCAATTCCATACAAGTACTGAAATCGAATGATGATCAAGCATTCATACATGCAAAACAACCATGATAGAGATTTCTTGTGATATGTAAAACAATCCAACAATCAAGCTTATAACTAAACTACATATTAAAATCCGTTAGAATCCCATAATAGAAATTAGTTCATGACTGAACCAAAAGCCATTATGGGATCAAAACAACACATGGAAAAATAAGCAAACAATTGAATAATGAAAGAATAGAACAATCAAACCCAGTTGTTGAATATAATTCAAAGTAAAGCTTAAACCCACATCAAAATCCAGCAATCAAACGATAATAATCCACAGTAAATTGACAAATCTCTCTTTAGAAAGTAGAAGAATAATGAATGAAAGTCTAATTAGTTCCTCTTGGAGTCTCCTTCTCTCTTTCTAACTGATAAAAACTTCAATCCTCTTCCTAATTGGCTTTTTTTTCTCTCATTCAGCCGCAACTTAGCATCAAAAACCGGGCTTGAGCGCCTCTGGCGCTAGATTAGTTCAATTCCTAGCGCTCTAGGCGCTAGGTCATGTCCTCAGAATTTACCAAAATGCCACCAAGTCAAATTTTAATCCTTTAAGCTCCAAATTGACTCTTTTGCCCCTCCAGCTCCATCCTACAATAAACAAACACAAAAAATGAATAAAACAATACAAAACATACTTAAAGACCGCAATAATTAAGTCTAACAAGACCTGATTCGCAGGTATAAAACCCACTCATCAATAAGTGATGTTTCAAACTTTTATTTATTTTTTTCCAAGTAATATATTTATAAATTCATACTCATTTTCCTCCATAACTTAGTCATGTCTTTGTTTCTCATTATTTAGATTCTTATATGACGTTTAGGCTCTCTAAGATGTAAATATGAGGTTAATTATTTTTTACATTCCCACACAATTTTAGATTTCTTGAGAATTTGTATTTGTATAAATAATAAGTATAAAACTTCAATTTATTTTGCTTCTAATATATAGTTCGGTGATCATAACACCCAATAACAAGGTAAAATAATGACGTTATAAACAATGAACACCGAGAAAAAAGTGATATTATAAGCAATAAATATGCATGTCCAAAAAATAAAATAATAAACATGAGATGACATGCATAAGAGTAAATTAAACGACATAATTTCTTCTATAAAGAGCAATATAAATATAAGTCTAAATTAGAAAAACAAATGATTCAACAAGAATTACTACTCAATTTTATATTTATTACATTAAATATTCCAATAAATAAATTCAAAGTCTTAGTACTAAATATCTAAAAAATACCACGTATTAAGTTTAGTGTAATGACCGTGAATTTTTAAACTTCATTATTAATTAAATATAAATTTAATTTTTAATGAATTAGTTTTGTATGATTATTTAAAATCTTGTGTATTTAATTGGTTATGTGATTATATGATTTCGCGTAACTGTTTGGATTAATTAAGGGGAGTCACTAATGGTTTAATTAAATTAGTGAATTAACCCTACGCTTTTAATGTTGAAAGAATTGATAAAGTGCCGATTAATTAAATATTCAATTTAATTGAATATAGTGTGGGAATATATATTTGATTAATTTAAAGGGAGTCTCAGTAATAGAATTATTAAATTAATGGACTACCCTAGGTTATTTAATATCTAAAAATTTATGAATAATTAAGTATTAAATATTCAATTATTTTGAATATAGTAAATTAATTAATATTACCTATTAATTAATAAAGATAATACAATTAATAATATTTATAGTCCCGTTGGTAAATAAATAATAATTAACTAGTTAAATTTATTTAATTAACTAGTAGCAAAATAATGGGACACAGATTTTGGGACAAATCCCATTTATTTTCAACCACAGTCGGAACGGAAGGGAGAGAATTGAATTAAAAACCAACTGGGATGAACAGTAAATTTCATCCTCAGCCGCGTATAGATTCTTACGGGATTTCTTGCCAAATTTTCGCTAAAGAAAAATCATGGTTGAAGATATCAGTGGCATTTGCCATCATCATCTTCTTATTTCCAATGGTTAACAAATTTGGGCAAAAGCTTGACACGGTTAATGTATTGGTTATAAATAGAGCTCCCGACTTCTTCCTTCAGTGCACTGAGATTGTAAAAATTAACTGAGAGGGAAAAATTGAGAGCTTGGGAGGGAAGGAAAATCAGAAGGAGGGAGTGAGCTTGCGAATGGTCTCTAACTTCATTATCTATTGCGGAAGGAAAAGAAGAACGGCGACTAGGAGGTAAGCATTTTCCCTGTATCAGTAGCCATGGAATTCTAAGAATTATGTTTATAATCAATTCCTCAAATTAGTGTATAAAACTTGTAATTAATAATAATATGTGGTTAATATGGAGTAAAAATGGTGGGTAGAATGTTTTTAATGGATTGAAATTGAAGAAAATCACTGAAACGAAACAGAGAAGACGACCTCTAGTTCGTCACGCCGCAGCGCCAGCAGATGACGCCGCAGCAATGCGATAAGGGGTCTTGGCGCCGCAGCGCTGCGCCTAAGGGCTTTGACGCCGCAGCGCTATGATTGCTGCTTAATCTCACGCCGCAGCGCAAAGGCTGTGTGCCAGCTGGGATGGCTCGGGCCTGACGCCGCAGCGTCGGCCTCGCTTGTATGCTTGGCGCTGCAGCGCTGATGAGCGGGTTTATACCTGTGAATTAGATATATTTTAGGCTTATTTCTTTACTATCTTTGAGTATTTTTAGTTTCATTTTACTTGTTTATGCATTGGTTTTGTAGGAAATAAAGCAAAGCCATTTGTACGTCAACGCTTGGGTGTCTTGTTTGCCATTTTTGAGCTTCCTATTGACATAGCAGCTGCTTGCGGCTCAATTTCACCCATGATCCAATCCGATTCTCTCAAAACTCAAAGAACGAAAGTTGTAGATCTTGATCTCAGCTTTCGGGAACATCTTGAACCATCCAATTTGAAGTTCGTATGAGAGAGTTATGATCATTTTACCATCAGATTTGGCATGAATTTTACATAGCAGCTATTTCCTGGCCCTTTTGGACCTTTCTCTGATCAGTATCTCGACGAGCTCCAGTTATGAAAGTTGTATATCTACTTCTTATCTTTCCGTAGCCTCTTGAATCACATTAATCCGAGTTCGGACGAAGAAGTTATGGCCATTTTTCCAACAGACGTCGAGGCTGATTCGGGCAGCAGAAGTTTTCTCGCCGGGGTGAGAATCTTAGGCTTAAATTTCTCGTCGGGGCGAGAATGCGCGGAAGGAAAAAATATTTTAATACAGTTGTTTTGGGAAATCGATTTGGAATTGGATTCTTTCTACTAATTTGATTCAGAAACTATAAAAGAGACAAAGAGAGATGGAAATAAGGCATACATATACATATATACACATAGATAGATGATACATTGATAGATACACACTTACGCAAGGATTAAGATACAAAGCTGAATTGGGAGATTGGAGACTAGAGAAAGCATCGCACGGAATTCAGATTAGAGAATTGAAGATTGAAGAACTTCTACTGAGTTTTTCTTATCCTCTATCTTAGATTTGTAATTTAATTGTGATGACTTATTTGGCATTCATGATTTCTATTTTCAGTATGAACTAAATTTGCAATTAAGGCTACAATTGAATCTTTTATGTTTATGGATTAGTTATCTATTTGATTCCAGTTATTATCTAATATTGAGTTGTCTATCATATTTTGTGTTTATTGAGTAATTGTCTGATCAACAATTAGCGGGATACTTTAGATGAATTTGGGAGATGAAATCTAGGGTTAGATCTAAATGTGATAGCATGTATTCTTAATTATTTGCATGAGATAAATAATTGGGGTTGTGAAGTGAATAGGGATATCTCTTCGCTGCATGTAACTATTGGGAATTGGTGCTTAATGAATTTAATTCTTTAGTTTTGCATAGGAATATCGCAGAATTAATTGAGTTAGATAATTTTATTTGATCACTTGGGAGAGGGCTTATGAATAACTTTGAATTCATGTTAACAACTCTGTTGAAGTTAATAATTGGATGAATTGGATAATTAGTTTGTATTGCATAATTGGGAATATTGTAGTTTTAAGCCTTTAAATATCTGAATTTCAACCTTTGTGCTAAGTTTAATTAATTATTTATTCATTATTCATAAATTGCGATTGTTTAAATAAAATTGAATTGATACAGTACTAGTAGTTGGGAATTATTGAACTGAGATTCCTTGTGGGTTCGACACTCTATCTTATCACTTTATTACTTGTTGATCGTGTATACTTGCACGTAATTGTTGATTGTGAAATCTGACAACAAGCGCCAAGGCCGTGTTCTTGGCCGGGTCGGTCCGGATCGTGGCGGTTCGGGTCGGGTCGTGCAATTTTAATATTAACAATTAGTTAATTATTATTTAATTAATATTAAGTAATAATAAATGCAGTTAGATTAATTATTTATTATTCTGATTAATAATAAATAATAAGTGTGAATAACTAATTAATTATTGTTAAATTAGGATAATTAGTTGATTATTAGTTGATTACTATTAGGTAACCATTTAACAACCAAGATAGTGTTGTCTTAAGGCGAAAATTGATTAACCTGGTTACAACTTACATTTGGTTTCCAGGGGGCACTGCCCCCTTAGACCCCCACCAGCCGCTCGCTCACCGGGGAGCGAGACCCCCGACTGGGTAGTCATAGTGGCAATCAATGTGCTTTAATGATGCTACGTCAGTTTTAAATCTAGTCTATATGTGACTAATTGTTATACGAATATGTACTTAATTGTGTAGGATTTTAAGGAGCGTGTGTTAGTATATTGTAGTAGACGCACCATGCAAGTTCCCTAATTCCATTCACCTTATATGTTGAACGCAAGTTCCCTTGACTTCAACTAACTTATACAAGTATATTATTGTTGTGCAAGTATTATTGAGGACAAGTTCCCTTTTATCGAAACTTCACTTTGTGCAAGTTCCTAACCTTAAACTTCTTACATTGTTGTAAGTTCCCTGAAACCATTCTTGTATTATTTATTGCAAGTTAATATTTAAGCTTGAATCTTTAATTCCTCAAGCATGCTCTAAGTGGATTAATTACTTAACAATTATTCCACATCGTTGTTATTGGCACTCGCACATCGTGCAATTGTTTTCGCGCAGACATTGACTTGTATTTTATTTAAAGTTCTATTATGGATGAACTGCTATAGTTAAGTCTTAGCCATTGTTCGGTTAGACATTTGCAGTATAGATTTTAAAATCTATCCAAACCATTTGATGGTGCGGAATCTTGGACTTTATGAACACCCCTTCAATATAGGGGAGTACCCCACGTATCGGAAATAAGATACAAAAAATAGAAATTAAATGTTATGCATACACATCAGGTACTAGAGGCTGATCCCCTCGAGTACTTATTTCTGAGCCAGTAACCAAAGGGTCAATTAGCTATTGACTCCCTTGGACGTTTATTGTTCAAAGTCTACTTGACTCGCATTCGTTCTAAAAGCAATTATTATTCTTGCTTCCGATATTCATATTGTTGAATTCATCTATTTACATTCTGTTCATCATGATATATATCATTTCTTGCTATTATTTAAACTTGCTGAGCAAACTAGTTGCTCACCCTTGCTATATCATGAACCTTATTGCAGTTAAGCCCGAGACCTCAGGAAAAGACAAATGCAAGGAAAAGATGAAGTATTAGTCTTTTAATGTCTATATTTTGATTCAGGCATAGTTAAGAAACTTCTATTGTTATTTAAACCCTAAAGTACTGTATTAGGGTATATTTGTATTTTTGTATTAAGGTTATCGAATCTTAGGACTAGTAACACCTTTTGAATGAACAACATATGTTTATTATATTCCGCATTTAGTTATTGTATGTTGTTTGGAGGTGGATGATTGTATTGGATCATGATGACCAAAACCGGACATTGAGACCCGAATTTGGGGGCGTCACATTTAGAACTTGAGATTCAGCAAGAATTATTATCCTATGTGTACTATTAGTTTGCCTTGTCATAAACATTGATGATCTTCTTGGAGCAAAATCTTCTCCTTTTTTAAATAAATTTGTACATAAAAAAAATTCTAAACAATTTGTCAAATTACTAATTTCTCCCTTACTAATGCCCACTTGTCCACTTAGATTATTAAAATAAATATTGACAAATTTTTTTAAAAAGAAAAGTCACGTCATTGTTTAAGTTAAAAAAGGACTAAATTATTCCTCTATTTTGGAGTACAAGTACTATTATGAAAAAAAAATTGTACATGGATGAAATTGAAATCAACTGTAGAGTACAAAGACCAAATTCGTTGTTTAGCCTAAGCAAAAATGATGCTATTATAGTATATAAGTATTGGTTAAAATGCTATGTATTATTAAAATAATTACAAAAATATCATTAAATAAAATATTATTAAATATATTTTATTCTGACAACATCATTTATGCTCTTAAAATATTAGTTGTCTTAATATTGTATGCTCTTTTATACATCAACCATTTATTTTAATTTGATTAATTAAAAGGACAAGTATTTGGTAAAAATTAGGCTTGGAATTTTAAGTATTAATCGAAAAAGTAGGGTTTGAATTCAATTAACAGCAAAACTAAGTTTTAGCATATAGTAGTTGACACTTTTTATGCAGCAACCCATTAAACTTTTAAAAGTTATAATTATTCGATTAAATTATTTAAAATTTTATCATTGTACCATTCTGTTAAATTGATTGGATGGACGTTATCATTTTCCTACTAGGCACCAAAAAATAAAATAAAGAGATCAAAATATCAATTACATGACAAAAAAAAGTGAAAAGTGAAAAAATGAAAATTGCAAAACATTCAGCTTATTGTCTTTTATGATTTTTATTTAAATCATTTTTCCCCTTCTTTCTCTTCTCCTGCTTGAGCAACCGACACGTGATCACTGTTTCTCTAAGATGCTATCGTTAATGATCGAGACAGAAGAGAACCAAGACTTTTAACTTTTGGCTCTTGAAGATTACCTTTCAAGCTATTTTTTATATTCATTGTCATAAAAATTCTGGAATTGTTAATGATTGCCTCCCAAATTCGCCTCTACAACTAAGGCTTCATGGGTTCCGTGAAGAGGGAAGACGAAAATAAATTGAAGGATTTGTGAATCAAAAAACCACTAAATCTATTGGATATGATTTACACTTCTACGAAGAAGAACGAAAACTTTTGTTGAGAACCATATGGCCCCAAACAACCATCTTTTGACAAAAAATAATGGTAATTTCGCCTCTGGTCTTTCCGAAATCTGCCCAACTTGTGGTTTCCTTGCGTAAAATAAATAACATGTATTAATAGGTCTTATCCATATGAAAATTTCAACATATTATTTACATGATTTGGTGTTAAAATAAGAGAAAGTATGACTTTTGACCCGTTTTATAAGTAGGTGGTTCGGGTTAACATGACAGGAGGTTGAAGATGACAACTATTTTGAGACTTTCAAAGCATTCTACTTTATTTTTAATATGATGTGGCTATCACCTTTTTTTCTCTCTCACTTTATATTTCTATTTTTATTTTCTATGTCAGGAAAAAAGTTGTCATCTAACCAATTAAATTTGACAAAATAGTACAATTTCATACTTTTAATTAATTTAATCAGGTAATTGTAATTTTTAAAAATTTAGTGGGCTATTACATAAAAAGTGTCAACTATAGTTGGGTAAATCTTAATTTTGCTTTATATTAATCGATGTTTTCAAATCATGCTCGAAACCTCTAGTTCAATCGATTAAATCGATAACTGGTTGCATAACGAGTCGATTATACTCATAGAACCAGATATCTTCAAAAATCGATAAGACTCGATGGCATGTCGGTTGGACTGGATGGACCAGTGAACCAGCATCCAGTTACCAATTTTAAACTTGTTCAGAACATTAATAATTTTTTTTTGGAGATTAATGAGAGAGAGAGAGAGAAATAGCACATGATTACAAGAGGAGATGAAATAACAATACACGTCATAAATAGATACCAATACACTACTTGATTTGTTATTAACACATCATTACATGAAAAAGCCATTTTTTCGACGGAATATTCCGTCGGCAATAAGCTTATTCCGTCAGAATTAGCATATCTCCGACGGAGTTTTCCGACGACAATTTAGTTGGAACTAACCTGGTCGAAAATAATTCCGTCAAAAAATTCGTCGAAATTAATTATTTTCGACAGACTTATAACTAATGAAAATTCCATTGGAAATACATTAATTCCTACGAAAATTAATACCGATAGAAATTCAGTCGAATATAGACTACTACGTGTCACTCCCAGGTTTAACTGACCTGACCCAGTATATTTCTGACGAAAATTTCGTCGGAGATATATATTTCTGTCGAAAATAATTGTCACGTGTCCAATCCTAAATTAGTTGCCCCAGTTTATTTCCGACGGAATTTTCGTCGAAAATGACTTATTCTGTAAAAAATAATGGTATTTTTTAATTATTTTTTTGTTTTTTCAATTTTCAAATTTTTAAACCACAATTTGTACATATACCTACTTTCAACCAATATTTCCTAACAATAACAAATACATATATCCCAACAACCAACATACACATCAAAATGATAGTAATATCCAACAACAACATACACGTTGTCCTCAACGATAACAAATATAAGCTAAATTACGATAGATAATATTAATACACATAAGTTAAGCTAATAATTGTAATGAACAATGATTTATAATGTCAAATATAGTAAACTAAAATTTACAACTAACTAAGACTACACTTTACAACATAAACTAACTAAAATTATAACTATCTACAAATGACGGCTAGTATTACCATCATTATGTGAAGGATCATCGGGTGGTGGTCGAAGTTGCGGCTCCGGTGTCTGAAAGTCATCGTCATCACCCTCCTGCTCAGCATCACCATCATCCCCTCGCTTGGCATCGCCATCTTGTTAATACGACAAAAATATAACCTATTAGTAAATATAACTGAGAATTAAAGAAAAAACTGAAAGTGATATGTACGCAAGCCAATCATATTTGATATGATATAACATATACTTTGTAATCTTATTCGTTTACTAATAAAAGAATTAATTTATTAAAGGCATTTTCGTTATCTACATGATTCTGTTATATTAAATGTGATAAACTCATAGTTTTGAGCAATGTTTTTAGAATCATGATGATGATCATGCTAATAAGATCTAAATTCTTAGATAGCTCACAAACTAAAATCGTTTCTAATCGTTGGATTACTAAAAAGAGAATTAGTGAATCCGGATAGATTAGTACATACTTTGCTTGCTCTTATGAAGATGATGATTGATCTCATAATCATTTGTGTAGAGACACTAAAGCAAGTATGTATATGCTTAGTAGAGAATAATTTCACTGAATAAAACTCGCTAAAGGAATAACTAATGGAGTTTTACTCGCCTGTCAATAGAAATTCCTTATGTGATAGTAGTACACGTGATCCTTGGACTTGAGATCATTATAGTATCTTGTGTATGATAAGTTATATTTTGACATGTCCCTTAAGACCCTTAGGGTATATCAAAGGGTATGCTTGGGTATAATAAGTTATATATGAAGATAATGAATGGTCAACAAAGAATCTACCACTTCTAGTAAAAGAAGAGAAATATCCTATGTGATTTGATAAATGACAACTCAGTAGTCTTTGGCCAAAACGGAATGAAATTAGAAAGTAGTTTCTAATTTGCATTAATCAGAGTTGTGCATTTGAAAATCGAAATACATATAATTAAATAAAATAAGACTTGACAGTAATTCCATATCTTATATTTGATTGTGACATTGTATGGTAGAAGGATTGAATTGTATGGTAACTATTCACTGAAAGGTTCTTTTATGATTAATGTTAAAATCTATATTATCTGGAAAGTCGTTAATCACTAAGGGGGCTTACCCTTATTGTAGAATAAATATTATTTATTTAAATAAATTAAATAGTTTAATTTATTTATTTAAATAAGATTAGAATTATTCTAATTAATTTATTCACAACTGGTTTTAATATGGGGAACCTAAAGGGTCACATCGCAAAAGAAAAATATTTATTTAAGAAGTAAATGACATAATCATAATAATATGTTAAGTATATTTAATTTATACTATGGTGATAGAATAAATTAAATAGCTTAATATTTATTATTTAATATTTTGAAAATATTAAATATAAATTAATAAGAGAAGTCTTATTAATATTATTATTATTATTATTTAATTTCTAAATGGTTTAGAAATTAATTAATATAAGTACTCTCATAAGTTCCTAAATGGATTAGGAGACTAATTAATTAAAAGAGTTTAATTAATTAAAGAAAACCCTATTCCTAAATAGTTTAGGAGGGTTGCCTACATCTATAAATAAGAGAAGTCTTATTATGAAAAAGGGGTTAGACAGTGCGACACACTTCTAATAGTTGGGATAATACTTACAATTTCTATAGAGATAGAAACTAGGGTTTTGCCAAACACCCATCTTCTTGAATAGATATTATTCATTGGTGGATCACCTCTAGAGGTCAAACCCTTGGGTGGCTTACATTGATCAAAAGAAGGAATCTAATCGGTGGGATTCAAGGAGAACGCGAAGGATTTGGAGTTGAACTTGTACCCGAGGAAGCTTTGATCTACGAGGGTATGAATCTGATTCTCTATCTTCCTTTGTTAATTAATAATTGCGCATAATGATCGATTCTGGTTATGATTTGCAAATTTTTAAATTCTGATTTACCATGCATCCGCTGCTTATATGCAATTTGATTGTATGCTCATGGATGTTACAAACCTAATAGTGGTATCAAGAGCCAAATTTTATGCGAATTATTAATTGTTTTGATTCATATATATTGATATGTGTTTAGAACAATTTGATTGAGCATTATTGTTGATGTAAAATCATGTCTTTGGAGAAAAACAACAAAAAATCACAAATTGGGAAGACCAATTTTTCGTCCTGACGTGGAGCATGCCGGTTTCTACAGGACCAGCGGGCATGCCGGTCCAGTAGAAAATCTGATTTTTTATTTTTTGTGCAATTTTTAAATTAAGATAAAAAGTTTATTTTGATTTTAAAAAAATATTAAAATAAATATGTTTATTTTAATTGAGATTGAATTTCATGATAACTAATTAGAGTTGGAATTGGATTCCATGATAATTAATTGGAGTTAAAATTGAATTTTATGTTAACTTAAATTGCCCATTAAATGACATCAATATATATATTGAATGTTTGAATTTTATGAGATGAATATTATTTATTGATGCATATGGTGATATGTATGATAATAAATGAGATTAATTATGGACTATTGACCAATGTGTGATTGAATTTATTTTACGAGTATGCTTGAATGAATGAGTTTTATAAATGGGGTTTGCATACCTCGTCTTTTTAAATTTTCTAAATGTAAATTCTATCTCCCTCCTATGTACTTCCCCTAAACTCAGATCAAGGTTTCTATTGTTAGTCGATTTTGCAACTGAAAAATATGCGCAAGTATACGCGGTCAACAAGTAATATAATGATAAGAGAGTTGTCGATCCCACGAGGAATTAACTCTAATGTATCCCCAAGTACTAACTCAATATCGACTCGATCTAAATCAAACTCTTTGATTCAAGAGATAGATGGAAGTTATATCTAAATTGCATGACATATAAATAACAAAAATAGATAGATAAAGGTCTAAGATTACAATTTCCCCCATTCAAGCATTTTGTCAAACATTTGGCGTGCAATGCTTTGTTCAAATATCTTAACTCTCCTTTTAGATCAATTAACCACGTAGAATTGACATCCAAGAAATCACAATTACGTAAGAGCCTCTGTCGATGGTCAATTACGAATCTTCCTAAAGCAGCATGTAGGTATATGTCTATCCTACACACTATCAAGAGACTAATTTCAAGAATAATTAATAAGACACATGTCACTAGATCTCATTAACCACCCTTTCAATTACTAACTTTCACATAGGAAGTTATTAAGATTAGATTCTCAATTGGTTGCACATGGTATCTAGGTATATGTATATCCTAAATACTATCAAGTTACCTATCATTGAGGATAATCAACAAGACACACGTCACTAAATCTCAATTAATCACCCACAATAATCTTTAACTTTAACATGATATCATAACTAGGTCTCAACCCTATAATCCGTTTGTCAAGTTCATATAGGTTCCCACGGTAATTATGAGCCAAGCAATTAATCTATAAGCATAGGTTATGATAACCAATTCATAAGAGTAATAATAATCAGAGGTAGAGAAATCAATTCAAATAAGCAATGGGTTCAATTACAATTTCAAACCAAAAACTGAAATCAAAATAAATAAACAAAGCAATAAGCCTAACTAACATCCTTGGAGTACAAAGCTAGATGAAAAGATTAGAGATGAACTCTCTTTTGATCTTCCCCTTTCCTTGTATTGCAGCCCTTGTTGGTGGAGCAAGCCTTCCATTGTTGTTGGTTGCTCAAGCTTCCCCATTGGGGAGCTTGAGCTACCATTTCTCCTTCTTGCTCTAGGTTAGCTTCCACCCTCCAAGAATGCTGAATTTAGAAGTCTAGGATCTCTTAAAATGGCGGCTACATGTTGTATTTATAGTGCCTTATGCAAAACCCTAGCTTAGCCCACCAAAAATGACCAAAAGGGGGCTGAAATTGCTAAAAAAACTGACTCAAGCACGCTGCCCAGCAGCCATTGGCGCGTCCGCACGCACCTGGGCGCGCCCGCGCCCGCGAACTGGCCCCTCCTGCGCTGGTTTCTGCTGCCTGACTCTAGTTTGACGGCTTTTGATAAAATGGCCATAACGTTCTCATACGAACTCGAAATAAGGTGATTCAAGAGGGTATGGAAAGCTAAGAAGTAGCTCTACAACTTTCATAACTGGAGTTTGGAAAGATAATGGCTAAATCATGGTCCAAATCAGGAGCGAAGCAGTTGCTGTGTAAAATATATGCCAAATCCGTTGGTAAAACAATCATAACTCTCTCATACAAACTTGCATTGGGATGATTCAAGATGTTCCGGAATGCTGAGGAAAATATCTACAACTTTCGTTCTTTAAGTTTTGAGAGATTCGGATTGCATCATGGTTGAAATTGTGTCGCAAGCAGCTATTATGCCAAAAGAGGCTCCAAAATGACAAATAAGGCAACCAAGCGTTGATGTTCACATAGCACTTGCTCCATTTTCTACAAAACTAAGTAAAAACACATAAAAGTAATACAAAACACATAAAACCAATAGAAAACCACAATATCTAAAAATATGATAAAAATATAATAAAACCACATAAAGTACTCAAATACTTACAAATTATTAAGGCCAAAAGTACCCAAATTGTGTGTATAAAACATACTCATCAAATACCCTCAAACTTAAATCTTTGCTTGTCCTCAAGCAAAATAAACCTAAACTACACAATTGAAATGCTTCTAATACAACCTAACTTGAGCAATGAATTAATAAGCTGATAATGGTCTCAAAGGCATTAACACGTGGAACTCAAGAAAATAAACAAAACGTTGCAAGTCTAAAATATCAATTAGCTAGTCATATCTTGCTTTAGGTCCTTTCTGTGTGTGTGTGAGTACCCAATAGTACTAAACCAACCAAGTTCGGATAAACTTATGCAACCACATTACCTTATGAAATAATCAAAATAAACCCCAAAATAACATGCTTAACACATCACTCAATTCTAAGGTATACAAATCACAATTCCAAAAATTTTGAGACTTAAAGGCTCTAGGTGAGTGCATTTTATGCTCCATCTCAACCTTAAGCACGCTCATATGGGCGAGTGCGTTTTACGCTCTATCTCAACCCCCTGCAAGATTTGCAATACTATATTTTCTTTCTTTTGTCACAAAAATAAGAGAGTGCGTTTTACGCTCTATCTCCCCTAAGCATGTGTCCATGAGTGAGTGCATTTTATGCTCCATCTCAACTCACCACATGACCAATAAATCAAACACAACAAATTTGGACACCTTACTTCAAGTGATGTTTAAACAAGTACTAGAGTTTATAGATATTTCCCACAAGCATTCGGATATAAAAGTCTTCTCTAAGCATACGACTAGCTCAATACTTATGGGTAAGTGCATAAAAATGAAAGGATGCATGAGCAAAACAATAACCAACAACAAAATTAAGCACAACGACTAAGCAACATATGTCCGTTTCCCATGAGTTAGAATCAATTAAAACAAGTTGTTATCATTGACCATGGATAAGTCAAATTAAATCAATACTCAAGGCACACTTCCTAAAACTAAATAAATTTTTTTTAAAAAAACACACATTTAAAACATACAAATACTAAATTAAAAACACACAATCACTAAGTACTACCCCCAAACTTAAAATTAACATTGTCCTCAATGTCTAAGATAGGAAAAAGTAAAACTAAGAACTTCACTTAGAACGTGTCAAACGTCATTGATATCATCTTTTAAGTCCAAAAAGTTGGGGGCACAATGCAAATTGCTTAGTACTCGATACCTAAAAATAATTAAAGAAATTAAAATGAAATTAAACAACCTAAAGTGCAATCCCATAAAAAACAAAAGCAAAATAATAAACTTGGGTTGCCTCCCAAGAAGCGTTTGGTTTATAGTCCTCGACCCGACTTTATTTAAAACATAAATACAAGTTCAAATTAAGATCTAATCAATTAAAATCAATATTGGAAAAACATTAGAAGAATAATTCCTCGAAAACGGCGCCAAAAACTTGTTGGTCGATTTTGCAACCAAAAAATACGCGCAAGTATACGCGGTCAACAAGTAATATAATGATAAGAGAGTTGTCGATCCCACGAGGAATTAACTCTAATGTATCCCCAAGTACTAACTCAATATCGACTCAATCTAAATCAAACTCTTTGATTCAAGAGATAGATGGAAGTTATATCTAAATTGCATGACATATAAATAACAAGAATAGATAGATAAAGGTCTAAGATTACAATTTCCCCCATTCAAGCATTTTGTCAAACACTTGGCGTGCAATGCTTTGTTCAAATATCTTAACTCTCCTTTTAGATCAATTAACCACGTAGAATTGACATCCAAGAAATCACAATTACGTAAGAGCCTCTGTCGATGGTCAATTACGAATCTTCCTAAAGCGGCGTGTAGGTATATGTCTATCCTACACACTATCAAGAGACTAATTTCAAGAATAATTAATAAGACACATGTCACTAGATCTCATTAACCACCCTTTCAATTACCAACTTTCACATAGGAAGTCATTAAGATTAGATTCTTAATTGGTTGCACATGGTATCTAGGTATATGTCTATCCTAAATACTATCAAGTTACCTATCATTGAGGATAATCAACAAGACACACGTCACTAAATCTCAATTAATCACCCACAATAATCTTTAACTTTCACATGATATCATAACTAGGTCTTAACACTATAATCCATTTGTCAAGTTCATATAGGTTCCCACGGTAATTACGAGCCAATCAATTAATCTATAAGCATAGGTAATGATAACCAATTCATAAGAGTAATAATAATCAAAGGAAGAGAAATCAATTCAAATAAGCAATGGGTTCAATTACAATTTCAAACCAAAAACTGAAATCAAAATAAATAAACAAAGCAATAAGCCTAACTAACATCCTTGGAGTACAAAGCTAGATGAAAAGATTAGAGATGAACTCCCTTTTGATCTTCTCCTTTCCTTGTATTGCAGCCCTTGTTGGTGGAGCAAGCCTTCCATTGGTTGCTCAAGCTTCCCCATTGGGGAGCTTGAGCTACCTTTTCTCCTTCTTGCTCTAGGTTAGCTTCCACCCTCCAAGAATGCTGATTTTAGAAGTCTAGGATCCCTTAAAATGGAGGCTACATGTTGTATTTATAGTGCCTTATGCAAAACCCTAGCTTAGCCCACTAAAAATGACCAAAAGGGGGCTGAAATTGCTAAAAAAACTGACTCAAGCACGCTGCCCAGCAGCCATTGGCGCGTCTGCACGCACCTGGGCGCGCCCGTGTCCGCGCACTGGCCCCTCCCACGCTGGTTTCTGCTGCCCGACTCTGGTTTGACGTCTGTTGATAAAATGGCCATAACGTTCTCATACGAACTCGAAATAAGGCGATTCAAGAGGCTATGGAAAGCTAAGAAGTAGCTCTACAACTGTTATAACTGGAGTTTGGAAAGATAATGGCTGAATCATGATCCAAATCGGGAGCGAAGCAGTTGCTGTGTAAAATGTATGCCAAATCCGTTGGTAAAACGACCATAATTCTCTCATACGAACTTGCATTGGGATGCTTCAAGATGTTCCGGAAAGCTGAGGAAAATATCTACAACTTTCGTTCTTTAAGTTTTGAGAGATTCGGATTGCATCATGGTTGAAATTGTGTCGCAAGCAGCTGTTATGCCAAAAAGAAGCTCAAAAATGACAAATAAGGCAATCAAGCGTTGATGTTCACATAGCACTTGCTCCATTTCCTACAAAAGTAAGTAAAAACACATAAAAGTAATACAAAACACATAAAACCAATAGAAAACCACAATATCTAAAAATATGATAAAAATACAATAAAACCACATAAAGTACCCAAAGACTTACAAATTATTAAGGCCAAAAGTACCTAAATTGTGTGCATAAAACACACTCATCAAATACCTCCAAACTTAAATCTTTGCTTGTCCTCAAGCAAAATAAACCTAAACTACACAATGAGTAAATAGTTTATGTAATAGGATTAGTTAGAATAAAAGTCCATCATCAATCCGGGTAGAATATAGTATTCTATATGTGCATGCTTACTGCGTATATATTATATATTATCCAATATGCTTTGCATGTCAAATAATATGACGCGCAACTTATATATATATATGTGCATGCACGCTAAACAAGATGAGACAAATAATAACAAACCCCTCAGATAAATCATATTAGGTTGTAATGTTCAAAGATGTTTGGAATATCGAACGTCGCCTTCTAGCATAGTAAGGCGATAGCGTATTGAATATTTAATATGAGTTTGTTGTGCACACACAAGGCAAGTATTAAATATTTAAGATGTTGCTTTATTACATTTGATGCTTATTAAGGAATTGAACATTACTGTTTTGTTGTGCACATATAAGGATGGTATTTTTCTTTTCACATATATGGAAATGCTAGGTTGGACTTAACTTAAATTATTTTTATTCGGATGTGCACACACTTGACCATTATGATCTAAGAAATAAAATACAAAGAGTTACATGGTGATGTAATTGACAATGTTGTCTACCTATTTATTTATATATAGTTTTGTAGACACCCAAATTTTGCACTTCCTATACTAACCCTGACAGGAGGGCAAAATCGTCAATGAACCCAGCCTACGAGAACGAAAGGTCGACGTAAGTACGAACACTCAGAGCCACCGCAACGACGTGCGATCAAAGCTGACACGACAACGATCAAAGCGGAATGATATGGCACGTTTCCCAGCGATTCCCGGACTGCAAAATACAAGTCTTTCAGCGAAAACCAACGGTACGACATGAGAATCGAGGTGCGGCCCAAAAATCGAGAAAATCAGCCCACCCAGCTGCGGATTGATCTGCGGCCAATGATTAAAATAATTGAAGTGCGCGGCGGGCGGCTGAAGTGCGCGATGGGTGCGGAGAAACCAAGGCCAGCCGCAGAGAAACCAAGGCCAGCCGCAGATCAATCTGCGGCTACCCTTGGCCAGCCTTTATCAGCTCATCTCTTCATTTGCATACAGGAGGCGATACAACAGCGGAAGAAGAAAGAAAAAAGAGGAAGAATCAGCATCAATAGGAGCAAAAAAGGAGAGAAAAGAGAGAAAAAGTGAGGATTTATACCCCTTTTGGTAGATTGTATCACATATAATTTCTACCACATTCAATATACGAGTTTATACGCATCGTGTTGTCATTTGCAAGGTGAAAAAGAACCCTTTTTATAGCAGTTTTGTTATATCATTTTGTTAAATTTTATCATTCGGATTATATTAAACGTAGTTTTTTCTTGCATATTATTGAGGATACGAGGATTGAGGATTGTTAGTGAGGGTTCCAACGGAACAAAATCCTTCCTAATGGCCCGATGATATCCATTTGGTGATTCTTTTGCTTGTTTAATTTTTGTAATATCCATTTTGTGGGTGTGTAGAAATTGTGGATGTAAGCCTAGGAACGTGACCCCATGGTCCAAATCCGATGATGGACAATTTTGGTGTATGTAATAGGATCGATTATCCTTGATTGTAAACATGTAATCGTCGGGCCTTAAAACGACATCAAGTGGATAATCGGGTTTAAGGCCCCGTAATAGTGAAATATGTGGTTGTGGGCGTTCGGGGTTATTTTGATGGCTTACATGCCCATGAATAGCCCCCACGCATTTTAATGCTTGATTGGATTTACGACACCCAAAATTAATTTCAAAGCTAAATGATGAAGATTTCCATAAAATCAATCAAATTAGGTTATTAGAACCACGAGGCTTAAAATTGGAAGTGTTAATGAATGTCGATTCCTATTTGAACGAGAAGGCTAAAGAAAGATCGTGTTCAAACATCACAAAAAAGGGTTTTATGAAAATAAATGACGTTTTATTAAACCGTTGTGCATAGGGTTAAAGAGATCCTAGAAATTGCTCACCACTTCATTTACGAAAGCAATGTATAGGTCTCGATTCCTATTTTGACGAAGGTTTAAAAAAACTCTTTTGCCAAAACGACACCTAATGAAAATCCCACAGCTTTTGACAACTAAAATCAAACCTTTCTCATAAAAATAACAAAGCTTTCTCATATAAGCCGGAAGACATTCTAAAACATTCTCAAAATAAAACACGACTTTTCATAAAAAACCAAATGGTTTCTTCATGTAAACTCACCACAATATTTACATAGGCACACACACACACACACACACACACACATTTTAAGAATTAAAGGATAGGAAAAGCATCAAGATTGCGGTAACCGTGTTTCACGAAAGTTGGGGGGTGCCTAACACCTTCCCCTCACTTAATCAAGCCCTCGAACTCTATGAATCTCGGTTTGCAGACCAATTAATTCGGAGTCACATATGAGCCAGCGATTTACGAAAATGAAACTCGGATGAGTTGGTACATCCATTTCAATATACCAACTGGCGACTCTGGTCAATTGGCTCATCATAAAAAACGATCTTTCAAAACCCCGTCGACATTTATGCCGACCTTTTCCTAAAAAATCATCTAATAAAAAGGCTGAAATTGGAAAGGGTAATAATCACCACAGTAGCGATCCTCCCGGCGTCGACAGCTGGCGACTCTGCTGGGGAGGAAAGAGGGATTAAGCCACGTTCAAATCTTGATGCTATCCTATCCTTTAAAATTTATGAATGTGTGTGTACGTACGACATTTTGACATGTTTTACTTGTTGTTGTGTGAATGTGTGTTTCTTTCCAAATGAATGAATGATTGAATGGAATTGCTTTACTTTAAAGTAATCATTTGCATACGGTGAGGACGATGAATGTGAATGTATGTTGAGAGTGTACCTCCTCCTGAGGCAAACCTATCGGTTGCTTATTACTGGACTCGAAGGGGCTGCTCCCCAGAGATAGCTCAGGAAACGCACCACCCAGATCCGCTCCAATCGAAAGGATTCAGACGAGTAGATTGCGAAGATTTGGGAACCTTCATGCCGAAAAGCCGCGAGAGTAACCTTAGGGTAGGTCAACCTCAGATTAACCCAACGCAAGAAAAGTCTCTTCATGCCCTTCTACGTTTACGCGTATAAATGTCATAATCCCATTCGATTATTTCCCTTGTTGTCAAAAGAAGGCACTAACCTCTATGTTTTACAGGGAATAGCTGGGAAGGCATAATAATTCATGTCTAACATTTATTATTGCAATAAGGGACTACTAACGTTTTGTTTTGCAGGGAAAGATTAAAAAACCCAAAAACACAAAAGTTACAGCTTTAGCATGTATCCACATCTTTCATTTCCCAAAGATTAAACTCCAAACCGTTTTTTGTAGGATTGCTCCTCAAACGCGTTTGCAATCTAAGAGGGCCTAGGTCTCTACATCTGAAATGGCTGATATTCCACCTACTAATCCTGGTTGCATATCTCGGGAGGAATTCGATGATTTTAAAAGACAGATGTTGGAAATAGCCACGATGCTGAAAGAGCAATTGCTACCTAAGCAGGATCCGCCAAGCAAGGATCCGCCTAAAGATGATCAAACCCAACCTAAGGGGGAGCCAGTCATCCCCAAAGCCATTCCCACACCTAACAGGACAGTGATCACTATCCCAGAGGAGGGAGATACTGATGACCTTCGAAAGAAAATGAAACAGATGGAGGAGACTATCCAATCTCTAAAAGGCATAGGTTCCCTGGGCAGGGTAAATTATTCAGATCTATGTGTCTTTCCAGGAACCAGGTATCCGGAGAAATTCAAGATCCCCGAATTTGAGAAATATAATGGGAAGGGAGACCCTTATACACACCTGAAGATATACATTGGGGAACTTGGGTCTTATGCAGAGGACGAAGGACTGAGGATGCAGTTATTCCAAAAGAGCCTAACGGGAGAAGCAAGAACTTGGTATGCCCGCCTTGATAATACTCGTATCCACAATTGGGAAGAGTTGGCCCATACTTTCTTGACACAATACAGTTTCCAAGCACAGGTGGCCCCTGACAGATATCAGATGACAAAGATCAATAAGCAACCAAAAGAATCTTTTAGAGACTATGCACAGCGATGGAGGGGTATGGCTGCACAGGTAAATCCTCCAATGAGCGAGGCAGAAATGGTAATGACCTTTGTGGATATTCAGGAGGCGCCCTATTATGAGCGGGTAACAGCGGGGATTGGAAGACCTTTTGCCGAAATGATAAAACATGGAGAAATGGTTGACATGGGATTAAAGTCTGGCAAGATCCGGGACTTCACAGCTCTAGAGGCAGTTGTGGAGCAAATCCAGAGTGGAAACTATGGTAGTACTTCCCGCAGGACCCAAAAGAAAAGGGAGGAGGATGTTTCCCTCATCCTGCAGGGCTCATCTAGGAAGGTGGATAATAGCCCTCCAGTGCAAGTACAGAGAATCGTGCCCCCCGACCATCCAATTTTAATAACCAAGGGACGGACAGACGAAGAAGGTTTGAGGCCACAAAAGATCGGGTATTCACCCCGCTTGGGGATCCTCTCGAACAGATTTTGGCAATCTTAATAGCACAGAGAAAGATAGTCGATTTGGCACCCCTAATTGACCCGAAAGGGAGAAGATTTGACCCGAGTAAGAGGTGTGCCTACCATTCGGGTTTCCCTGGTCATGATACTCAGGAATGCTAGACACTGAAGCACAAGATTCAGAACATGATCGATAGCGGGGAGATCGTGGTGGAACAACCAGAGTCACCAAATGTTAAAGTTAATCCCCTGCCTAAACATGATGGGGAAGGGGTCAATGTGGTGGAAGCCAGCGAAGCCGGAGGACCACTAAGGCTGAATTATATAAAGAGAACCGATGAGATGATTGGCATGATAAGTGACCAGGAGAATATACAAGGGACACCGATTAGGTTGGCGGGTCGGAACAAGAATATCACGGAGGGGCCTATCAGGTTAACGGCCCCGAAACCTCTCACCATTGCTGCGAGACCACAAATCCCCATTAGCAGTCTGAAAATAATACCGTGGAATTACGGGGGAATATCTGAGGAGGCGGCCAATTGTGCTTCAGTAACATCAAAGGGGAATCCTTTGTATCTTCCAGGACGAGTCCTTGAGAGCCAAGAGAAGAGGAACGAAAAGATATCCGAGGAAAAAGCTGTGGAATTCTTAAGGAAGATGAATCATCCAGAATCGAGAGGGATCAAAGTATTGAGCGAGGAATCGACTCTGACATCGATCCTAGATTTGGTATTGTCATCCGACGATCACTGCAGAGTTCTGGCCAAAGTCCTGGGAGAGGCACACATTCCCAAGGTGATTAGCAAAGAGGGTTTCGGCCATCTAGTGGACCATCTGTTAGAAAATAATGTAATATCGTTCACAGATGATGATATCCCCAAAGAGGGAAGGGGGCGCCGAAAACCGCTGCATATTGCGGTAGTCTCATCAGGATATGTTATGAATGGGGTGCTAATTGATGGGGGATCCGCATTGAATATCTGTCTATTCAGTACATTAGAAAAAATGAATGTCAATCCCAAGCGTCTACGGGTCAGTTATGTGGTGGTACGAGCCTTTGACGGATCCCGGAAGGATACGATGGGGGAGATAGAATTGCCTGTGGAAATAGGGCCCTGTACTTTCGATATTTCATTCCAAGTCCTGGATATCGCGGCAAGTTATAACATGTTATTGGGAAGGCCGTGGATACACATGGTCGGGGCAGTTCCCTCTACGCTACACCAGCAAATTAAGTTTATCATTGACGGGAACCTGGTGACGATCTTTGCGGAACATAATGACCCTTCTCCTTACAAGAATGGCCTGCCGGTGATTAATTTGGACGAGACGGTGGTGCCCGCCAGTTTTCAGGCACTGGAAATCAATACTCCTCACTACAGATGTCTGGGGGCTCCAGCCGTGAAACCTAGGGTCTTTCCTGAACTTACCTTTGTTGCTAGAGAAATGATGAAGATGAAGTTTCGACCTGGGCAAGGGTTGGGAAAAAACAGTCAAGGAATTACTAAGCCTATTCAACTGCCCAATCAGATAGGCAAGGAAGGGTTGGGATATTATGGAGGCATAGCACGGAAACACTCTCATGGGGAGACCCCAACTCGACTGGCCGAAAGTCTGATGCCGAAAGTCAACAATGAACAAAGTACTGACAAGCCTGTGTCTGAGACAGAGGGTGAAAAATTGACCCCCACGAATGATGAGTCGGCCAAAAAGGAGAGTTTCCTGTAGGAGGTCATGCAACAGTTTGAAACCAAGTGTTATATCTCTAGAAAAGGGAAGGATGTTACCACGCTGTCAGAAGCCCAACAGAGTGTGCCTGTCATCAATTGGGCGGGGCTGACTATTCCTGAGGATGTTATGAAGAAGGACCAATGCGATGTGGCGGTAGTCATCAAGGAAGTTTCCGATGCGAAGCCGCCTTTCATCTGTCGCATTCCGGCCGATCTGACCACCGACAACTGGACAATGGAGCCAGTAATATCTAAACGAGGGTAAAATATGGCGTCAAGATGATAGACCCCGGAGGGTGGGGGATGAATAAATACCAGTTGTTGTCTCTTATTTTGAATTTTGCATGGTTATGTTATTTTGTCATGTTATTTTAAAGATGATCATTGTGGGAAAATGACTTTTATATATGACAAATATTTTTGTTTCATGTCAGGTGTACCAATTTGAGTATTTCTTGCCTAACAAACGATGTTTCAAATTTGAAAGATGACTATGATTTTGATATCGAGCTGGATTTTGATTTAATGGGCATTGAGAAGGATGAGACAGATAATGACGATGCACCCGACGAGATCAAAGGATGGGTCGAAGACAAACCCAAACCCAACTTAGACCAAACCATCACCATAAATATCGGAACCCCTGATAAACCCAAAGAGCTCAAGATAGGGACAGACCTGACCCCTAGCCAGAAAACAGAAATAACCGAGTTGCTAAGCCAGTATGAGGATGTTTTTTCCTGGTCTCATGAGGACATGATCGGATTATCCACCGATATTGTGGTACACCAGTTGCCCATCAAGGAGGGTTTCAGGCCTGTCAGGCAGAAACTAAGGAAGCTAAAACCAGAGTGGAGCTTGAAGGTAAAGGAAGAAATCGTCAAACAATTCAAGGCCGGAATCATTATGGTGTCCACTTACTTGGAATGACTGTCCAATATAGTCCCAGTGGCTAAGCCTGGAGGGAAGGTAAGTATGTGTCGACTATAGAGATCTGAACAAGGCCAGTCTCAAAGACAACTTCCCAGTGCCTTTTATACACATCTTGGTGGATAACACAGCCCAATACGAGATGTACTCTTTTGTTGATTGCTTTGTGGGGTATCATCAGATAATGGTGGCGGAGGAAGACCGGGAGAAAACCACTTTCATCACCCCTTGGGGCACCTTTTGCTACAGGCGATTGGCTTTTGGTCTCACAAATGCGGGGGCTACTTATCAGAGGGCCATGATGGCCTTGTTCCACGACATGATGCACAAGGAGATAAAGGTTTACGTGGACGACATTATCATGAAATCAAGGGTAGAATCTGATCATATAACCCATCTCAAAAAACTATTCGATCGGCTCAGAAAATATAATTTGAAGCTCAATCCGGCAAAATGTGCTTTCGGGGTGCAGTCGGGAAAGCTCTTGGGATTCCTGGTTAGTAATCGGGGCATTGAGTTGGATTCGGCAAAGATTAAGGCCATTATGGATATGCCGGCACCTCGAACAGAAAAGGAGATAAGAGGATTTTTTGGAAGAATAAACTTCATCAGCCACTTTATATCCCACTTGACAACTACATGCGAGCCAATTTTTAAACTATTAAGGAAAGATGTCTCCCAAGAGTGGAATAAGCAATGTCAGGAAGCCTTTCAAACCATTAAGAAGCAGCTGACAGAAGCACCGGTGCTGGTACCCCCGAAGGATGGGATCCTTCTGTTCATGTATATATCGGTCAATGCCATTGCGATGGGATGTATGCTGGGACAGAAGAATGAATCAGGCAAAGAGCAGGTTATCTATTACCTCAGCAAGAGGTTTAGCCAATGTGAACAGAATTACACTCCCATCGAAAGGACTTGTTGTGCTTTGGCATGGGCTGTAGGGAGATTACAGCACTATCTCCATGGGCACACTACATACCTAATATCGAGAATGGATCCCCTGAAGTATATCTTTGAAAGGCCCATACTGAACTGTCGATTGTCAAGATGACAGTTAATCTTACAGCAGTTCGACATTGTATACGTAACTCACAAAGCCATGAAAGGGCAGGGAATTACAGATCAGTTGGCAGAAACGCCAGCAGGGGGGATGGAGCCTTTAGAAACTCCTTTGCTGGGCGAAGATGTATTCTGGGTATTGCACACGAAATGTGATGATGAGGGGCAGTTCTGCAAGTTGTATTTTGATGGTGCCATGAATGCTGAAGGGGTAGGAGCCGGAGCAGTCCTGGTCTCTATCACCGGAGAGCAATACCCCGTGGCCACTAAACTGTAGTTCAGTAATTCGAATAACACGGCTGAGTACGAGGGATGTATATTAGGACTCCGTTTTGCCCGTGATATGGGGGTAAAGAGACTAGCGGTGTTCGGGGATTCAGAGCTGGTAATCAAACAGGCGATCGGGGAGTATAGCACGAAGGAGCTCCGGTTGCTTCCATACCACCGATGTGTTATCCAATTGATGCGAGAATTTAAAGATATCGCTTTCCGACATATCCCCCGGGGACGGAATGATTTTGCTGATGCATTGGCAACTCTGGTTTCCTTAATCCACATAATCAAAAGCAGGGACGTTCCACAAATTGAAATAGCGGTACAGAATGCCCCGGCATATGAGGAGCATGTGGCGGTATTATCGGAGGAGGCGGTTATACCAAAGCAGCCTTGGTATCACAACATAAGGGAGTATCTGAGGGATAGATCCATTCCCGACCAGGCAAGCCGTGCTGAGAGGTTGAGAATCCAAAAGATGGCGATGAAGTTTTATCTGAGCGGGGATTCACTGTACAAGAGGGATGCCGGTTTGGGATTGTTACGATGTGTAAATGAAATGCAGGCCCAAAAGATTATGGACGAAATACATGGTGGAGTGTGTGTGCCACACATGAGTGGGCCGATGCTGGCCAAAAAGATCTTGAGAACGGGGCATTACTGGTTAACACTGAAAGCCGACTGCGATGATCATGTCAAACGATGTTACCAATGCCAGGCGCATGGCAACATAATCCATGCGCCTCCCAATGAACTGCATTGTATGACCTCCCTTTGGCCATTCTCAATGTGGGGTATGGATGTAATCGGACCAGTGGAGCCCAAAGCAAGCAACGGACATCGATTTATCTTCGTCATGATTGATTATTTCACTAAATGGGTAGAAGCAGGTTCTTTCCCTAGAGTAACTCAGGAGATCATCATCGGTTTCATTAGGAATAATGTCATTTGCCGATACGGGCAACCTGAGGTCTTAGTCTCCGACAATGCCAAGAATTTGAACAATGCCCTCATGAAGGAATTATGTGACCAGTTTAAGATCAAACACCTCAATTCTGTCATTTACCGTCCTAAGATGAATGGGACAGTGGAGGCTGCGAATAAGAATATCAAGAAGATCATGGCGAGAATGTCCGCCAATCATCAAGGATGGCCGGATCTGCTACCTCTCACCCTGCTGGCGTACAGAACGTCGGTGCGTACTTCTACAGGGGCAACCCCTTACGCTTTGGTATACGAAATGGAGGCGGTTCTGCCGGTTGAGGTTGAGATGGCGTCCCTCAGAATCCTGATTGATGCTCAGATAAACGAGGAGGATTGGATGCAAGGTCGATACGACCAATTGGCCCTAATGGGGTGGCTGCTATTTTGCACGGTCAATTATATCAGCAAAGAATCTCTCGATTGTACGACAAAAAGATAAGACCTCAGAAGTTCAAGGAAAATGACCTAGTGCTAAAGAGAGTCATGCCTTGTCAAGACGAAGCCAAAAGGAAGTTTGCCCCGAACTGGGAAGGACCTTTTGTGATTAAGAAAGTGCTGTGAGGTGTTTCCACAGCCCATCAATTCCGACTCGGTGAAGCGGTTCTACGCTTGAATCATCATTTTCTCCTTGTTCTTTGAACAACGAACTACGTAGGACCTGATTTCCCGGCCTGTGGGAGTACATAGGCAGCCATCATGGCACGGTCCATTTCTTTACAAAATAATACTGTCTCTAACCCCAACCGATTCCCAACAGACATAAAAACCTTCCTATACCCTCGAACCCTTCCCGAAACCAGCCACCTAATCAGCTTCATCTCAAATGACATAACCCTAACCCAACCAAATAGTTAGCCAAAATCTATGACTCAGTCTGATGAAATCAACAGGGTGTGCGGCAATATCTGTCAAATCTCCATCAAGACTTGAGAAGAGAAAGAAGGCGAAATATCAAAATTGTGGTTAGCTGGATAAAATGAGGATCCAATGAAAGACAACGATACGATAAAAAAGGGAAAATGACTGAATTTAAATGCATGTCTACATATATAAGTCATTTTGTTACAAGATTTCTCTTTCGATAACCGACGAAACTGACATAGTCTATGCAGGAAATAAAATGATCTACAAATCTGAAACTAACTGAAGCAGGATGGATAAGGTGGTGGATAGATATGAAGCATCGGCATCCCCTGCAATCTGCTGCCCCATCATGTCGATGCGATCCAATAAAGTAGTGGCTCGGCTAACAGTCTCGGAGTGAGCATCTATGACTGCCCTAGTCTGCAATACAATGGCATCTCTGTCAGCAAGGGCAGCATCTCTGGCCAGAATAGCGACATCTCTCTCATCAAAAGCAGCATCTCTCTCAGCCTCAGCAGTAATCAAGGTCAGTCGGCTCCGACTATCCTTAGTAACCCGACTAGGGGCAGAATCAGCTGAGATGGAATGAGGAGTCTGGGCGGGAGTGGAGAAGCCTTCAAACTCACGTCTGGATATCATCTCTGTAGACTCAGGAGGAATAATTACCTCTGGGGTGGTATCATCTGTGAAAATCACTCGAGAGTCATCAAAAACCCCAGTCTGACTCAAACCAACCATATCCGAGTCTCCACGCAACCATTGCACATAAGCAAATGTCTGGATGGGGTAACTGTCACTATACTCAGCAAAAATCCTGCGAGACCAAAGATCATATACCCGCAGTAGATCTCTCTCTGTCTGGGATGATATAAGGAATCGGTAGGCGGCGGCGCCCGTGAAAGGGTGAAAATCCTGTGTCTGATCAAACTGCCCCGTAACCGCCAAGGGATGATAAGTCGTCACGCCCCTCAAGCCAGCAATAGGGATGAAATCCAGGTTGGGCACGTGAGTCAAGAAGCTCATAAAGGAGCAATAACCCGAATAGATCAGGAGATGAAAAGGATCCTCAATAACCGACAAGAATTCTATCCAGGAGGCCGCATCAGTACAGCTCACGGGACGAAACGAAAACTGTGTGGCTATGTCATGGTTGAAGCAAAACCCATGGCGACGGCAATGACCGATGGGGCTAAGATGGCTCATAAACCACACATACAACAAAATAGAGCTCCCTCTGAACACTCTGCCTCGAAAAGATTGACAATATGAGGCTGACATGTAGGTGTCTGCTAGTATCATAGGAATAATGGTGTGAGCCTCCTGAAGGGCCCTAACGGCCGTAATAACTCGCACATCCAACAGATCGAATCCGGCTGGCAGATACAAAACTGAGATGACACAAGCCATCAAGACATCTACTCTCAAAGCACCCCAGCGCTCCTCAGACACGGAAAAATCACCAGAGAATAGATGAAAACTGTCGGGTAAGCCGAATTGGTCAATCAGGAAATGAAGGGGAACTAGATGGTCTGATGTGATCACCGATGACAAAACTGTCCTCCGCAACCCAGTAAAAGTCAAGAACTGACGGCGCATGGAACCAGTTGTAACCCTGGCACAAGGACCATCCAAAGACAAACCGGTAAAGCGGGCATACTCCTCGAGAGTAGGGGTCAACTCCACTGTCCCTAATCTGAACACCTGACGGGCAGGGGCCCAATAGCTCAGAATACCCTCCACAAAGCCCGCCGGCACCTGAAAG
Organism: Aralia elata; assembly: GCA_034770075.1. Taxonomy (NCBI): domain Eukaryota; kingdom Viridiplantae; phylum Streptophyta; class Magnoliopsida; order Apiales; family Araliaceae; genus Aralia; species Aralia elata. The sequence goes on along the minus strand of CM068388.1, from coordinate 60,060,907 downwards.
GATAATAAGGATCAGGAATGTCCCAGAAGACCATCCGCGATAACCCTGTCGGCCGGCGACAAACTGTCCAACCAGCGGAGAAGACTGCCAACCAACCCTGTGGGAGGAATGAGATCCAAACGTACCACGGCGTCTGGTGACGACATCTGTGAAAAATAGTATCAAAAAGACTGCGCAGGGGTCATTCTCTATCAATGAAAAAAGCATGCATCATACAGTTAATAATAGAGCAATTGAACTATCATAATGATAAAACTCTGCATAAATAAATAAATAAGTTCAATACATAGTGCATGTAATGAAAAAAAAGAAGAAGCTGAACATGTTCAAATACAAAAAGCCCTATCCTATCATGATCTAATCAAAGGCAATGTCATCTATGAAATCGGGATCCTCGAACTGATCCCCTGGAGTCGTCGAAGTCAAAGCCCCAAAATTCATATCAGGGATATATGGCTGCACGGGGGCATCAGAGCTCGGGCCTGTGTCAAAACCCGCACTATTGGGATCATATGCATAGGCATCCTCTGGGGTCCGGCCTAACACCCGAAGGTATAAGGATAGCTGGTCCACTTGGCGGGTCAGAGTGGCAATCTGCTCAGCATGGGTGGGACTCCGAACGCAGGCGGCCCAATCCGTCATCATCACCGAGCCGGGGACCATATCTCCGAGGAAGAATGTGGCCCGAGTCTGAGGACCGATAGTGTAAGGCACCCACCAGGTACGAAAAGCCTCGCTCGTGCTGGGACCTGAAGAAAGTGTTCGACCATCCTCCCCCGCGAGCATAATCGCTGAAGGCTGAGAGTCCAACGGCCAAGACGTAGTGAAGGGAAGGGAGTGCGGAATGCGGATCTCTCCAATAACGCATCTGAATGCACGCTCTCCCAAATACATCACCCATCCCCCAACACTCTGTAAAGTAAGGCGGCGGGTGGAAAGTGCGAACTCTGGGCCGGAGGGATATCCATCTGTAAATCCCACGGTCAGATGCTCGGAAAGGTAGGGAACCCAGACGACCTCAGCGGCAGTGATCAGCTCCAGCTGAATGCGGCAGTGTGCGAAGCTGCCAGATACCAGGACCTCCTCCAAAGTGCTATGATGCCACCGCCGACCCCGGGGATAGGTATCCAAGCCGAGAATCGTGACAGGCCTCAGGCATGGGAGTCGCTCGTAAGCCCAGAACTGTGAACAGAAACAAGAAACGGCCTGAGTGACCGGCAAATGCAGAAAAAAGAAATAAAATGATAGGAGGTGCAATAAGAAAAGAAGGCTTACTAGCAGGAAGGGGTAGAACCCAAGCCAAATGTCTGTCTGTCCCTCCGAACGAAGACGAAGACCGTGGAGGAAGTAGGCAAAGGTGAAGGACCCCCAGTCATAGTCGCCGATTCGGTCTACATCCCTGACAGCTCCGACGACGCTGAAATGAATGGTAGAGGAGTTGTTCCCCAGGAAACAACCCCTCATAATGGTCAGGAACAGACGTCGGAGCAGAATATCACGAGTGGCTCGATCTGCAGGGAAGGGCGTCACATATATGCCTCCAACAGCGTCAACAGCCAAAGCTCCGGACCGAATGGTGCGGGCCTTGAAGACCCAGTCCTCGGCAGCGAAGCCCAATAAAGCTCGGACCTCCGCAGGAGTAATGTCTAGATCCAAAGGGACACGAACTCCGCTGAACTCAATACCGGTGATGTACCTCCAATCCCAAGGAGTCAGCACAACTTCGCAGTCCAAAAGATGAAGGGACTGGGTCTGGTGGAACCATCGCTCAGACAAAGCCCTCATGTAACCCAGGGGCACTGACGGGGAATGATGGTGAAGAAAGAGCGGAAACCCCAGGAGTCCACCACCGTGCGGTAATCGGTGTGCAAGGCCGTGTAGAGAGAGTAGATGTTAAACCAGTTATCCCTCGGCTGAGTGAACTCGGGCACCTGTGACAAACACTAACGGATCAGTCCCGATATGAGCAGAGATCGTGAGGGAATTTAGAGGAGTAATGAATATACCTCATTAGCAACAAGAGATGCTGAAGGGTGACGACTGAGATCCCGACCCAATAGATCGGGTACCTGTACAGAGGTGCCAGGTATAACGCGACGGGTGGATGGAGCCGGTGTGCTAGAGGACGGCCCCTCTGCCTCAATGTCTAGAAGAACGGCCTCCTCAGCCTCAAGGTGATCGGGCCGGACGACAGCCTCTGCCAGTCGACGAGCCTGGCGAGTCCGAGGCAAAACCGGGGCAGGTGCAGCCCTACGGCGGCAAACACCCGAAGCACGAGATGCAGTGGAGCTGCTGGGAACATCAGGATCCATAGCTGGGAACGACACAGTCAAAGAGGGAGGTACATTATATTTCTAATTGTGTCACGGAGTATTTTATCTGCCTATCTTCATCACAGAAATAATGCAGCATGATGCGTGTTTACCATATATGCATGAATTAGATTTTAGTGGGACTCCATTATAAAAAAAAAAATCGGTAGAGTTTCGTCTATAAAGTGACCATCCCATGCACATCCAAGCATGTTTTCAATTAACCCAAGTCACAACAGATCAAAATTGCATTTTTATGGTTAATTACGACATTAAAATGACCATAATACATGCTTTCATTCAAAAAACGACAAGTATGTATGACCCGCATCATGAGCATAGAATATGACTCGAACGTTTGAGGTATAACATATACATGCAATGATACATGGCATAGCATTTCAAAGAATATATTTCTATCCCTAAAACATGCAAAATAGCCAAATGTATAGCAAAATATGGATGAAATGAGAAAACAATCGGTCAAAATGTTACCTGTAACGTGTAGATCAATCTAACCGGAGCAGTTTTTGCGGGAAGGTTGGAAAAATCGGCAAAAGGGACGTGCAACGGCGCAAAATCGCGAAAACCAATGTGGGGTACGAGTTGAAAATGACAGATCTGGGAAGGGGCTAAGCGCCTAAAAATCCCGATCCTGGCCGCAGATCAATCTGCGGCTGGCCGCAGATCCATCTGCGGCTAGCCCCTGTTTCCCTCCTTTATCCTCCAGTGCAAAATTGATCCATTTCAAATCCATTTGACTTAAAAATACGAGGTTTCAACCAATCGGGTATGCAACACGACGAATCAATCAACCGGATACGAGACCCGATGCAGACGAGTTGACCAATCGGAGATGAGAACCGATACAGTCGAATCAATTAACCGGATACGAGACCCGGTGCCGACAAGACGATTGACCGGAGACAAAACCCGGTGCAGACGAGTCGACCAATCGGAGACGAGAACCGATACAGTCGAGTCAATCAACCGGATACGAGACCCGGTGCCGACAAGACGATCAACCGGATACGAGACCCGGTGCAGACAAGTCGACCAATCGGAGATGAGAACCGATACAGTCGAATCAATCAACCGGATACGAGATCTGATGCCGACAAACCAATCAACCGGAGACGAGACCCGGTACCAACTAGACGATCAACCGGAGACGAAACCCGGTACAGACGAGTCGACCAATCGGAGACGAGAACCAATACAGACAAATCAATCACCCGGATACGAGACCTGGTGCTGACAAGACAATCAACCGGATACGAGACCCGGTGCCAACAAGACGATCAACCAGGAATGAGAGACGGTGCAGACGAGAACCGACACAGACAAGTCAACCCATCGGAGACGAGAACCGACACAGGCGAGTCGACCAATCGGAGATGAGAACCGATACAGACGAGACGACCCGTCAGAGACCAGACCCCACATCTACGAGATGATCGATCGGATACGAGACCCGACGGTTATGAGACGACAACGATTCCACGACGACGATGATTACGAGACAGAGCGCGACACCTGCGATAACGATTATCGCAACGACTTGTCAGAGACGAAACCTGACAACAACGATGCGATCAGCGATCGAGTCCTGTTGAGATCGATACTTACAATGAATTTGCGATTGCATGATGCATTGACACCTTTACGAATGTTTTGCATGCCTTACATCTTGTGCTGCATCATAAGCTATATGTGTTGCATCATGTATGTACTGCCATTCATGCATCGGGTGTCTAATTCTTTATCATGTTCATTTCATTTAACATTTCATAAACATGATAAAGAGGGGCAGCTGTAGACACCCAAATTTTGCACTTCCTATACTAACCCTGACAGGAGGGCAAAATCGTCAATGAACCCAGCCTACGAGAACGAAAGGTGGACGTAAGTACGAACACTCAGAGCCACCGCAACGACGTGCGATCAAAGCCGACACGACAACGATCAAAGCGGAATGATATGGCATGTTTCCCAGCGGTTCCCGGACTGCAAAATACAAGTCGTTCAGCGAAAACCAACGGTACGACACGAGAATCGAGGTGCGGCCCGAAAATCGAGAAAATCAGCCCACCCAGCCGCGAATTGATCTGCGGCCAATGATTAAAATAATTGAAGTGCGCGGCGGGCGGCTGAAGTGCGCGATGGGTGCGGAGAAACCAAGGCCAGTCGCAGATCAATCTGCGGCTGCCCTTGGCCAGCCTTTATCAGCTCATCTCTTGATTTGCATACAGGAGGCGATACAGCAGCGGAAGAAGAAAGAAAAAAGAGGAAGAATCAGCATCAATAGGAGCAAAAAAGGAGAGAAAAGAGAGAAAAAAGTGAGGATTTATACCCCTTTTGCTAGATTGTATCACATATAATTTCTACCACATTCAATATACGAGTTTATACGCATCGTGGTGTCATTTGCAAGGTGAAAAAGAACCCTTTTTATAGCAGTTTTGTTATATCATTTTGTTAAATTTTATCATTCGGATTATATTAAACGTAGTTTTTTCTTGCATATTATTGAGGATACGAGGATTGAGGATTATTAGTGAGGGTTCCAACGGAACAAAATCCTTCCTAATGGCCCGATGATATCCATTTGGTGATTCTTTTGCTTGTTTAATTTTTGTAATATCCATTTTGTGGGTGTGTAGAAATTGTGGATGTGAGCTTAGGAACGTGACCCCGTGGTCCAAATCCGATGATGGACAATTTTGGTGTATATAATAGGATCGATTATCCTTGATTGTAAACATGTAATCGTCGGGCCTTAAAACGACATCAAGTGGATAATCGGGTTTAAGGCCCCGTAATAGTGAAATATGTGGTTGTGGGCATTCGGGGTTATTTTGATGACTTATATGCCCATGAATAGCCCCCACGCATTTTAATGATTGATTGGATTTACGACACCCAAAATTGATTTCAAAGCTAAATGATGAAGATTTCCATAAAATCAATCAAATTAGGTTATTAGAACCACGAGGCTTAAAATTGGAAGTGTTAATGAATGTCGATTCCTATTTGAACGAGAAGGCTAAAGAAAGATCGTGTTCAAACATCACAAAAAAGGGTTTTATGAAAATAAATGACGTTTTATTAAACCGTTGTGCATAGGGTTAAAGAGATCCTAGAAATTGCTCACCACTTCATTTACGAAAGCAATGTATAGGTCTCGATTCCTATTTTGACGAAGGTTTAAAAAAACTCTTTTGCCAAAACGACACCTAATGAAAATCCCACAGCTTTTGACAACTAAAATCAAACATTTCTCATAAAAATAACAAAGCTTTCTCATATAAGCCGGAAGACATTCTAAAACATTCTCAAAATAAAACACGACTTTTCATAAAAAACCAAATGGTTTCTTCATGCAAACTCACCACAATATTTACATAGGCACACACACACACGCACACACACATTTTAAGAATTAAAGGATAGGAAAAGCATCAAGATTGCGGTAACCGTGTTTCACGAAAGTTGGGGGGTGCCTAACACCTTCCCCTCACTTAATCAAGCCCTCGAACTCTATGAATCTCGGTTTGCAGACCAATTAATTCGGAGTCACATATGAGCCAGCGATTTACGAAAATGAAACTCGGATGAGTTGGTACATCCATTTCAATATACCAACTGGCGACTCTGGTCAATTGGCTCATCATAAAAAACGATCTTTCAAAACCCCGTCGACATTTATGCCGACCTTTTCCTAAAAAATCATCTAATAAAAAGGCTGAAATTGGAAAGGGTAATAATCACCACAGTAGCGATCCTCCCGGCGTCGACAAGTTTGTCGTGCGCACACAAGGCTATATACATTTGAAATAGGATCCTTATTCTCACTAGCAAATTTTTAATTAGATTTGCCAAATTATATATTGAGGGTAATGTAGTTTGATGAAAATAATGAAAGATACCGATTTAAAAAAAACCTACTTTATTTTGATAATTAATAAAAATGAATGTATGCTACAATGTTGTTAAATTATAAAATTTATTTACATAATTTTACAATGTCTAAATCACTATCATTGTGTAGCATATTAGATGCTAATAAGTTAACCGGACCGAATAATACGGATTGGTTAATGAATTTGAGAATAATTCTCACAGCTAAAAGCTATCTTATATCCTTAATTCGCCTGTCCCTGCAACTGTTGTAGAAACAACCTCTGAGGAAGAGATTGCTGCTTTTAGAAAGTGGCAAGATGATGTAACTGTGGCTCAATGCATCATGCTCGTACCCATGAGTAACAAGCTAGTATGAAACTATAGATGCTCCTACTATATTTCTACACCTTAAGGAGTTGTATGGTGAAGAAAGTAGGACTGCTAGATATCAGATATCTAAGGAGCTCTTTCGATCTAGAATGACCAATAGCACTACAGTACAAACCCATGTCTTTAAGATGATCAATTAGATTGAACAACTGGGACAACTGAGTTTTGTAATGAATGGAGAGTTGAGCCAAGATTTGATCTTACAGTCACTCTAGGACTCCTTCTCACAATTTGTTGTAAATTTTCACATGAACAAGCTTGATGTCAGCCTGTTTGAGTTGCTTAACATGTTGAAAATGGCAGAGAGTCACTTTTCAACCAAGAAAGACCAAATCTTACTGGTAGATAAACTTTCCAAGAAAAGGAATCGGGCCAAATGATCTTCTGAAAAGAAGAACAATTCAAAGAAGGCAAAAGGAAAGGGAAAGGCTAAAGATAATAAGAAGAAAACTGATGCGGATAGCAAAAGAGTTTGCTTCTACTGCAATAAGCCTGGACACTAGAAAAGAAACTGCAAGGAGTATCTTGTAGAGGCTAACCACAAGAAGCTTAGTGAAGCTTCAGTTATAGATACAAGTTTGTTCATAATTGAAATAAATTTTTATATAAGTTAAAGTTCTACTTGGGTATAAGATACCGGTTGTAGTTCTTATGTATGCAATTCGATGTAGAGATTAAGCAGAAGTAAAAAGCTAAACAAAAGGGAAGTAATCCTGCTTATAGGGAATGAAGCAAAAGGTTGATGCATTAGCTGTAGGAACTTATAGTTTAGCATGCCTACGAGCAAGTCCATTAAGCTAGTAAAGTGTTACTATGTTCTAGTTCTCATTAAAAATATTGTATCCATTCTGTTGTTGGACAAGGGATGCTTTGTATTATATTTAAGAACAATTGTTGTTCTATTTATAATAATAATATTTTATTTGGAATTGAAAAAATACTTGATGGACTTTATATACTTGATTTATATGAAAATAATTTTGCAAATTGAACAAACTAGTAAAAGAAAAGGAGACAATCATTCAAAGAGTTGAATATGTGTATTTGATGAACTACAAGTCTGAATCATTTGAAAGGTTCAAAGAATTCAAAAGTGAAACAAATTGGCAACGTATTAAGATTCTTTGATCAGATCAAGGAATGAATACTTGTGCAATAAGTTTCTAGATCATCTTAAATGGGTTTCTCACAATGGATGCTTCCTGATACATAATATTGATTGGTATATCTAAAAGGAAAAATCGTACCATATTGGGCATGGTACGGTCCATAATGATTTTACTGACATTCCAGTATCCTTTTAGGGTTATGTCCTAGAAAAGGTTTTAGACAGGGATGATTCCTAGTCTTAAGTATGTTAAGATAAGGGGTTGTCCAGTTTATGTGAAAAGGTTTTAAAAGGATAATATTGAGACAAAATTTAACGAGTGCAGATTTATAGAACTTCCTAAAGTAAGTTTAGGATAAGAGTTCTATAATCCTACTAAGCAAAAGATGTTTGTTACGAAACACACTACCTTCTAAGATAAAGGTGTTTATCATTGAAGGGGCTAATGGGAGGATAATAGATCTTGAAGAAGTTTAAGAACCACAAAGCACTATAAGTCAAATAAGAGAAACCTGTAGATAGACCTGTTGTACCACAACCGAATCATAAATCTGGAATAATAGCGAAGATACCTAGGAGGTATAAATTTATCATAGATGATGATAATGAGGTACACATTATAGAAGATGATGATCTAGTTATATACGATGAGGCTAAGAGTTGTAGATACTAAGAGAAATGACATATGACTATAAAATCTGAAATGGACTCCATTTATAAAAACCAAGTGTAGACTTTGGTTAACCCTCCGGTAGGCATAATGCCTAAAGGGTGTATATGAATCTTTAAGAGAAAGACTGGAGCAAATGACAAGGTAGAGACCTATAAGACCAGACCTATTTAAAAGATTTCAAATAAAGTCAAGGAGTTGACTGTGACAAAAACCTTATTACTGGTAGTTATGTATAAGTACATTTGGATTTTGCTTGCGATTACAACTTATTATTACTAAATCTAGCAAATAGACGTGAAGATGCCCTTTCTTAATGAATGCATTAGAGGAGAATGTGTGTATGATACAGCTAGAGAGATTTGTTTCAAAGATTGAAGCAAATTGAGTATGTAAGGTAGAATGATCCATTTATGGATTGAAGCAAGCTTCTCAAAAATGGAACATTCATTTTGATGAGACAATCAAATAGTTTGGTTTTATCAAAAATAAGAATGAACCTAGTGTGTACAAAAGGGTCAGTGGGAGTGCTGTGACATTCATAGTATTATATGTTGATATTCTACTTATAAGGAATGACATACCAGTGCTACAATCAGTAAAGATAAAATTGTCTAAACATTCCTCTATGAATGATTTGGGTGGAGAATCCTATATTTTAGGGATAAGGATCTATATTGATAGATTTAAAAGGATGCTTGGCTTGAGCTTAGGAACGTATATTCATTCGATGCTAAAGGGGTTTAGCATGAAAAACTCTAAGAGATATCTCATGATGATAAGCCATGGAGTGTATTTCTCTTAATAGTCCTTATAAACTCCTAAAAGAGAGATCGCATGAGTAACTATCATGTATGCAATGAAATATACGGGACTTGATGTTGATCAGTCATACTCTAGAGAACATCACTGTAAGACAGTGGAAAACATCCTAAAAGTACTTAACCGGAACTAAGGACGTGTTAATAATTCATGGTGGGTTTGAATTAAAACTAAAGGGCTAAACAGACTCAAGTTTCAGATTGACCAAGACGACAATAAATTAACTTTAGGGTAAGTCGTTACCTTGAATGGTAGTGCGGTGAATTGAAAAAGTTTCAAACAGCAAAGAGTTGCTGGTTTAGTGACAAAGATAAAGTATATAGCTATAAATACAACTGCAAGTTGATTGTTTGGATGAAAAGTTCATCACAGAACTAGGAATAGTTCTTAAGTCTCATCTTGGATCCAAACATGTGTTGCGGCACTTTCATTTGATTAGAAAAATCATTGAAATAGGAGAAGTCGCTATAGAGATAGTGGACTCTTAAGAACAATATTGCATATCCATTTACTGAACCTTTATCCAACAGTATGATGATCGTCACACTTAGAGAAGAAGGGCATTAGATACCAAGACGATTGACTTTAATGAAAGTGGGAGATTGAAAGTGATATGCACACAAGCCAATCATATTTGATATGATGTAGCATATACTTTGTAATCTTATTCGTTTATTAATAAAAAAATTAATTTATTAAAGGCATTTTTGTTATCTACATGATGCTATTATATTAAATGTGATAAACCTATAGTTTTTGAGCAATGCTTTTAGAATTATGATGATGATTATGCTAATGAGATCTAAATTCTTAGATAGCTCACAAACTAAAATCGTTCCTAATTGTTGGATTACTAAAAAGAGGATTAGTGAATTCAGATAGATTAGTACATACTTTGCTTGCTCTTATGAAGGGGATGATTGATCTCATACTCATTTGTGTAGATACACTAAAACAAGTATGTAGGTGCTTATTAGGGAATAACTTCACTGAATATGACTCGCTAAAACAATACCTAATGGAGTTTTACTCGCTTGTTAATAAGAATTCCTTATGTGATAGTACTACAAGTGATCCTTGGACTTGAGATCATCATAATATCTTGTGTATGATGAATTATACTTTGACATGTCCCTTAAGACCTTAGGGTATATCAAAGGGTATGCTTGGGTATAATAAGTTGTACATGGAGATAATGAATGGTCAACAAAGAATCTACCACTTCTAGTAAAAGAAGAAAAATGTCCTATGTGATTTGATAAATGACAACTCATTAGTATTTGGCCAAAGTAGAATGAAATTAGAAAGTAGTTTCTACTTTGCATTAATCAAAGTTGTGCATTTGAGAATCGAAATACATATAATCAAATAAAATAAGACTAAATAATAATTTCATGTCTTATATTTGATTGGGACATTGTATGGTAGAAGGATTGAATTGTACCGTAACTATTCACTAAAAGGTTCTTTTTTGATTACTGTTGAAATCGATATTATCTGCAAAGTCGTTGATCGCTAAGGGGCTTACCCTTATTGTAAAATAAATATTATTTATTTAAATAAATTAAACTTTAATTTATTTATTTAAATAAGATTAAAATTGTTTTAATTAATTTATTCACAACTGGTTTAATATGGAGAATCTAAAGGGTTACACCGCAAAACAAAAATATTTATTTAAGAAGTAAATGACATAATCATAATAATATGTTAAGTATATTTAATTTATTTATTTAAATAAGATTAGAATTGTTCTAATTAATTTATTCACAACTGGTTTAATATGGAGAACCTAAAGGGTCACACCGCAAAGGAAAAATATTTATTTAAGAAGTAAATGACATAATCGTAATAATATATTAAGTATATTTAATTTATGTTATGGTGATAGAATAAATTAAATAGATTAATATTTATTATTTAATATTTTAGAAATATTAAATATAAATTAATAAGAGGAATCTTATTAATATTATTACTATTATTATTATTTAATTTCTAAATGATTTAAAAATTAATTAATATAAGTACTCTCATAAGTTCCTAATTGGATTAGGAGACTAATTAATTAAAAGAGTTTAATTAATTAAATAAAACTTTATTCTTAAATAATTTAGGAGGGTTGCCTACATCTATAAATAAGAGAAGTCTTATTATGAAAAAAGGGGTTAGACAGTGAGGCACACTTCTAATAGTTGGGAGAGTACTTATAATTTTTATAGAGATAGAAACTAGGATTTTGCCAAACACCCATCTTCTTGAATAGATATTATTCTTTGGTGGATCGCCTCTAAAGGCCAAACACTTGGGTGGCTTGCATTGATCAAAAGAAGGAATCTAATCGGTGAGATTCAAGGAGAACGCGAAGGATTTGGAGTTGAACTTGTACCCGAGGAAGCTTTGATCTACGGGGGTATGAATTTGATTCTCTATCTTCCTATGCTAATTAATAATTGCGCATAAAGATCGATTCTAGTTATGGTTTGTAAATTTTTAAATTCTGATTTACCATGCTTCTGCTGCTTATATGCAATTTGATTGTATGTTCATGGATGTTAAAAACCTAACAAAAACTCCTAGGATAATTAAGTAACAGGCAGAATATACAACTTAAAATGAATTAAAATTCCTGAGGAGTAGTCAGAGGCTGACTTAGCAGCGACCAAAAGCCTCTAACACTAGAGTAACCACCATCCGTACCACCTCGTCACGTATCGTGGTGAATTGATCAGATATGATACCTATACTCTAGGCAATATCCTGAGCAAACTGATGCAAGCGAGCACAGGTAGGCAATGTCTGCTCACTGAATAACAGATCAGTGTCAAACCTCTCTGATAGTGCCGTCATGACTCTCTAGAATAGCTAGTCGTCCAAGTCAGTGCCCATATGAGATGATCCAACAGGTGTTCTTGAACAATGACGCTGGTTAAATCCTACAAAAATATAAATAACTTTAGAAAATATTTACGAATTGATATAAATTACAAAATATCTAGACACATAATATAATGAATACCTCCAAGGAACGTATATGCCGGTAACCTAGTGATAGACTCCATGACACACTTGCGTGAAGCGGTCATCGCGCGGATCATTTCTAGCAAAGTTGTAAGGTGGAACACGCACGACACCTCAACCTTTGGTCTATATTGAGACGAGAACCTTGGTACAATCGATAGTATAGGAAATTATATTGAATGGACACCAACGACATCTTAACCCAATATTTATATGTAAGCAAGAACCTTAGTACAATCGACGATTGATGCGGTTGAAGATGCCACACACAACTATGTGATGTTGTATGATAATTCAAATTAAATCTAAAAAAAACTAAGAATATCTTAGAAATTCTTAAAGAACCAAAATATGAGAAAACCTCACAAGTAATTGTATTCATAAAATCTGAGTTGTTTTCACTACATCATCCATGTATCATATTTATACTAGTAAAAGTAACCCTAATTCCTATAAGGAATGAACTACTAAATAGCAAATCAATTTGAAATGAAAATCCTAACTAACAAGTTTCCTAATTACAATAGAATTGAAAACTTGCTAAAAATCCTCAAAATCCCATGTAATCTGCATTCCAGATCAGCCAAAAATGAGTGCCTGGCGCTACGACACCACAAAATATACAGAAACTGGCGCTGCGGCGCCGTATCATCAGAACCCACTCTGCTATTATGGCGTTGCGACGCCATTTGTAGTACTAATGTCGGCGTTACAACACCGATCTACTAGAAAATGTCTTTCGATGCTTTTAAGTCCCGAACTTGATTCTTGGCTTGAACCAATCGCTTGCACTAAGTTAATGAATTTAGAATCCAATTCGAATGCCCTCGAACTCGAACCCATATCTGCCCAAACTTCTTGGATTAGACTGTTAAGTCCTTCCTTAAATATTTTAACTCATGCTTCTATCATGGGACCAACAAGAACTTGAATAGGACTCGCCCAAATGTGATCTCCGTGATCTCCAAACTTATATGACCGCATGATAGTTTGTAAGCTCCTTGGAAATTCACATTGTCGTATAAATACTAAACCCTCCATAAATTGGAACATAGATTTACTAAGAATTAAGCGACATAAATGAACACGTGTTTTGATGACTTAGCTTGCCTTGATTTGATCTTATTGAATATGTTGAATTTAGAAGACTTAAATCATATAATTTATCCTCCCCTCACAGTTCACTTGAATTGAGCTCCATTTTAAGCATCCTTGAATAAATTTTAGCTCAATTACTTAAAATCATTTGATGAACCCCTGAAACTTGAGGTGAGTCATTAATGCTTAATGCGAGTCTGATCAGGATTGTATCATTCCCCTCCTCTTGAAAAGGATTTGTCCACAAATCTAACCCTACATCAAATAAACTAAGCTAGGAACACCAAACAAAACATAACCACAAATCTCACATGACAAATTAAATGTATAGGTAATATCAACAACGCAAGCACAAATTTTAAAAGTTCCAACTCCTCCTGGAACAAATATCAGTACGTAGAACTCTTCATGTTGCTTGTTCACCCATTACGACTTCCTAGATCAAAAGTCAATTTGTTGATCTCGTCCATTCGCAAATACACCCACTGTAATTCACCTGGGTCAAATATCAATTTTTGAAACTTTCTGTGTCGCATATGCCAATACTCTTGAATTCCTGGATTAAACACAAAACAAAATCAATCAACATGCATCTTTTGTGTAATCACCATGAAATCAAAATACACAAGTTTTAATGCACAGTTTACTAGATCAAAAATTGAAACACTTTCCTTTAGATGTTCTATGCATCGTTCCGATTGGTTTGCACAATAATCCATGCTTTTCTCATCGTTGAGTATGATCCTATCCTGAATCTGCACAACATAATAAACCTTTCCTTTTTCATCGAAATTAACACATTCAAAATCAAGTAATGACGTTAATGGAATTAAAAGGTCACATCCATCTTCACAAGATGAAAACTCAATTACATAATTAACATTACGACATTCACAAACAGACTCAACAAGCGTTAAAGAATTTCCCCATATGTGGATAACAATCAAAATATCATCAAAACAAATAATATCAAATTTTTCCATGAAAGAATGCAAAATATGGCTCAATAATCTCATGAAAGCACGCAATGCATTAGCTAATCCGAATGATATAACTAAACATGCATGTAAACCATATCTCATGATAGACTCCTTTCCATTCACGACAGCATACTCAAAATCATGCAATGAAGATTGCTCGAATGAAAAAATATGATCACAGTCAATATTAAATAATGCCAACTCATGCATAGATTGAACAATATGAAAACAAGAATACTGACAAGAAAAATTAAAATGAATTTTATGAAAATAAGAACATTAAAAACGAGAATAAATAGTATGATCATGAACTAACTCAACATATATCAAATATCCTCCATAGTTTACGATAAAGATGATTCTACTATCAAAATAGCTAAAAATAAATTTATCAAAGGAAACATGCAAAACATGTTTTAATAAACTCATAAAAACACTAAATGCACTAGTTAATCTAATTGAAATAACCAACCACTTATACAAATCACATGTTAATGCAACTTTCCTTCCATCACACTCTCTCATGTTAATTTGATGATGACCATTAATCAAATCAAATTCAGATAAAACACAAGTACTATGCAATTCATCTAGTATATTATCTAAGCAAAGAAAAGAATATCGATACTTGTTTACCAATTGAAAATCAATGCACATGCTCGACGTCCTATCCTTCTTAGGTACTATGATCTCGTGAACGACACATGAACTAATGCTTTCTTTCACGATACCCCTTTCTTGTAACTCTGTCGTTTTCTCGGGAATATTATAGGCTGATCGGTATGGAATGATAACACTGAGTATGATATCAATCAATTATATCAAAGACAAAATAGAGCTAAACAAAACAGAGTTAATCTGGTTAATATCCAAAAGCGCCTCTTTGTACGAATGTACACTCATCGGTTGTTTAAAATACAATACTCTTTCCAACTCACTCTCTTTTGTATAGTCACTTATTTCCCTCTCTTCTTTTTATTTAATTTTTCTCTTAACTGTTTCATTCTCTCTTTTATTTTCAGTCTCACTTTTCTCAATCTCTCTATTCTTTTCATTCTCACTATTTTCAATCTCTCTTTTGTTTTCTTTTTCACTCGCAATGTTTTGATCATTCTCTAGCTTTTGTTCACTCTCTTGCTTTTGATCATGATCTTTTCATAACTGCTCTAGGTTTTCCTCTTTAACTTGCAAACTGGAATCCCTTTCTATCACCAACGACTCTTTGTGGACTGCATGATCTTCTTTAACTTCTACCTCCCTCGACTGATATTGATCCCTATTCGCCTTATGAGTGTTTTGTGGTTGCATCCAACGTGCCTTCAACACCTTACGAACCGAGTCCATGATGTCCTCCTTTATCTCCCTAGACATATTTGTTCTTTGTACACCTTAGGAGTGTCTCATAACTGTCTCCACTACAACCTCAACCTGTCTACCCACTTATAGGCCTTCCTATCGTCCTCCAATGTGGATTTCCTTGGAGATTGCTATACACGTCTTGGAGATGCATACTTATTCCTCCTATTCAGCCGTATTGGAACAAACCATTTCCTCATCACGGTTTTTAACTCCTCCCATGTCTCGATCGGACGTTCTCCACATCTTCTCCTGCTAATCACAAATTGATCTCACCACGTAGTTGTATAATCATAGAACTATAGAACCGCAAGTTTGACCTTCCTATGCCCGAAATAGTCATGATAGTCAAACTCCTAATCCCTCTTTTTCTCCCACTTCAAAAATGCTTCTAGATCATTCTTTTCTTGGAACGATTTCCTTCGAAATTCAGGAGTACCATCAAAAATGTAATCATACATGTTTGCTGCAAAACAAAGGTTAGTAGATAAAAAAAATTTCTCACTACTCCCTTACGTGTTTCGCTCAAATAATGTTTCCCTCGTATATCACTCAATTGAATTTTACCCTCAAATGATCTCACAACTCTTATCTTTTTTCGCTCAAATATTCTCCCTTATAGGTTCTTTTTGAATTTACCAAGCAAAATCACAGTTTACTATTCGATTCAAAAATAACATATCAAGAACAAAATATAGCAAGATATGACTATGGTTATCAACAAGGTTCACGGTTGCCAATTGTAAGCTTCAAATTTTCCAAGTTATAATTCACTGATTGATCCTTACTGATTAACCCTCTGAATGAAATTTCAATAATCTCAAGCCTCACGAATTAGCTTGCTTCTCGTATGCCTTCAAATTTTCAAGAAATCTAGTTAGGCTAGCGGAAATTTTATGACTTTGTAGACTCAGACTTGATGGATTTGATGGTGTGCTACAAATTTGGTTAGCACAATTGAAACTAAGAAACCGAATGTATAATTTTTTTTATACTTTTTTTAATCAACAAGAAAAAAATAAAGGATAGATAACTTGCTTGATATTTAGCTCTGATGCCAAATGATAGACTCCATGGCACGCTTGCGTGAGGTGGTCGTCGCCCAGATATTTTCTGACAAAGTTATAAGGTAGAACACGCACAACACCTCAACCTTTCATCTATATTGAGACGAGAACCTTGGTACAATCGATAGTGTAGGAAATTACGTTGAATGGACACCAACGACACCTTGACCCAATGCTTATATGCAAGAAGAAAATTTAGTACAATCGACGATTGATGTGGTAGAAAATGTCACACACAACTATGTGATGTTGTATGATAAGTCAAATTAAATCTAAGAAAACTAAGAATAGCTTAAAAATTCTTAAAGAACCAAAAGATGAGAAAACCTCAAAAGTAATTGTATTGATAAAATCTGAGTTATTTTCATTACATCATCCATGTATCATATTTATACTAGTAAAAGTAACCCTAATTCCTATAAGGAATGAACTAATAGATATCAAATCAATTTTGAATCAAAATCCTAACTAACAAGCTTCCTAATTACATTAGAATTGAAACCTTCCTAAAAATCCTCAAAATCCCGTGTAATCTAAATTCCAGATCTACCAAAAACGCGTGTCTAGCGCTGCGACATAGCAAAATATACAGAAACCAGCACTGCGGCGTCGTATCATTAGAAACCACTCTGCCACTACGGCACTGCGATGCCATTTGTAGTACTAATGTCGGCGATGCAACGCCAGTCTGGTAAAAAAATGCCCTTCGATGTTTTTAAGTCCCGAACTTGATTATTGGCTTGGACCAATCACTTGCACTAAGTTAATGAACTTAGAATCCAACTCGTATACTCTCAAACTCGAACTTATATCAGCCCGAACTTCTTGGATTAGACCGTTAAGTCCTTCCTTAAATCTTTTAGCTTATGTTATCGTCATGGGACCAACATGAACTTGAATAAGACCCTCCCAAATGTGATATCCTTGATCTCTAAACTTGTATTGCCGCATGATAGTGTGTAAGCTCCTTGGAAATTCACATTATCGTATAAATGTTAAACCATCCATGAATTGGAATATAGATTTTTTGAGAATTAGGCGATATAAATGAACACAGGTTTGATGACTTGGCTTGCCTTGATTTGGTCTTGTTTAATTAATATGTTGAATTTAGAAAACTTAAATCATATAATTTATCCTCCCCTCGCAGTTCGCTTGAATTGAGCTCCATTTTAAGCATCCTTGAATAAATTTTATCCCAATTACTTAAAATCATTTGATGAATCCTTGGTGCTTGAATTGAGTTATTAATGCTTAATGCAAGCCTGATCAGGATTGTATCACATAAGCTGACCCAACACTCGATCCCTAGCGGTACTGCTATTGGGGGGATCCTAAGACGCGATCCAAAACGACATCTCCTCATCTTGAGATAACATAATCTCAGGCGGTATAACGGTGGAATCTAACGACTTAGGATCTGTAATATCTGTGATTTTTATAAATATTATAGATATTGAAAATGCAAATGTTAGAATAATTAATATGAAAACATATGTATTTTATGGCATGAAATGTGATAATTCTATTTAAATTGAATAAAGTGTGTGATGATTCAGAAATATAGTGGAAATGATAATGAAGTTTATTAAACTTATGAAATATGCCCAGTGTGGCAAAGTGATGAAATAAGTGAATTATTAATTAAATTAATAAAGGGAATAATTAAATAATATGGTGGGCTAACGAGGAATTATCATTAGTAATATTTAATTATTTATTTGATATGTGTAATTCTATGTATTGTGTGATCATATAAATAAAATTTGCATCATGCATAAAATAAGTTATGTTTTATTAATTGTGGTATTTATTTTTAGTAAATGGTTGTTATTAATTATTGGTATAAAGGTGTAATTAGAATAATAAGTTACTATCACCCAACTACATTTTTCTACCCTAGCCCAACAAATTGTAGAATGTCAATGGCCCAATAATGTAAACTAAGAGGGTAATATTGAGTCATCAAATTTGACCTTATGAGCCCAAAAAGGAACCCACATTAGATATACTGATGTCCAAATTCCTAGTGCAGTATACCCAAAATATTAGTCCCATTTCCTTTGTCCCAAAATGTCTTCAGCTGTATATAGGCCAATGGCCCAACACCTACTTTGCTGAAAATCAAGAATAGAGAATGATGGCACGGGCATGGTGGTGAATGAGTAGTTGAACACTTTCTATCAACTTCTTCTTAACCAATGGCTTCTTCTTCTTCCTGCTAGTTTAAATCATTGGACAAAGTCCAGCTTTGGGCAATAGTTTTCCTATATATAGGAGCTCCCCTTCACAAATTCAAGTTGATAGTTTTCTGTAAGTTCAGTATAGAGTAAGAAAGGAAATCAAGGGGAAACTCTACATAAATTGGAAGTAAAAATCTACATTTAACTTCAAGGAGGTAATATTACTTTTAATATGCTCTTGATTGTAAGCTTAACGAATTTTTGAAAAGTGGCATAAATCTCTGGTTAATTAGTTTGGTAATTGATGATTTATTGTTATCTAAGTTTATATGTATGGTATGGATACAAGGTGATTGGTCTAAGGTACATTTAGAAGGGTTAAACCCTGTGAATTTTAGAATTATGCTGAAGCAGAGTTCAAGTCTAGTGTTGGGTCAAAGTGGCGCAGCTGTGCCACTTCTGTAGTATAAACCAGCGCAGCTGCGCTGTTTTCGACTCTTGAAAACATTTTCGATTGCCTTCTGATATTCCGAGCATGTTAGTTTGACTTAACTAAGTATGTAAATGGGTCTAACATATAATTTAAAGTTGCTTTGTATGTAATAAGTTGCATTAGCTTGGTGTAGAATGATTTTAAAATCAAACTTGAAGTTTTGAAAAACAAACCATAACGAACCTTATGCATTTTATGTTCTGATCCTTCTAGCTTATGTATGTGGCTTAGTTATGTGTTCAAATGAGCATGAGATATGATTCGTAGTCGCTTTGCATATTTAATTCGGTTTAGTATAGATTTTGAATGGAAACTTAGAAGTTTGAAGCTAAGATTGACGAAACATTGAGTTACATGCATTCTGACCTTTGAGCATGTATAATATAACTCCTTATACCTTTAAACATGATTAATATGTGCACCCAACTAGTTAAACATGATATAGAATATACAAACATGTTTTAAAGTAAGTTCTTAAATGATGGACTATACTAACTATGTGTAAATGAGTCAATTATATGTGAGCATGCATAGTAAAGATTTATTTAGCATGGTGATGTGGTTTAATGACTAATGTAGCTAGTCCTTGTTGCATAAACTCTTTTAGCCTTGTCAAATAGAAATTTCCCACTAAAATTATAACTTGTTTGATAGTAAAAAGATAGGACCAAACCTAGTCCAATACCTCTTAACATGTGCTCCCGATTGGTATCAATATCATAGTATATTAAGAATGAATCTGAGTAAGAGGAAAACCAACTCTGGTCTGATCAGGGAGTAACGCAGCTGCGCCACTCCTAGGTTAAATTGTAGCGCAGCTGTGCCGCACTGCAGAACTGTCTAATAAATTGTATATTGAATCCTTTAACATGTGTACATTAATGTCTTAAGCTATAATACATGATTAGAATGATATCTGAAGTGTTCAAGTGTGTAATGGTGGTATGGAACAAAGAATTTAAAAGTTTTACAAGTTTTCTAAGTAAAGTTTCCAATAATAAAACAACGTTGATGTGGTAACCATATGACCTGATTGTGTACTAAGATAGGACTAAAAATATATGTTTAGCAACTGTGATTGCACTTGTGTATCATAGGAGTGTAAGATTGTTGGATGACATATCGAACTTATATGATTAACGTGTGTGTGTGTGTATATATATATTGTATATATATATATATATATATACATAAATAGGATAATATAAGACTTTGTAGTGACGTTAAGTTTTAGACTTGTAAGCTATGCGAAACGCATGTTCTTTAACTTACACAACTTTGGATATTGTGCAAGTTTAAATTGTTGTTATCTACATATTTGGGCAAATACATCTATTGATTATATAATCGTTTATTTGAATAACTCTTGTGTTATCAAAATTCTTGGAAGTTATTATTCATGCTTTTGAATTAAAATCATAATTATATTCTTGAAATCATGTTGTATACCTTGAGTTTGCGAATCATTCTGAAGTGTATTGAGAAAAGGTGTATAAGCTATTTGATTCGACTAGACTATTATCTACGAATTTGAAAAGCTATCCAAACCAATTGACTTAGTGCGGACTCTTATAATCTGCTGAGATGAACAACCCTCATGGTAGGGGATATATATATATATATATATATATATATATATATATATATATATATATATATATTATGTTGGGAAACCAACACACGCATGTAATGCATGTCTAAATGTTATGTATAACATAGAGTACTTTAGACTGATCATCTATTGTACTTGTTTATATTAAATTACCAATAAAACACTGTTAATTCTAGCAGGAGTTCTTGGTCCGTAGTGACTGCTCAGTATTGAATATCGTCCATTTGGAAATGTTGAGACATTTGAATTCTTTTAAAAATCCCTTAGTCTATAATGACTTATTGTTTAAAATTCAAAGGACAGATTTGGGACTATTGAGATTTATTTATTTATAACATTATTCTCCTGAGTTATTATTTATCATTATACCCTTGATCTTATGAACTTTCATATGAACTTTCATTATGATTGTTCACCCTTATTGTATATTACTTACTGGGCAAATTTGTTGCTCATTCTTGCTTCTCTTAAACATTTCAGTTAAGGCAGAATACGGTGGAACCTCAGGAAAAGGCAAGGGCAAGGCTATGGCGTAACTTTGTTCCTTCATACTAGCAGTTTATTATTATATTGTAATAAGACTTAATTAATGTTATGTATTAAATTATGTCTTGGATTAAGTTATGTATTCGGAATAGTAATGGTTGCGAGACTTGGGACGAAAATATTTATGTTACATCAATATAAATATTTCTATTATTCTGCTATTAGGTGTTATTAGTTGTTGTATGAGATGGATCGTGAAGCACCAGATTCATGGTACAGGTTCCCGAATTTGGGGGCATCACAGGTTGGTATCAAAGCTATAGGTTATAATCCTTAGAAAAAAGAGAGTCCTTAGGCTATAACCTTAAAGAAGATAGAGGGAATGGAATGAGATAAAACTCATGTAGAGTTTTATGTGTCTTAGACTTATCATAGGGAGTTAATAGAGTTGTGAAATATATTCTCATTTCATACGATGAATTTATATTTTACTGTGGGATACTGATAGAGTTTGTTTGTTTGTGGTTGTAGGATGACAGCAATAGGTGAGCCTAGCAAGGTTGAGGTGGAGGAGCCACGTGACATCCATGTGGTGTCCGAGACACCCCTCGTAGCTGAACCCATTTCGGCAGTGGCTCCAGCCGAAGAAGAGTATGAGATAGAGTCTGACCCAGAGGAAGAACCGATGGAGAGTGAGTCAGTAGAGGATTCGGAGGAGGTGCCTCATGCTTACACCACCTTTGAGTTTGAGCTGTTGGAAGAATATGCTGACCGTATTCTTGACCAAGGGGATAGGATCTATGAGTTGGAGGGTGAGGCCAGAGAGCAACGGGCTATGATACAAGAGCTGAAGGTAGAGGTTTTGGAGTGGCAGGAGGTATCTACACAGTTGGGGGCCATGGTACATTGGCTGTTGGCACGAAATGTATAGTTGATAGGTAAACTGAAGCAGTCGGAGCAGAGGGAACTGAGTGAGAAGACTGAGAAGGAAGCCCATAGAACGCAGCTAGAGTTAGAAGTGATGGATATGATCTATTTCGAGGAGTTATGGGAGGATACCCATGATAGGGTTGATGACTTAGAAGGTGAAGTGAGGTGCAAGAGAAAGAAGATGAATAAGACGGGCTATGCATTTCACACAGCTATGGAAAGATAGATTGATGGAGTGTACCATTATCCGGCAGAGCAAGGAAAGCCCCATTACACCATGAGCATGGATTTGATGGCACATATGGGATAGCTAGAGTATAAGAGTGCAGTGGAGCGCGGGATGTTGGGTTGATATTGATTAGTATGAGTCTAGTAGTAGTTATATTTATGTGTGTACTGTTATGTGTAAATCCTGATCTTTTGTGAAAGATGCGGGATAACTTTAGCAAACCCCATATTTTGTTAGAGGGGTAGTATGTTAGTATTCCCCACCTTTTGTTATAATAAGGGATATATGTTAGCATTTATAAAAGTATGCTAGGAGACAATCTTGAGCGATGTATTAATTTTGGCATATGAATATAAATGTTTTTATTTAGACGTGTGATCGAATTATTGCATTAAGAATTAAATACTTAAAGAATATTATAAGATAATAATATGAAGTTATTATTTCAGAAAATGCCACCCAGACGTAGAATTCCAGCACCAGAAGAATCGGTCAATAATGAGAGGGATCAGGTAGACCCTATCCAGTGGTTAGTCGACTTGTTAGGAGAAGTCCTTCAAGGAAAAACCAATGAAACCGTGCATACCAACCCTTAGGCGGTTCCAGTAACCAACTTTAAAGACTTTAGGAGTATAGGACCTCTAGAATTTAGGGGAAATACCGACACTATCGAGGCACAAATTTGGATCAAGGAGATTGAGAAGGCATTCACCATCGCTCGTGTAGGGAACGACCAAAAGACTGCATACGCTAGCTATATGATGAAGGGCAAAGTGAACTTCTAGCGAGAGGCAAACCGACAAAGAGCGGGAGAAAGAGTTATACCGTGGGAGAGGTTCAAGACGCTGTTCTTTGAGAATTATTTTTTAAAAAGCATGTAGAACCGAATGGAGGTTAAGTTTTTGGAACTAAAATAGGGAGAGATGACTGTGGCGCAGTATGTGGCAAAATTCAACGAACTCGCGCGATTTGCAGCACATCAAGTAGACACGGAAGAAAGAAAAGCTCGACGTTTTGAGCAAGGACTAAAACTATGGTTGTTCAACAAAGTGTCAGTACTCCAAATCGATTCGTTTGCTACACTGTTGGAGAAGGTCATCATCATTGAAGGAGGTAGTGAGGCTCTAAGTCAGTACAATAAAGAGAAGAAGAACTAGAATACTGGGGGAGAAGGTCGTGGAGGAAGCAGTAGTGGGGGAAGCAATTTAGGAAAGAGAAAATGGGATAACAACAATAAAAACAATAATCAGATGGGAAGTCATCAAGGAGGTTTCAAGAAAAGGAGTAAGGCTTGTCCAAAATGTGGAAAACATCACCAAGGGGAATGCTAGAAGGGGCACAATGTCTGTTACAACTGTGGCCAAGAGGGGCACGTTTCGCCAAATTATCCAAAACCAAAGATGATCAGAGGATGTTTTGCTTATGGCTCGAAGGACTGTCCGAAAAAAGGAAGTAGCGGAGGAAACCGCAAGTAGGGAGGAGGCAGCAAGCTAATGATTGGTAGACCAGCTCAACCCAATCGATCAACTGCCAGAACATTTAATATGATGGTCCAGGACGCATTAGCCACGAAGGACGTGGTGTCATATATTATATCAATCAATAATATAAATGCTTATGTATTATTTGATTCGGGTGCTGCCTGTTCCTTCATATCTGAAGAATTTGTTGAACGACTAAAATTACCCCTAGAACGATTAGAAAATCCTTTAAACATAGAATTTGTGAATAAAGAAGTAATCCCAGTAGAGTTTGTACACCGTAATTGTTGTGCAGAGATTAGAGGACATAAACTAAGCGTAGATTATATCTCGATAAGATTGGGAGAATTCGATGTAATACTGGGAATGGATTGGTTATATAACCACGCTGCGATAATTGATTGTCAGAAGAAATGTGTGGACCTTCAGACTTCAAAGCGGTCTAAGGTAGTGTTTTATAGTATTTCATCGCTTAGGCAATCATGTTATCTTACGATGATGCAGGCCAAAAAGTTATTAAGGAAAGAATGTGTAGGTTATTTAGCCTATATCGTAGATACTTAGAAAAAGGCAGTAGAAATGAAAGATATATCAGTAGTGAAAGATTTTCAAGACGTATTCCTAGATGATTTGCTTGGCCTTCCGCCAAACCGAGAAAACGAATTCGTGATAGATTTAGTACCAAGGACTGCACCGATTTCGAAAGCTCCATATCGTATGATGCCAGTAGAAATGAAAGAGTTGATGATACAACTGCAAAAATTGCTAGATAAGGGATATATTCAGCCGATGTATCTCTATGAGGAGCACAGGTGTTGTTCGTAAAGAAGAAGGATGGATCGATGAGGCTCTGTAACGATCGCAGATCGTGGGTAGCTTTGTAATTCGAGATTTTGAATATTATTGAATAAAATGAATTTTTATTAATATTATTCTGTGTTATGTGTTTAAAGGTTGTGTGACAATATAGATTACGTGTATGTGATGATTAGTAAGTATTGTTATTTCATAGAATTTAATAAATAATTTCGAGGAATAACGTTAAAACACTATTCACGCGAGCATTATTCACGCCAAAAATGTCTTTTTTGATTTTTTGACTTTTATTAATTTCATCAAATCGTTAATGCGAAGAGTTAATTATCCAAGTGTGGGATTTTATGAAAGCCCAATTGGAATTAAATTAGAAGTCTAAGAGACTTATTTTTATTAATGGAAGCCCAAAGCCCATGGACCAAGTCCATGACCCAAACCCATAACCCATGACCCATTACCTATGACCCATGGGGAAATAGGTTACAAAACCATCAACTAAAATTGGAGGATGAAAAAGAGTACGGGAGAAGGAGGGAATAAGAGAGAAAGGAGACACAAGTTGTGGGAGAGCAGGGGGAGAAACCAAATTCTGCATTTGGTAGAGGAAGAATGGAATAAAGCAAATAGGGGGAAGATAGGGGGATTACCCGAGCATGGAGAGGAGCAAAGCTCACTCTCCTAGTCATGGAGAGCTGCTGCGGGAGAGCATGCTCCGCTCCTCCATCACCTCCAAAGAGCTGACCACTCATCTATATATACTCCTTCATTGTCTAGCCTTCCATTCCTTTCATTTGTGCTAAGTTAAAAACTAAAAATTTGAGTGAAAAGTGAGTTCAGGTGAATTGAGAAAGAAGGAGTGTTATAGTAGCTGTGATTAATTCTTCTAACATCCTAAAAGAAGCTCCAAGAGGTATGCAATGAAAACCTAACTCATTTCCATAATAGCTTAAAGTTCATGGTGTTTGCTTTAATTACTTGTGGGAATAAATGTTGTTGTTATTGCCTAGTTGTTCATGAATAAGAATAGGTGTTGTTAACACCTTAGAACATTATTAATAATCTGTAAAAGAGGATTTCTATAAAAAAAAATCTGGGTTAACCTATGATTATATGTCTATGAAATCAAGTTTCTGAGACTACGCCCACAACGTGTTCGATTAAATGCTCCAATGAGAAAGATTTGGTTAAAATATAGGAATTAGATGTTATCGTTGTTATTAGTTGTTCATGAATGAGTATAGATATTGTTAACACTTTAAAACCTTGTTAATAACATGTAAAAGTGGAACAAAGAATGAAAGATTCGAACCTATGCATAAGGAGTAAGAAATGGACTGTTATGGACAATTTATGTGTGTTAATAAAGCTATAATCACTATGTTTGGTTGTATGAATTGATTGTTTATTGATAGTAAGTGTCCATAAGCTATAAGAAATGATTTCAATGTGAAATCTGGGCCAACCATATATTAGCAAAGCTATGAGTTCTGAATTCTAAGGCTATGCCCAGCAACCATTTGATAAAATGTCTAAGAGAGGAATTTCTCTAAGAACATGAGAACTAAGAGGAATTAGTTGATGAAAAGAATGTTATGATGCATATCTTAGTAATAAAAACATGTCTCAAGTCATATTGACTTGTTGTATAATAGCTATGAAACAAAGAGGAAGAATGAATTGGCCTAACTCTGAGTTTCGCTAAAAACTAGTTGGACTAGGCTCTTTGGAGCCACTATTTTGATTTATTAAAGAGTCAATAAAATTATTAATCCATGAATATTTGGTAGCTCATGTTTTAAGCTTTCCATAGCCTCTGAAATGGCCTAATTCCGACTTAAAATGAAGAAGTTATGAGCTTTGGAGTAAAATAGCAAAAATAGAGCATATTGGGGGGTTTGCGCAAGGGCGTCTTGGATGAGTATGCATAGTAGTGCAGCCTTAGGCACAGCTGCCCATGGCCAGAGGTGCAGCTGCGCATGGCTAGAGGCGCAGTTGTGCATGGGGTGCAAAACAAGGCAAATTGGGACACCTTCGACATGCTTTAGTAAAATTGGCATAACTTTCTCATACGAACTTCAATTGAGGTGTTCAAGATGATCCGGATAGCTAGGCAATAGACCTACAACTTTTATTCTTTAAGGTTTCAGATTTGAGGTCAGGATCATTTTTGAAATTAAGCATCTTTAGGACTGTTGTGCAGTTGGAGACAATCGGGAGGCGTCGGGAATGCGCGTGTGCAACGTGCAATGTTTTTGATGCTAAGTTATATTGTTCTAAGTTATAAAAAAAGAATATTATGAAATTTAAAATACTTACCATTAAATAATGATTATTAGATAAATCTAATGTGCGTGCTAAGCGTACGCAGATGCATGTCGTTTGGGCGTTCGAGTAAGCAAGTTTGGCATATGGACGTGCAAACATCGTGATGGCGTAACAAGTGTGTATAACCTTGTTTGATATTCTATTTCTATTAGAATGAAACATTGTGGAGTAGTGTAAACCAATATTTGGCATTAATTATGTGGCTAATTAGTATGTAGATATGTACTTAAATGTCTAGGACATTTGAAGGACGATTAACGTCGAGTTATTAACAAGCGCATAAGGCAAGTTTTCTAACCCTTGTGTTGGGAAAGTTTTCTTACGAATGTGATTGATGTTCTGAAGTTCCAATTTACGCAATACATACTTGATTGTGTAAATTCCTTACTTATATAAATCTTTAGTATTTGCACAAGTGTTCGAGCTATGATATGACATAAATTGTTAAAGCTTTCAAGTTCAATTATGCATGAACTGTTTATGAAGAGCGTCGATGCCATTTATTTTGGCTAGACAAATATTGAAATATTTTATTGATTTGATAATAAATCCTTAAGATGTTATTGGTGTTAAGTAGAGTTATCCAACCGAATTGTTTTGGTTAGGATTCTGAGACATAAATCAGATGAACAGCCCTAATATTAGGGGCAGTTTTAGTTAGTTATTCTGATAAGGCCAAGAGGCACCAAAACAAACGCATATAGTCATTTCCAGCTAGAGTGTTGATCAACATAGAGTACAATGGGCTGATCAACTAGAAGTGCTCGTAAGTCAGACAGTTTGTAATAAAATAATTGTGTAACCTTTTATAAGAAGAAAAGAATGTTCAAGGTCTTATGACCACTCAGTATGTCGTTTCGAAAATGTTTCAAATGAAAGTAAAGTATTATTCTTGTTTATTCAAAATATTTCACAACTATTGTTCAGTTATCGAAGAGAAATGATGTGATTGATGATATTGTTGTTATTCAACTGCTATACTTACTGGGTAATTAAGTGCTCATTTTTGCTTTATATTAAATATTACAGCTAAGTCCGAGCAAGTCGAAGGTTCCGGTAATGACAAAGAAAAGGGGAAGATGAACGTCTAGATGACGTAGTACCTTATTTATAATAGTATGGTATTAATGTAATATTAAGATATGATATTAAATTTTGAATGATGTTATGGTAATAGAACCTGGGATTGAGAGTAAGACGTGTTGTAATAATACAGTAATTACATTCATGTCTATTATGTTGTATGGAATGGGATGTACCATGGAGCACCAAACTCGGGTTTGAGGTACCCAGATTTGGGGGCGTCACAGGCTCTGTATCGACTATCGAGAGTTGAACAGAGTGACGATCAAGAATATATATCTGTTGCCGAGGATTGATAACCTTTTCGATCAATTGAAGAGAGCTAAGTGTTTTTCAAAGATAGACCTGCGAACGGGATATCATCAATTGAAGGTATAAAAGGAAGACATATTGAAGACGACATTTCGAACCCCTTATGGACACTACAAATTTTTGGTGATGTCATTTGGTTTGACTAATGCTCCGACAACATTCATGGACTTGATGAATTGAGTTTTCAAGCCATACTTGGATAAATTTGTGGTAGTCTTCATTAACGACATTCTGATTTACTCAAAAACCAAGGAAGAACACGCCGAACATCTAAAGATGGTATTAGAAGCATTGAGAAAAGAGAAAATATATGCGAAATTATTTAAGTGCGAATTTTGGATGGAGAAGGTCCAATTTTTAGGGCACGTAATAGACCAGGATGGAATTTCAGTAGATCCTACAAAGGTAGAGGCGGTAAGTAATTGGGAGCAGCCGAAGACGCCGACAGAGGTGAGAAGTTTCTTAGGGTTAGCCGGGTACTATCAAAAATTTATCCAAGATTTCTTTAAGATAGAAACCCTGTTGACCAATCTAACGAGGAAGAAAGTAAAGTTCGTTTGAACGGAAAAGTGCAAAGATAGTTTCTAAGAATTAAAAAAGAGATTTAGCAAGACGTATGTGTTATCCTTGCCAGATGATATGGGAGGCTTTGTGGTATACAGTGATGCATCGCACAGAGGTCTTAGTTATGTGTTAATGCAATACGACAAGGTCATTGCGTACGCGTCGCGACAATTGAAAGATTACGAAAAGCGATACCCTACCCATAATTTGGAGTTAGCGGCGATAGTTTTTGCATTGAAAATCTGGAGACTTGTATGGAGAGAAATGAGATATATACATACCACAAGAGTCTGAAATATATCTTCACACAAAAGGAGTTAAATATGCGACAAAGGAGGTGGTTAGAATTAATCAAGGACTACGACTGCAAAATTCTTTATCACCCTGGAAAGGCAAACGTAGTAGCCAATGCATTGAGTAGGAAAGGAAGGGAGAATTTACTGAAATTAACGGCTTAAGAAGAACTAATAAGAGAAATGAGAAAATTGGAAATAAAAGTAAAGGAACCCAGAAAGTCCGAGGGAAAGTTATTTGTAATGGAAGCTCGTCCGACGTTATTGGATAGAGTAAAAGAATATCAAGAGAGGGACGGTGAGTGCAAAAAGATGAAGAAAAGGATAGCAGAAAATAGAGAAAAAAGGTTTAGAATGGATAAAGATGGTATATTAAGATTCGAAGGTAGATTGTGGGTGCCGACAATAACTGAATTGAGAAAGGAAATTTTGTACGAGGCACATAACACGGCATATTCTATTCATCCAGGAAACACAAAAATGTACTGGGATCTTTGACAACACTTTTGGTGGCCCAATCTGAAACGAGAGGTCACGAAGTGCGTCAATAGATGTCTTACATGTCAACGAGTCAAAGCAGAACACTAGAGGCCCAGTGGTCTACTTCAACTGCTAGAAATACCGAAATGGAAATTGGAGCACATTACGATGGACTTCGTAGTGGGACTTCCAACCATACAGAAGGGTTTTGATGCATTTTGGGTTATTGTGGATCAACTAACAAAGATAGCTCATTTTCTACCAATCAAGATCCGATTCAATTTAAATCAGTTGGCAAGTTTGTACGTAAAAGAAATCGTTTCGCGGCATGGAGTGTTGGTGTTAATTATCTCTGATCGAGATATGCGCTTCACGTCAAATTTTTGGAAGAGCTTACAAGAGAGAATGAGAACACAATTGAGATTAAGTACTGCTTATCACCCTCAAACTGACGGGCAGAGTGAACGAACCATAGAAACGCTAGAAGACATGCTTAGAGCTTGCGTAATAGATTTCAAAGGTAACTGGGATGATCACTTACCCTTAGTGAAATTCGCGTACAATAATAGTTATCATGCGAGTATCGGCATGCCACCATACGAAGCCCTCTATGGAAGAAGGTGGATAATAACATTGTGTTAGGATGAGGTTGGTGACTGACGACTTTTGGGGCTGGAGTTGGTTCAACAAACGACAAAGGTGGTGACGATGATAAGAGCCAGATTAGTAGCAACTCAAGATCGACAGAAGAAATACGTAGACTTGCACCGTCAAAGTCAAGATTTTGAAGTTGGTAGTTTTGTGTTTTTGAAAGTGTCTCCCTGGAAGGGAAGATAAGATTCGGCAAGAAAGGAAAATTGAGTCTGAGGTTCATAAGACCATTCGCAGTATTAAAGCGAGTAGGCGAAGTGACATACAAGGTAGCTTTACCTTCCAAACTGGAGCACATCCACAACGTGTTTTATGTTTCTGTGCTACGACCATATAAGCCCAACTATAAGCATGTAATATCATATGAGCCCATTCAAGTAGAAAAGAATCTGGCGTATGAAGAAATTCCTGTCTAGATAGTAGATAGGAAAGAGCAAACATTAAGAAATAAAGTTATATCTTCTGTAAAAGTAGTTTGGCGAAACCACAACGCCGAGGAGGCTACGCAGGAATTAGAAGATACGATGAGAAAGGACTATCCCCATCTGTTTATGTAACCTTATACCAATTCCGATGACGAAATTTTTATAAGGAGGAGGATGTAATATCCATGATTTTTTTAAAATATTATAAATATTGAAAATAAAAATGTTAGAATAATTACTGTGAAGACATGTGTATTTTATGGCATGGAATGTGATAATTCCATTTAAGTTGAATAAAGTGTATGATTATTCAAAAATATGGTGGAAATGATAATGAAGTTTATTAAACTTATGAAATATGCATAGTGTGGCAAAGTGATGAAATAAGTGAGTTATTAATTAAACTAATAAAGGGAATAATTAAATAATATGATGGACTAACGAGGAATTATCATTAGTAATATTTTATTATTTATTTGATATATGTAATTATATGTGTTGCGTGATCATATAAATAAAATTTGCATCATGTATAAAATAAGTTATGTTTTATTAATTGTGGTATTTATTTTTAGTAAATGGTTGTTATTAAGTATTGGTATGAAGGTGTAATTAGAGTAATGAGTTACTATCACCCAACTAAATTTTTATACCCTAGCCTAACAAATTGTAGAATGTCAATGGCCCAATAATGTAATATTGAGTTATCAAATTTGACCTTATGAGCCTAAAAAGGAACCCACGTTAGATATACTGATGTCCAAATCCCTAGTGTAGTATACCCAAAATGCTAGTCCCATTTCTTTTGTCCCAAAATGTTTCAGCCATATATAGGCCAATGGCCTAGCACCTACTTTGCAGAAAATCAAGAATAGAGAATGATGGCACGGGCATAGTGGTGAAGGAGCAGTTGAACACTTTCCATCAACTTCTTAACCAATGACTTCTTCTTCTTCCTGCTATTTAAGTCATTGGACAAAGTCCAGCTTTGGGCAATAGTTTCCTATATATAGGAGCTCCCCTTCACAAATTCAAGTTGATAGTTTTCTGTAAGTTCAGTATAGAGTAAGAAAGGAAATCAAGGGGAAACTTTTTGGAAATTGAAAGCAAGAATCTGCATTTAACTT
Source organism: Aralia elata (assembly GCA_034770075.1). Taxonomy (NCBI): domain Eukaryota; kingdom Viridiplantae; phylum Streptophyta; class Magnoliopsida; order Apiales; family Araliaceae; genus Aralia; species Aralia elata. The sequence continues at coordinate 60,028,690 of CM068388.1, read as the reverse complement.
CAAGGAGGTAAAATTACTTTTAATGTGCTCTTGATTGTAAGCTTAATGAATTTTTGAAAAGTGGCATGAATCTCTGGTTAATTAGTTTGGTAATTGATGTTTTATTGTTATCTGAGTTTATAGGTATGCTATGGATACAAGGTGATTGGCCTAAGTTATATTTAAAAGAGTTAGACCCTGTGCATTTTAGAATTATGCTGAAGCAGAGCTCAAGTCTGGTGTTAGGTCAAAGTGGCGCAGCTGTGCCACCTCTGTAGTATAAACCAGCGCAGTTGCACCATTTGCCACTCTTGAAAACCCATTTTGATTACCTTCTGATATTCCGAGCATGTTAGTTTGACTTCACTAAGTATGTAAATGGGTCTAACATATAATTTAAAGTTTCTTTGCATATAATAAGTTACATTAGCTTGGTGTAGAATTATTTTAAAAGCAAACTTGAGTTTTGAAAAACAAACCATGACGAACCTTGTGCATTTTAAGTTCTGATCCTTCTAGCTTATGTATGTGGCTTAGTTATGTGTTCAAATGAGCATGAAATAAGATTCGTAGTCGCTTTGCATATTTAGTTTGGTTTAGTATAGATTTTGAAAGGAAAACTTAGAAATTTGAAGCTAAGCATGATGAAACATTGAGTTACATGTATTCTAACCTTTGAGCATGTATGATAAAACTCCTTATACATTTAAACATGACTAATATGTGCACCCAACTAGTTAAACATGATATAGAATATACAAACATGTTTTAAAGTAAGTTCTCAAATGATGGACTATACTAACTATGTGTAAATGAGTCAATTACATGTGAGCATGCGTAGTAAAGATTTATTTAGCATGGTAATGTAGTTTAATGACTAATGTAGCTAGTCCTTGTTGCATAAACTCTTTTAGTCTTGTTAAATAGAAATTTCCCACTAAAACTATAACTTGTTTGACAGTAAAAAGATAGGACCAAACCTAGTCCAATACCTCTTAACATGTGCTCTTGATTGGTATCAATATCATAGTATACTAAGAATAAATCTGAGTAAGAGGAAAACCAATTATGGTCTGATCAGGGAGCAGCACAGGTGCGCCACTCCCAGGTCAAAATGCAGCGCAGCTGTGCCGCACTGCAGAACTGTTTGACTGTTTTTTTTAATTGTAGACTGAACCTTGTAACATGTGTACATTAATGTCTTAAGTTGTAATACATGATTAGAATGATATCTAAAGTGTTGAAGCGTATAATGGTGGTATGGAACAAATAATTTAAAAGTTTTACAAGTTTTCTAAGTAAAGCTTCTAATAATAAAACAACGTTGATGTGGTAACCATATGGCCTAATTGTTTAACTAAGATAGGACTGAAAATATATGTTTAGCAACTGTGATTGCACTTGTGTGTCATAGGAGTGTAAGATTGTTGGATTACATATTGAACTTATATGACTAACGTGTATACATATATACATAAATAGGATAACATAAGACTTTGCAGTAACGTTAAGCTTTAGACTTGTAAGCTACGCGAAAGGCAAGTTCCCTAACTTACACAATTTTAGATATTGTGCAAGTTCAAATTGTTGTTATATCAACTACATATTTGGGCAAATACATCTATTGATTATATAATCGTTTATTTGAATAACACTTGTATTATCAAAATTCTTGGAAATTATTATTCATGCTTTTGAATTAAAATCACAATTATATTCTTGAAATCATGTTGTATACCTTGAGTTTGTGAATCATTCTCAAGTGTATTGAGAAAAGGTGTCTAAGCCAGTTGATTCGACTAGACCATTATCTATGAATTTGAAAAGCTATCCAAACTAATTGACTTGGTGCAGACTCTTATAATCTGCTGAGAGAATGAACACCCTCATAGAAGGGGGATATATATATATATATATATATATATATATATAATATATAATGTTGGGAAACCAATACACGCATGCACAACATGTCTAAATGTTATGTATAACGTAGGGTACTTTAGACTGATCATCTATTGTACTTATTTATATTAAATTACCAGTAAAACACTGTTAATTCTAGCAGGAGTCCTTGGTCCGTAGTGACTGCTCAGTATTGAATATCCTCCATTTGGAAATGTTGAGACCTTTGAATTCTTTTTAAAATCCCTCGGTCTATAATGACTTATTGTTTAAAATTCAAAGGACAGATTTGGGACTATTGAGATTTATTTGTTTATAACATTATTCTCCTGAGTTATTATTTATCATTATACCCTTGATCTTATGAACTTTCATTATGATTGTTCACCTTATTGTATATTACTTATTGGGCAAATTTGTTGCTCATTCTTACTTCCTTTAAATATTTTAGTTAAGGTAGAACACGGTGGAACCTCAAGAAAAGGCAAGGGCAAGGCTATGGCGTAGCTTTGTTCCTTCATACTAGCAGTTTATTATTATATTGTAATAAAACTTAACTAATGTTATGTATTAAGTTATGCCTTGGATTTAGTTATGTATTCGGAATACTAATGGTTGCAAGACTTGGGACGAAAATATATATATTACACCAATATAAATATTCTTATTATTCCGCTATTAGTCGTTATTAGTTGTTGTATGAGATGGATCGTGAAGCACCAGATTTGTGGTACAGGTACCCGAATTTGGGGGCGTCATAGGAGCTTCCCTAGCAGTTCGCAACTCAGCTATACGCTGATCCTGCAACTTCTGAAATCGGTTCTGTAATTTATTATCTATATGTTAGTTATTTAAAGAATTTAATTAACTACCTAATATTTAAACTTATTTTGATTAAAAGATTTATTACCCGCATAACTATTATTGCGAGAGACATAGTAGAGTAATTCGGCATATGGGCTCTATCCCAAAACTCGAGAAGGGTAAGAGGTCGGCCCAAAATGCTCCGCATGTCCTAATAAATACATTTAGTTATCATTTAGTTAGTAACTAATAGTAACATTAAAACTAAACACACATACAACTAAATACACATACATACCGCCTTACGCTCCTCGAAGGACTGCGAGCCAGTAGTATGTACTACTCTGAGCTTGCTGCGATTCTTCTTTATTTGCTCGGACTTCTTCTTGAAAGTCTCGTCATTACCGTACGAGCACATAGCCTCCCAGACGGCATCAGATACAATCTGGGACTGATGATTGCATAAGGTACTCTCGGGCTGGTCTTGAAGATCTCGAAAGGCCCGCTGTCTAATCTCGTATAACTAGCAGAGGTAGTTCTTCGTGACATGAGCCATAATGACTGCATCGCCATCCACCTGAGATACATCCTCCTCATACGTATAATACGTCTATACAAAAATAATAATACATTAGAAAAAGTATAACATTAAACTAATATTTACGTATACGGTTTAACTTATGTAAATTTAACTTGCGTGAAAATCCCGCAACACATTCTCCATAAAGGAGGAATCGTATTGCGCATATTGCGTATAATGCATGTAGTCGGTGGGAAGGAGGGATAAGCAGATGGCGTTGATAGTCCCCTTAGCCGTGGGGGTCAATATACGACAATGTGGATGAAAGTATTTAGTTATATATTGTGTCATCTTTAAATAAAATTAGTAAATAAAACATGTTATTAATGACACATACTGATGCGAGCGGACATCCACAAGGAAAATATGCGGAACTGCCCGCGACCGTCTAAATAAATCGAGGTTAGTCCCTTGTTGATGTCAAACTACTATATGTAAGTATAATACATACATTGTGTAAATATAACATTTAGCTCAATAAAAATACAAACAACACTATATAAAATTTAGTATTAAATAAACTTACTAGATGATAAGGACCCGTCCTGAGTACCCTCAGCTGAACCTGAATGGCTACCACCGTGGAAACTACTGCCGTTATGTCTAGCCATATATATTACTGAAAAAACCAAATGCACTTAATTATATAAGTTGAGTTACAAAAATAACCTAATTAATAATGTAAATTATAAATAATACATAAATAACTTGAAACTTACTACAATGAGAAGATATCATAAACTACGTCATCAAACCCGTTAGAATCAACATCATTCTCATCCTATGATTTTGTCTCTTCCTCTTCATCATCAGTTTCTTCGTCGTTATCATCTTCAATAACGACATAGTCATTGACGACCACATCTGATAGACTCCATGGCACGCTTACGTGAGGTGGTCGTCGCCCAGATCGTTAGCGTGCCGTGGTCGTCGCCCAGATCGTTTCTAACAAGTTGATAGGATGGATAGCTTGCAACACCTTAACCCCTCGCCTATATATAGACGGTAATCTTGGTGCAATTGCTTGGTTAGGAAATTTGCGGAGGATGAACACCAACGACACTTCGACCCCTCGCCTATATTGAAGCGGTAATCTCGGTACAATCGACGATTGATGCGGTAGAAGACGCCACGCCCAACTACGAATGGTTGTATGATAAGTCAATTATGAATCTAAAAAGAAGAACTAAGGAACATTTGGGAATTCTTTGAAGAACCATAAGTAGAGAAACAAACTCACAATCGTATTGATAATATGAAAATTGATATGAATGAATGAATTTACAAGCCTAGCATCACTTGGTATTTATAGGAACTCATGGTGTGTTAAACCATCATCATAAGTCAAGATCTAACAACTAATCACATCACATGTATCAGCCACCTAAAGAATTTAACAACCCAAAAACATGTGATGTGTTAAAAGTCCAAATCAGACAACTATAAACTGATCAGCACATTGCAAGCTATTTTCACACCTGATAAGTTCCGAATTTGGACTTGGGCCAAGAATGAAAATTGTATCCCTAGAGTTTCTAATGAATTTAGGCTTTTGAATCACCTTATTTGGAGTTCGGAAACTCAAGTTATGGCCCAAATAAGAACTGATATCAAACTAGTCCAAAAGTGCGGAAATGCTGATTCTTTTGCAACGGTTCGGGTATGCTTGCTTCCAAGGTGTTTATGATCTTTGCGTGCTTGTAACCCGTCTCTATAACCTCTATGCTCGATCCAACCTCGGTCCATAGTTTATGAATCATCCCGTTAAGTCCTTCTTTGAAGTGTTTAGCTCGTGCTCTTGTAATGGGTCCAAGTGGCATATGCAATGGATCCACTTGTGTTTTTTCAAGGGCTTGTGAGCTAAGGATGTCCTCATCATACCTCTCCTTTTGAAAAGGATTTGTCCTCAAATCTTCACCTACATCAAACGGGCTTAGATCAGAAACATTAAAAGTTGCACTAACATTATACTCACTAGGTAAGTCCAATTTGTAAGCATTGTTGTTAATGCGTTCAAGCACTTGAAATGGTCCATCTCCTCTTGGAAGTAATTTCGAACGCCTTTGAGCAGGAAATCTTTCCTTACGCATGTGTAGCCAAACCCAATCCCCGGGTTCGAAGATTACTTGACGCCAACCCTTGTTGGTCTGTTTGGCATATTAATCCGTCCTCTTTTCAATGTTGAGTCTTATCTTCTCATGTATCTGTTTAACAAAATCAGCTTTGTTTTTGCCATCCATGTTAGTATACTCGGAAACAGGTAATGGTGACAAATCCAAGGATGTTAAAGGATTAAAGCCATACACAATTTCAAAAGCTGAGAATTTAGTAGCACAGTGAATAGATCTATTATAAGCAAACTCAACATGTGGTAGACATTCTTCCCAAAGCTTAATATTCTTTTTAATGATAACCCTTAGTAATGCAGATAGAGTTCTATTAACTACTTCCATTTGACCATCAGTTTGTGGATGACAAGTAGTTGAAAATAGCAGTTTAGTTCCTAATTTACACCACAAGGTCTTCCAAAAATAGCTCAAGAATTTAGCATCTTTATCCGAAATAATGGTTCGGGGCATGCCATGCAAACGCACAATGTCTCTAAAGAATAAATTAGCAACATGGGATGCATCATCAGTCTTGTGACATGGAATAAAGTGTGTCATTTTTGAAAACCTATCCACGACCACAAATATAGAATCATGACCATGCTTAGATCCAGGTAAACCCAATACAAAGTCCATAGACAAATCAACCCAAGGTTCACTTGAAATAGACAATGGTGTGTATAACCCATGAGGTTGAACACGAGATTTAGCTTGACGACATGTAATGCATTTATCACAAATTCTTTCCACATCTCGTTTCATATGGGGCCAATAGAAATGTTCTTTTATCACAGATAAGGTCTTATCAACACCAAAATGTCCCATCAAACCACCTCCATGTGATTCTCGAACTAATAACTCACGCAAAGAACATGTAGGTATACATAATTTATTCTCACGAAATAAGAATCCATCCATCTTGAAGTATTTACCTACAAATTCTTTTCACAATTTTTAAACTCTTCATAAAAATCATGGTTATTAACATATAATTCTTTGATTTGTTCAAAACCAAGAAATTTTGTGTCAAGAGTATTTAACAACACATACCTTTGCGAAAGAGCATCAGCCACGATATTTTCCTTACCTTGCTTATACCGAATGACATAAAAAAATGTCTCGATGAACTCCATCCATCGTGCATGTCTCTTGTTCAACTTTTGTTGGCCTTTCAAATATTTTAACGATTCATGATCTGTGTGAATCACAAACTCCTTAGGCCACAGGTAATGTTGCCAAGTCTCCAATGATCGCACCAAGGCATACAACTCTTTGTCATAAGTGGGATAGTTCAAAGCTGCTCCACTCAATTTTTCACTGAAATATGCCACTAATTTTCCTTATTGCATTAGTACAGCTCCAATTCCTAAACCTGAAGCATCACATTCAATTTCAAAGTTTTTAGTGAAATTAGGCAATACAAGTAAAGGAGCGTTAGTTAATTTTTCTTTAATCAAATTAAACGCCTTTTCCTGTGCATCACCCCACTTGAATCCTACACTCTTTTTGATTACTTCGGTGAGTGGTGTTGTGACTTTGCTAAAGTTTTTTACAAACCGTCTATAGAAACTTGTGAGTTCATGAAAGCTACGAACTTGACTGACATTCGTAGGAGTTGGCCATTCTCGAATTGCCCTTATTTTCTCTTCGTCAATTTGTACTCCCTGCACACTGACAACAAAGCCAAGAAACATAACTCGATTCGTACAAAATGTGCATTTATCCATATTGGCATATAATTTTTCCTTTCAAAGCACATCTAGGATAGATTTTATATGTAATGCATGCTCACCTAAATCCTTGTTGTAGATCAAGATATCATTAAAGTACACAACTACAAATTTCCCAATGAAGGGACGCAAAATATGGTTCATTAATCTTATGAACGTGCTATGAGCATTAGTTAAACCAAAAGGTAAGACTAACCACTCATATAACCCATATTTTGTTTTAAAAGCAGTTTTCCATTCATCTCCCTCATGCATTCTAATCTGATGATAACCATTTTTTAAATCAATTTTAGAAAACACACAAGATCCATGCAATTCATCTAACATATCATCTAACCTAGGAATGGGATGTCGATATTTTACCGTGATGTTATTTACCGCTCGACAATCAATGCACATACGCCACTTTCCATCCTTTTTAGGTACTAAAATAACTGGAACCACACATGGACTTATGCTTTCCCTCACAAACCCTTTGCCCATTAGTTCGTTAACTTGCCTTTGCAATTCCTTTGTCTCCTCGGGATTGCTTCGGTATGCTGGACGATTTAGAATGGTTGCGCCGGGGACAAAATCAATTTCATGTTCAATTCCCCGAATTGGAGGTAATCCTTGTGGAAGTTCCTCGGGAAATACATCATGATAATCTTGCAAAAGAGTAAAAATAACACTAGGCAAAGAAGGATTATTAGTGTTAGTATTTAAAAGTGCCTCTTTATACCGAAGTATAATCATTGGCTTTTTAGAATCCAAAGTTCGCCTCACATCACTCCTTTTTGCAAAAATGTTTGTTTTTCTCTCTTCACCTTTCTTTTTCTCTCTCTCTTTTGTTTTTTACTCATGATCTCTCTGTAAGTGCATTTGATCCTCATGCACCTGTTTTGGTGACATAGGGCACAAGGTAATTTTTCTTTGATTGTGAACAAAAGAGTACTCAATAGTAAAACCATCGTGCTTTACTCGCCGATTGAACTGCCATGGTCTCCCAAGTAATAAGTGACCTGCCTGCATAGGAACTACATCACATAGAATCTCATCGACATATTTTCCAATTGTAAATGGCACTGATACTTGCTTGGTAACTTTGATGTCGTCGCTGTCATTGAGCCACTACAATCGGTATGGATAGGGATGTTTGGATGTTGTAAGTCCCAATTTCTCTACCATAGTGATGCTTGCCACATTTGTGCAGCTCCCACCATCAATTACAACACAACAGATCTTACTATTTACCATGCATCTAGTATGAAATAGATTCTCTCTTTGTTTATTGCTTTCTTCCTTTACTTGTGTACTAAGCATTCTTCGAGTAACCAACACTTCACCATGTATAACAACCTCTCTATCTTCCTCCAATGGTGGCATAGAGTCATTGTCACTATCTTCTTCCTCGGTTTCCAATTCTCCATTATCAAGCAATAACATAGTTCTTTGATTTGGGCATTAATTTGCAATATGTCCCCTGCCTTGACATTTAAAGCATACAATATCTCGAGTACGACTAGTAGTAGGTTGATTAGTTTTACCTTGCCATCCTTGAGTAGTCGTTCCCTGCTTGATTTCGGGCTTTGGTTTGGAAACAGTTGGTCTTTCCTCGCGTTTCATAATGTTGGATTTCCATGATGACCCTGTGGTAGGATTTGTTCGCTGGCCACCTCTCCTCTTAAGTTGCTTCTCTATTTTGATAGCCATGTGCACCATGTCTTCTAATACCACATAGTGTTAACGCTCCACCAAATCTGCAATATCCCAATTTAACCCTGCTGAAAATCGGGCCATGGTGGCCTCATTATCCTCGTCGATTTTAGCCCTAGACATTAACATCTCCATTTCCTTGAAGTAGTCCTCCACACTCTTATTTCTCTGTTTCAAGTTTTGTAAGTTTCGAAACAGATCTCGATAATAGTGGCTTGGTACAAACCTCTTTTTCATCACAGCTTTAATTTCTGCCCAAGTCTCTACTGGACGTTCTTTGCACCTCCTTCGGCTGGTCATCAATTGATCCCACCAAGTAACGGCATAATCTGAAAATTCGGTAGCTGCAATTCTAACCTTCTTGAGATCCGAATAGTTGTGACAATCAAATATTTATTCCATCTTCTTCTCCCACTCTAAGTATGCCTCGGGATCACTTCTACCTTGGAAAGTGGGAATTTTCATTTTGATGCTATCAAGGTTGTTGTCCTCTCGATTGCGGTCGCCTCTATCCCTTGCAAAATGTCTCCTAGGGATAAAGCCAGTTTCTCGATCCTCTTCCTCGCTAAACCTTCCATCATAGTAAGTTACTTCTTCTAGTCTAGCTTCCTTTTGTTGGGCTTTTCCTTTAGGATGCCCACCCGAAGGGATTTAATTTGTTCCCCTCGAGTGTCACTCAATTGATCGATGCGATCATGCACTTGCTCCATAGTCATCCCTAACTGTCTAGAAAATTCTTTCATCATAGCCTCCATCATGAGTTTTGGGTCAAAATTCGATGGAGAAGGTTCATTCTCAATTGTCTTATCTCTTGTGTTAGACATATTTTCTGCAAAACAAAGGTTAGTAGAAAATAAGTTCCTCACCACTCCCTTATGTGTTTCGCTCAAACAATGTATTACAAATATGAAACGCTCGTGTATCACACTTATGGCTTTTACCCTCTAGTAATCTCACTACTCTTGCCTTTTTTCGCTCGTAATTCTCTCTAATAGGTTTTTTTTGAATTCACGCAAATATTACCTCAATTTTTCAATTACAATCCAATAAGAACTTATCAAGATACACTATAGAAAGGACGACTCTTGAAATTCCAACAAGACTTTACAATCGTCGAATATGATTCTTTGCAAATGAAATCCCAACAATAGCAAATAACAACAATAATTTTCTGCTATATATTTCCTGCAGTTTTTTTTTCTTTTTTCTTTTTTATAATCCAACAATAAAAGTAAAGATAAGTAACTTGATAGGAAACTTAGATTTGATACTAAATGATAGACTCCACGACACGCTTGCGTGAGGTGGTCGTCGCCCGGATCGTTTCTAACAAGTTGATAGGATGGATAGCTTGCAACACCTTAACCCCTCACCTATATGTAGACGGTAATCTTGGTACAATTTCTTGCTTAGGAAATTTGCTGAGGATGAACACCAACGACACTTCGACCCCTCGCCTATATTGAAGCGGTAATCTCGGTACAATCGACGATTGATGCGGTAGAAGATGCCACACACAACTATGAATGGTTGTATGATAAGTCAATTATGAATCTAAAAAGAAGAACTAAGGAACACTTAGGAATTCTTCAAAGAACCACAAGTAGAGAAACAAACTCACAATAGTATTGATAATCTGAAAATTGATATGAATGAATTAATTTACAAGCCTAGCATCACTTGGTATTTATAGGAACTCATGGTGTGCTAAACCATCATCATAAGTCAAGATCTAACAACTAATCACATCACATGTATCAGCCACCCAAAGAATTTAACAACCCAAAAACATGTGATGTGTTAAAAGTCCAAATCAGACAATTATAAACTGATCAGCACATTGCAAGCTATTTTCACACCTGATAAGTTCCGAATTTGGACTTGGGCCAAGAATAAAAATTGTAGACCTAGAGTTTCTAATGAATATAGGATTTTGAATCACCTTATTTGGAGTTCGGAAACTCAAGTTATGGCCCAAATAAGAACTGATATCAAACTAGTCCAAAAGTGCGAAAATGCTGATTCTTTTGCAACGGTTCGGGTATGCTTGCTTCCAAGGTGTTTATGATCTTTGTGTGCTTGTAACCCGTCTCTATAACCTCTATGCTCGATCCAACCTCGGTCCATAGTTTATGAATCATCCCGTTAAGTCCTTCTTTGAAGTGTTTAGCTCGTGCTCTTGTAATGGGTCCAAGTGGCATATGCAATGGATCCACTTGTGTTTTTTCAAGGGCTTGTGAGCTAAGGATGTCCTCATCAACATCTTTTTTGGCTTCCACATCATCGAGTACGTCAACGACATTATATACGAGCACATCTTCATCATTTAGTATTGTGTGGCTAGGGTTGCTAACATTTTTTTGCAACGCCTCATCATGTTCGACCAGGCTCGTACCATTAAATGCCCGAGTCTTCGTTGTAACAATTGTATACCAGGGGCTTCTACAATTGACGACATTAGGCGCGCAGTACATTTGAGTCGCTTGATTAGCTAACACGAATACGTCATCAAACTGTAGCTTTAACTTTATGTCTACTATGACGATTCTATTACGGTTAACTTTAACACTATTGTCAGTATCAAACTAGTGACACTTAAATGTAACTACATTTTTATCTCCAGGATAATTGAGCACAACCACTTCTTCTAAACATCCATAATAATTGGACTCAGAATATTGGTAACAGCTTCCCAGCACGACAACGCCAGAATTGACTAATGTCGATTCATTTAAGTCATCGACCTTACATCTGTACCCATTCACGATGCATCTGGGAAATGAACTCACAAGTTTATATGGACCTTGATTGACATCTCTAAAACGTTCGTAAGCATTATCTTCTGCAACCTTTCTATTAAATCACTGTTGAAAATTTTCTATAGTGAATGCTTCCAACTGTGCTGTATTTAACCCTGGGTTAGAAATATACGCTTCATCTTCAAAAGAACTGAAAAATTAATAACACGGTGTAATTTAGAAGTTTAGTGAACTCAATCTAAAAGTTTTGACAAATTCAAATATATATACTCACTTTATGTACATCAATACTTCAGACATATTTAAAAGCACATACAAAGACATAATCTTCAAATCTTTGTCACTCAAGTAATGCATCGTCTCATGGCCAAATGAATCCTGTGAGGGAGAGGAAGATCAAGAGCAATTTAATGGAGTCATTTAACTACACATTAAGGTGGCGTTTGATTCACGTTAAATCAATGTAATATCTCCGTAATGCAAAAGGTTATTATATTAATGTGACATTTATTATGTTTAGTTCACCTATTATATATTAGCTCATTATGGGCATAATGTTATTACATCAATTTTAAACTGTTCATTACATCATCCACTTAATGTATTGGCTTATTATGTCCGTAATACAATAAATCATAAAAGACAAAACAGTAATGATTACTACTGATTTGACATTTTGACTTTTAATTTATTTTATTCATTACATATAATCATATAATTTAGTGAACCAAACACAATTTTGAGCATAACGTAATAATATTATAATTATTACACAAACATCAAGAACTAACCAAACAAATATATCGTAATAACTTATTATCATTACATTACAACTCTATTACATTACATAAATTATTACATCACATCAAATTTCTATTTAACGAACCAAACCCCACCTAAATGCAAAAGGAGAACCAAAATTGGTAAGGGCGAAATTTGTGTTGGGCTTTTTGATTCTTAGGTTCATGAGTGCAAACCGCAAACACCTCTTTTAATTTTTTTTTTTTGTTTATTTTATTTTTAAGAAACTCTCTTTTAAGTTAATATTCAAGTTTTCAGACTCGAGCATGTTATCAAATCGAAGAAGTTATTAGATGAATGGTTTAGACAGTGGTCAAACAGTGACGTTATAAATATTATTTATGTATTAAATACTTAAAATATATTAATAATTATTAGAAAAATAAATTTGGCATATATTAAATATGCGAAAAAATAATTAACTTTTCTTTATGCTTATGAAATATCAAATAATTTTCAGTTGCATTTGAAAATTGTATTTTATGAAAGTAGTGTTCTTAAAATTAAATTATTTACATTTTGTTCATTTAAAAGAATTATTGTATACTTCTTTTCTTAGTATTTGTCTTTTCTCGTCTTCCCATAATTTTCCATTAATTCTCTCTCCGAGAAATCTCTCCGTTCATTACTCTCTACAGCATGTACTCATTTTTAATTGGAATAAATATATATATATATATATATATATATATATATATATATATATATTCCCTCCGTCCCTTAAGTCGTTTTAGAGAAGTATTTTTGTCTTTTAATATATATTGTTTAAAAATTTCAAGTAAACATTAATTGCTTAGTTTTTAATATTACCCCAAATATTAAATATAATTTTGGTTTTCTCACTATTTTTTGTCTAATAAATAATACTCTTTTTTCAATACAAGTATAATATAGGCAATTGATATTATATTTAATGCTATACAATTATTTTCTTAATACTTGTGCACAATTCTAAAACGACTTATATTAAGGGACAGATGGAGTATATAAGATGACACATTTAATTTATCAATTTGAGAAGTCCTTGTAAATTTATGAATTTAAAAAGTCATTGTAAATAAATCTATGACACGCACAAATAGAAAAAAATTAAAAAAAAACTTTTGGGTTGTTGTGTCGCAAAAAAAACTTTTTTTAGATTAGTGAATTATCTTAAGACCAGCGAAAATAACTCGGTACTTATCTTATTATATTTTCGTATTGATGATTATTAATTCAATATTCCTCTCATCTTCTCATCTTCTTCGTCTGCATGTCTCCATCTTTAATTACAAAAAAAAATAGAAGAATCACTATGCAGACAATTAATGGTTAGGTTAAGTATTTTTGACAAGCCCCTTCAGATTGTTCGAAAAAGAATTTAGTTTCTGTGACGCCCCCAAATTCGGGTCTTAAAACACCCGGATTTGGTTATCACGATCCAATACAATCATCCACCTCCAAACAACATACAATAACTAAGTGCGGAATATAATAAACATATGTTGTTCATTTAAAAGGTGTTACTAGTCCCAAGATTCGATAACCTTAATACAAAAATACAAATATACCCTAATACAGTACTTTAGGGTTTAAATAACAATAGAAGTTTCTTAACTATGCCTGGATCAAACTACAGATATTAAAAGACTAATACTTCATCTTTTCCTTGCCTTTGTCTTTTCCTGAAGTCTCAGGCTTAACTGCAATAAGGTTCATGATATAGCAAGGGTGAACAACTAGTTTGCTCAGCAAGTTTAAATAACAGCAAGAAAAGATATATATCATGATGAACGGAATGTAAATAGAGGAATTCAACAATATGAATATCGGAAGCAAGAATAATAATTGCTTTTAAAACGAATGCTAGTCAAGTAGACTTTGAACAATAAACGTCCAAGGAAGTCAATAGTTAGTTGACCCTTTGGTTACTGGCTCAGAAATAAGTACTCGAGGGGATCAGCCTCTAGCACCCGATGTGTATGCATAACATTTAATTTCTATTCTTTGTATCTTATATTCTGATACGTGGGGTACTCCCCTATATTTTGAAGGGGTGTTCATAAAGTCCAAGATTCCGCACCATCAAATGGTTTGAATAGCTTTTAAATCTATACTGCAAATGTCCAGCCGAACAATGGCTAAGACTTAACTATATCAGTTCATCCATAATAGAACTTTAAATAAAATACAAGTCAATGTCTGCGCGAAAATAATTGCACGATGTGTGAGTGCCAATAACAACGACGTGGAATAATTGTTAAGTAATTAATCCACTTAGAGCATGCTTGAGGAATTAAAGATTCAAGCTTAAATATTAACTTACAATACATAATACAAGAATGATTTCAGGAAACTTGCAACAACGTAAGAAGTTTAAGGTTAGGAACTTGCACAAAGTGAAGTTTCAGTAAAAGGGAACTTATCCTCAATAATACTTGCACAACAATAATATATTTGCACAAGTTAATAGAAGTCAAGGGAACTTGCGTTCAACATATAAGGTGAATGGAATTAGGGAACTTGCACAATACACCACATCATGCTCGAATATAAATTGAGTAGGGTTAAAGGAAACTTGCCTGGTGTGTCTGCTACAATATACTAACACACGCTCCTTAAAATCCTACACAATTAAGTACATATTCGTATAACAATTAGTCACTTATAGACTAGATTTAAAACTGACGTAGCATCATTAAAGTACTTTGATTGCCACTACGACTACCCAGTCGGGGGTCTCGCTCCCCGGTGAGCGAGCGGCTGCCCAGCTCGCCGGTGAGCGAGCGGGGGCCTAAGGGGACAGCGCCTCCTGGAAACCAAACGTAAGTTGTAACTAGGTTAATCAATTTTCACCTTAAGACAACACTATTTTGGTTGTTATATAGTTACCTATTAGTAATCAAGTAATAATCAACTAATTATCCTAATTTAACATTAATTAAACAATGTCTAATTAGTTATTCACACTAATTATTTATTATTAATCACAATAATAAATAATTAATCTCACTACATTTATTATTACTTAATATTAATTAAATAATAATTTACTAATGGTTAATTTTAAAATTGCACGACCCGACCCAAACCGCCCCGATCCAGACCGACCCGGCCAAGAACACGGGGTTGGCGCTGTAGCGAGAGACCATTAGGGTAAGGCCGACGCTGCGGCGCGAGGTCCGTGCCGTTCTAGCTTAGCACGCGGGCTTGGCGCTGCGGCGTCAAGGCCCTTAGGCGCGGCGCTGCGGCGCCAAGACCCCTTATCGCATCGCTGCGGCGCCATCTACTGGCGCTGCGGCGTGGCGAACCAGAGGTCGTCTTCTCCGATCTGTTTCAACAATTTTCTTCAATTTTAATCCATTAAAAACATTCTACTCACCATTTTTACTCCATATTAACCACATATTATTATTAATTACAAGTTTTATACACTAATTTGAGGAATTAATTTCCAAGCATGAAACACAGCATTCGTAATTAATTCGCAATGAAGGTGCACTGTAACAGGGCTTACCTTCTGCTAGACTTAGTTGTCGTTCTTCTCTTCCTCCCGCAATAGACAATAAAATCCGAGACCATTCGCGAGCTCACTCATTTCCTTCTGATTTTTCTTCCTTCCTCAACTCTCAATTTCTCTCTCTCAGTGAATTTTACAAGCTCAGTGCACTGAAGGAAGAAGTCGGAGTCCTAATTTATAGGAAGTTCAAAAACCAGACAATGTAATTGCCCAATTTGGTTAACCAACGTGAAGAGGAAGAAGACGACGGGCAAACGCCGCTGATATCTTCAGCCATGATTTGCCTTCATAGAAAATCCGGCAAGATATCTCGCACAAAATCCATACGCGGCTGAGATAGATCACTGTTCATCTCAACTTATTTTAATTTCTTTCTCTTCCTAATTTGCTGACCACTATTAGAAATAAAATGGGATACGTCCCATAATTCTTGTCCCAATATCCGTGTCCCATTATTTTGCTACTAGTTAATTAAATAAATTTGACGGAACTCTAAATATTATTAATTGTATTATCCTTATTAATTAATAGGTAATATTAATTTATTTACTATATTCAAAATAATGGAATATTTAATACTTAATTATTCATAAATTTCTAGATTTTAAATAACCTAGTGTAGTCCATTAATTTAATAATTCTATTGCTGAGACTCCCTTTAAATTAATTAAATATCTATTCCCACACTATATTCAATTAAATTAAATATTTAATTAATCGGCACTTTATCAATTCTTTCAACATTAAAAAAAATCGTAGGGTTAGTTCACTAATTTAATTAAACCATTAGTGACTCCCCTTAATTAATCCTAGCAGTTACGTGAAATCATATAATCACATAACCAATTAAATACACAAGATTTTAAATAATCATACGAAACTAACTCATTAAAAATTAAATCTATATTTAATTAATAATGGAGTTTAAAAAATTCACGGTCATTACAGTTTCGGTTAATGTTTAAGCTGGCCAAAGAATATTTTTACCTTTCAAACTAAAAAATAATAAAAGTATTTATGTTTGACAATGGTTAGGTTAAGTATTTTTGCCCAATAATTGGGTCCTTCACGATTCTGTAAGCAGAGACAGAATAATTGAGAAAATCCTTTTAGGTGAGTAATTAGTTTTCTGTCTGCTTATTCTTTTTCTTTCCTTCGTTGTTGAATTAATTCTTTAGAGTTATTGATTTGATTTATGTCCACGGGATATCTCCATATCAACATATTGATAACAACACATTGCATAATAATTTGTACACTCCCTTTTATAATTTATTTTTATATATTACAATAGCAATGTTTACATGAGAATTCCTTCCCAGTTTCATATCTAAATATGTTTGGGATGTATTAATTTATTACTCCCTCTGTTTCAAATTATAATATTAATGTTGACTTTTAAAAAATCAATTTTAAATATTTTTAAACTCAAAGTTGATACGAATTCATTTATTTTTTGTCAATACAATTATGAATATTATAAACTATCTGAAAAGTATTATTATTAGTTATAAGATTAATTATTTCGAAAACTTAAATGAATCATGTCAAT
Organism: Aralia elata; assembly: GCA_034770075.1. Taxonomy (NCBI): domain Eukaryota; kingdom Viridiplantae; phylum Streptophyta; class Magnoliopsida; order Apiales; family Araliaceae; genus Aralia; species Aralia elata. Next base: position 60,011,278 of record CM068388.1, on the reverse strand, counting down.
TTTAAATTTAAAAATGTCATAAATTAGCTTTTAAAAAGTCAACAATAATCTTATAATTTGGAACAGGAGAAGTTTGATTTAGTTTCATTTATATGACTTTCTCTCCTGTTGTTTTAGAAAAAAAAAAACAAGAAGAAGAAAGAAAAAAAAAACCATTTGCAATAAATATAAAAAAATAAGATTAATTTCGTTATTAATAACTAATTTTATTGAATTCGAATTTGAAAATATATTTTAAATTGGCTTTTAAAAATCAATAATGATCTTATCATTCGGAACGGAAAAAATATACTTCCTCCGTTTCAAAATTAGAGATATATTTGTAAAGCACCGACTTTTAATAATAATTTTATATTTTCAAATATTATTGTGGTAGTGTGATATTGAAAATGACAGTGAAAAAGTAATGGTAAATTAAGAATATTATGTCACTTTATAATTTTAAATTAAAAATTTGGCTCTAATTTTGTAAGAACTAATAAAGAAAATATATCTTTAATTTTAGAACAGATTAAGTATATTTTTAACAGAACTAGATTTATGTGGCTTTGATCTATTCTATTGTCTTAAAATTTTTGTGTTTTCGTGTATGATTTAAATGCTTTGTGTAGTTGTTTAAGTTACAGTAACATGATTTTTTACACTTATTTAATATCGATATGTAATTATGAAGCTGTTAGTTCCTTGCACTGATGTTAATTCACAAGTGAATTATTGTTATAGTTTTTTCACAAATTGAAAATTTGGTTCGCAATTAACATCCGTGCACCCCTGCCCCTAGTGTCAAAGCATTTAAACAGGTATTGCGCAACACTAGTAGAAGTGCAGCCTCCTTCCAAATATAAATTACTGGAAAAGCCTCCAAGAAAATGTACACACATGTGAGAGTTGGATGAGTCCAATTATTTGTAATTGGATTTAAGAAAATGATTCGTAGTAACTATTTGCTAGGATTAAAATAGGACAAATAACATATTTACTATCAATTATAGAAACTAACAGATGTGATTAAAAATTTGAACCCGTCATCTGCTACTAATAGTTGCGGATGACATAATTACAATTTGTCATCTGCTACTATTATTAGCAGATATAAACTATCTGTTACTAATAGTGAATGTAATTCTATCATCATTTGCTAGTGAATTTATCATCTGTTAGTAATAATAACGGATGTAATCCTGTCATTCGCTGCAAATTTTTAATATTGATTTTTTTAAGACAATAATTGGGTCCTTCACGATTCTGTAAGCAGAGACAGAATAATTGAGAAAATACTTTTAGGTGAGTAATTAGTTTTCTGTCTGCTTGTTCTTTTTCTTTGCTTCGTTGTTGAATTAATTCTTTAGGCTTATTGATTTGATTTATGTCCACGTGATATCTCCATAACAACATATTGATAACAACACATTGCATAATAATTTGTACACTCCCTTTTATAATTTATTTTATATATTACAATAGCAGTGTTTACATGAGAATTCCTTCCCAGTTTCATATCTAAATATGTTTGGGATGTATTAATTTAATTATTACTCCCTCTGTTTTAAATTATAAAATTAAGATTAAATTTTAAAAACTTAATTTCAAATATTTTTAAACTCAAAATTAACACAATTATAAATATTATAAACTATCTAAAAAATACTATTAGTTATAAGATTAATTATTTTGAAAACTTAAATGAATCATGTCAATTTTAAATTTGTAACACCCTTTTTAAAAAATAGGAAGGGAGGCTACACACAAATACAACAGAAATATAAACTAATATCAAAATTATAAACCGCAAAAAAAAATTAGTCTAAAGAGGTATTAATAACTGCCCAATCGGCTTAAAATACATACTGTTTAGTACATCCTAATCTTAATAAAGGTTCAATACAACTCTAAAAAGAGACCCAAACATCAAAACATAACCAAAATATCTAAACTATCTAGGTGAGGAGCTCTCATCACACTTGTCCATGATCCCCTTGAATACTTGTCGGAAGCAAAACACAGCATGAGCCAAATGCCCAATACGAATATAGAGTACAAAATTATGAACTGAATTGAACTGAAATGAATAACAAAATCAACTAAACTGAACTGAGTTGTATCACAATAACCTAATGGTCTGAAAAAATGGTAGGGTGTTATTTCATACCGAGCTCAAAAATATACCTTGCCACGCACACAAGTCAAATAATGCCACATAAATAATCAGAGTAATGCCACATAGGCAATCATACATTGGACCGCGAATCCAAATGCATGCAAAATTGGAATGTGTGTTTGGCACAACATCACCAATCCGCAGAACAAAATAGAACAGAAAACTAGTCCCACAACAAATCACCAAATGGACAACTCTCATCGGAGTACAAAACGAAGACGTTGTAGATTGATCACGCTGCCACGGATAGTGTCATGCCTCGGTGCCAAGAGGACATGTCTGTGGTACCCCCACAAGTTGTTATAGCTCAAGTATACCCTACGGTATATTCTAACAAAAATATGAGGTCACAACACATGCGACATAATACCAATAAAAAAGGGAGTTCTAATATGTATATGTCAAAACAAACAAATCATCGATACAAGCCTCCAAAATATATTGGCATATACATTTCTACAAATATCAAAATAATAATAGACATGATAATCTAACTCAAAGAGTATAAATACGAGTTCTATGTATCAACGCTAAAATAAAACTATTATATTAATTTCACAAGAAACAATTATGTGAAATAATAACAGAATTCGAAACGAGGAACAAAACAAATTAGTTAAATTTCACAAGAGTATTGCTGAAGTACGTAATGCAATACCCACAATTTCAGATGCAATTGGTTAGACTCGCTCAATATAATCTATTCACTAAAATAATACATTTTATTAAATAGTACAATATTAGTATTTAATTGATTTTATGCATATATTGAATGAACCCTCCATATTATTTTATTAGATTAATAAATTAAAGAGAATATTTTCTTATAATTGAGATACGTAATATCTAGTCAAAATAATACCAAAATATTAACTAACAAACTAACTAAAATATACTAATTAAAGTTATAAAATAATAATAATACAGAAAATTAAATTAAATAAATACACAAGAAAGAAAAAAAAATATACCCAAAATTATGAGGTTCGCAATCTGCCTATGCCCTCGATACTGAAAATTTTAACTAAGGAGGTCCTTAATAAAAGGACTTCACACAAAAAGGTTTTCTCAAAATAGAAAAAACCTTAGTGTTAATAGTTTAAAACAAAAGGTTAATTATATATTTATAGGTAAAGAAAGGGGAGGAGCTTTAGTGGTTGGGCGATGTGGGACTAAAACAAAAACATGGGTATTACAGATTAATTATTTCAAAAACTTAAATGAATCATGTCAATTTTAAATTTGAAAATGGCATAAATTTACTTTTAAAAAGTCAATAGTGATCTTATAATTTAGAATATGAAATATGATTTAGTTTCATGTATGACTTTCTCTCCTGTTGTTCCAGAAAAAAAAGGTAAAAAAAAGCCATTTGCAAAAAAAAAAAAAGAAGATTAATTTCGTTATTATTAACTAATTTTATTGAATTCTAATTTGAAGATATTTTAAGTTGGCTTTTAAAAATTAATAATGATCTTATCATTTGAAACGGAAAAAATATACTCCCTCCGTTATAAAATTAGAGATACATTTATAAAGCGCCGACTTTTAATAATAATTTTATATTCTCAAATATAGACTTAGTATAAGTTAGAAATTCGATTGTGGTAGTGTGATATTGAAAATGATAGTGAAAAAATAATGGTAAATTAGGAACATCATGTCACTTTATAATTTTAAAATAAAAATTTGTCTCTAATTTTGGAACGGACTAAAAAAGAAAATATATCTTTAATTTTGGAATAAATGGAGTATATTTTTAACAGAACTTGATTTATGTGGCTTTGATCTATTCTATTGTCTTAAAATTTTGGTGTTTTCATGTATGATTTAAATGCTTTGTGTAGTTGTTTAAGTTACCGTAACATGAATTTTTATACTTATTTAATATTGATATGTAATTATGAAGTTGTTAATTCCTTGTACTGATGTTAATTCACAAGTGAATTATTGTTATAGTTTTTTCACAAATTGAAAATTTGGTTCGCAATTAACATCCATGCACCCCTGCCCCTAGTGTAAAAGCATTTAAACAGGTATTGCGCAACAGTAGTAGAAGTGCAGCCTCCTTTGAAATATAAATTACTGGAAAAGCCTCCAAGAAAATGTACACACGTGGGAGTTGGATGAGTTCAATTATTTGTAATTGGATTTAGGAAAATCATTCATAGTAACTATTTGTTATAGATTAAAATAGGTCAAATAGCATATTTACTGTCCATTATAGAAACTAATTAAAAATTAAAACTTGTCATCCGCTATTAATAGTAGCGGAGAATTACAATTTGCTATATGCTACTATTAGTATTACTATTAGATGTAAATCATCCGTTACTAATAATTATAGCGGATATAATCTCATCATCATCCGCTAGTGGATTTACCATCCGTTAGTAATAGTTGCGGATGTAATCCTGTCATTCGCTACTAATTTTTAATATCGATTTTTTAGTCATTATAATGGATGGTATGGATGCTATTTGTCTTAGTTTGCTCCATAACAAATACTCCATCCGTTTCATATTTTATTGATCATTGTTGACTTTTTAAAGTCAACTTAAGAGATTTTTAATTCTAATCAATACAATGATGAAAATTGTAAACTGTCTAAAAAATATTATTCATTATAAGTTTTATTATTTCATAATTTTTAATGAGTCATTATAATTTTGAACTTAAAAATATCTCAAATTGATTTTTAAAAGTTAACAATGATCAAATAATTTGAAACGGAGTGAATACTTGTTATGGATCATTGTCCTTGGATTTATGATTTTTTTTAATAAAAGATCTTTTCAATAAACTAAAAGGATCATGAGAGGGATCATTTTATGTTTAATTGTTTCATGTTGTATTAGAAATTGTGTTAATATAGTCTTCTATTTAGATATACAACCAACAATGTATTAAACTATTTGAAATAATTATTCCCTCCGTCCCAAATTAATTGCATTTTTAGGACTTTTTAAAGTCAAATTGACTATTTTTAAAACTAATCTTTTTACTATTTTTGCTAACATATAGGTGAAGATATTATAACCAAAAGAAAGTATATACAATTTATTACTAATTTCAATTTTTATAATTTTAGAAATATATTTATATATGCTTAATTATTAATTTTAAAAATAGTCAATTTGACTTTAAAAAGTCTTAGAAAAGCAATTAATTTGGGACGGAGAGAGTAGTGATTAACAAATGAACAGCATCTTTAAAGTAAGTATGGAATTTGACAAGTAATTTCTCAGAATGTCTTCGGGAAGTCTTTTTTTTAACTCGGGAATAGGTTAAGCATGCATCTTTTAAAGTTAATTTCAGTATATTGTTATATGATTTGCTGACAAATATTTTGTCAGAATTAAACCCTTTCAATTTGTTTGATGTTTGTCAATGAATTTATGCTTGCTTCTAATAATTGTAAGATTGGAAATTTAGAATCATATGACAAATCCATATCAAGTTTTATTAACAAAACATTAGTATTAATAAAACATTTATGTTTAAATGTTTAATGCCATGAAGTAGTTTTATATCAATAACTTTCTCCTCTATGAAAAGAAAATTTTGTCACCCAAATAATTTTAGTTGTTTTAATGTGCAGTGAAATAAGCAACCTCCTAAACCCGTGCTTTGCACGGGTTGGAGTGCTAGTTTATTAACTATATTTCATAAAAGTGTTAAATGTATTTTTAGCATAAAAATGAAGGATTGCGTGAGAGTTATAGCAGGAAATTCACATTTATTAATTAGCCAAAAACTGACGTGTGGATAAAGATAGTTATGATCAGTTGAGAATGTGACAATAGAATAAATAGAGAATCAAAAATCGAAAAAACTACCTAGTAAAAAAAACAATAAAAGGCATATGAAATTGATTTTATATAAGTCTCTAAACTTAAGTAAGGTCAATTTTCCAAAACTACATCATTTAACTTAAAAACTTAAAAAAGAACTTTCCACTAAACGAAAAGAAAAAAAAGAAAGTATCTATGCCCACTCTCCTCTCACATGCATCTACCCCTCAACCCATATATATATATATATATATATATATATATATATATATATATATATATATATATATATATTTGTAATAACTTTCATGTTCGTTGATACTAAAAATAAAAATAAAAAGATATTAGCATCAAATCAAATAGGTTGATTGACATAGAGATGAAGACATACAGAAGGAAGTGTAGAAAGGGAGAATGTTGCGTGTAACTGTGCATTTGTGTGGTGATTCCACTCCCATTACGGCCCCATATCTTCAAAGCTTTTCAATTCAATTTAATAATAGAGAGGGAAAAACGTATTCATTTCATTAAATTTTAAGAAAGTGAAATTTTCGCATAAAAAAATATATTTTTATATGATTTTTTGTCACATAAATGTAAGACTTATTTATTATTAATATGAAAAATTATGTAAAAATATCAGTTCTTTAAAATTTAAATTTTAACTAGCTAAGTGTCACGTGCGAAGCACTAATTTAATTTTTAAATAAATTATTTTTAATTCTTTATTTATTCTATATATATAATGATTATAAAATATTGTTTTTAAAAAATTTTAATTTAACTTATTATAGAAGATTACAAACTTTGCTGCATACAATTATCAAATTTTAATAACTATATATAAGTGAAGACTTTTTTCTATCATTAATTAACCAAAATCTCCTATTGAAATAAAATTAGTAATTAAAGTTTAATCATTAATATATTTTGGGCATAAATATATTTTATTACTTTAAACTATTATCTGTTTTCCACTTCGATAATTCATTTTTCAATTTTGACAATTAAGTGAGTAAATTATTAATTTTTTTATATTTTTGTCCAAATTCATTTGACACGTCAAAAATTAATGACGTGTTCTCCTAAATGGGACCATGTTTAACTGATGTGTATTTAAAAAATAATATTTCTACCATTTTATTAATTTAAATAGTTTAAATTTAGAAAATCATCTTTTATTCTACATTAAAACAAAACAATTCAATCGATCGGCAAAACAAAACTTCAATCGATAATCTCAGAAAACCCATCGAATCAGTGAATGAACTAAAAAAAAAAAAAAAAAAACCATCATCGATCCCAAATGGCAAATCTAACCCATCATAGATCGATCTTCTTCCCATTTTCTTCCTTAATGTTCCAGATCTGAAATTTATGGTTCTCAAAACACAAACCCATCTTTTATATCTTCTTCCTCTTCAGAATAACGAATCTGGTCATGGAAAGATCTCCAAGTAGAGAGAACCTCCCCCCCCCCCCCCTCCCCCCGACTTCTCTTATTAACCTCACAATCGATCCTCCCTCTTCCTACCATTCTCTTCGATCTGTTTGGGGTCGTTGATTTCTGTTTGGGGTCGTTGATTTCTGTTTGGGTTCATATTTTTTTGGGGTTGAAATATATTTACAGAAATCAATTAAAATCTTCATGGAACATATATAAATGAGTCCTATTAAGTTTGAGTTTTATTAGTAGTTATTTAAATTGTTTTAAAATAAATTTAGGGAGACTTTAAAAAGTGTTTTAGTTGTAATTAAATTCTAAGCTCATACCAAAAACCAAAAAATCAAGTGCAAAGCACGGGTTTATTTTTTAAGGGTCCTTCTAATGTGTGCCATAAGAGCACACACTATACACAGGTATCGAGAGAATAATCTCTTGATTCCTGTACATATTCTCTCGATTTCTGTGTTTACACACATTAAGAAAATCCATTTTTTAAATAGCATAATTTTTAATTTCTTATTCATTTTATATTTAATGATTATGATTTTTTTTTAAATTTCACAAATTAACTTACTATCATGCTATGACAATATTTACAAACTTTGATTGAAAATGTATGATTAATGAGCTAAAAGAATTTTATAAATAATAAAATTATTCATAAAATAATATAATATTAATTATAGTAGACAATTGTATGTGGTTTGTATTTATTTAATTTTTAAACAAATATTGTAATCATTCTAATACCAATAATAAGTTAATTTGTGAAATTAAATTTTTTTTATATAAACATCATATATAAAACAAATAAAATATTAAAAATAATGCTCTTTATAAAGTAAACCTGTGTTATGCATTCTTTAAAACAAACTAAAATATTAAGCACTTATAAAAACACTATCATTATGTTTCTTAATAAGTTAATCTCTTTATAAGCTATATTATAATATTTCTGTCGTTTATGTTATAAATACTAATTCAAATTGCTCCAAAATAATAAAATAATACGTTACTTTAAAGTTTTTTAGGATCATAAATAGTATTTTGATTCTAGTTAAATTTTAAGTTTAAAAAGTGTTTTAGTAGTAGTTAATAAAATAAAATTAGGAGGAAAATAATTTGATATATGATAGATTTATATATTTAACAATGATCCGTATGTATTTTAATTTAGGCTTATTAGAATCAATATTAGTAAATGACTTTTATACGAAATAAAATTATTATAAAATGATAAATTACTCTAAACTTTTTCAGAATCATAAATAGTATTTTGGTTCTAATTAAATTTTAGGTTTAAAAAGTGTTTTAATAGTAATTAAATTCTAATCTTATGCCAAAGATCAAGGATAAAAAAAATTAATTTTACCTTATTATATATGTATATAGATATAGATATAGGTATAGATGTCGCCCAATGTAAACAAGCAAGGTCGGTTATGAATAGGACTGAGCAAAAAACAGATATAACCGAATAACCGAACCGAACCGAAATTTTTTTAACCGAAATTTCTTAATAATTCGGTTATTTTGGCAATTCGGTTATTATCCGAATTTTATTCGGTTTTCGGTTTTTAGTTCGGATTTTGGATTTTGGATATTCGGTTAACCGAATACCCGAACTACATATATAATAACCAAATTATAATATTATTATTAATTCAAAAGTTAACCTGATAGTGAGTAAATACACGGGTTTCAGTCAATTTATTTTAAAGTCTTCCAAAGTGACCATTTCCCAATACAAGCAATTTGGATTTATATAAGCCAACACATCAATGATGTCGATATGTTCAATGTTATACTCAGAAAGCTACTAGTGTTGTTGACATTTTCAGTTTTTTAATTAGAATATATAGGCTATATTATATATATTTCATGCAAGTTTTTCAAACATCACAGACAAATCAGAGTGATAGCTGTATGCCTGTATCTCATTTACATTTAAACACCTAAAGAGAGAGAATACTCTCACAGTCCCACTCATACATCATCACAACATGCATCTGGGTTTTCAGTTTTCACTTTCTTTTACAATCTCAACCTCAATCTCAATCATAATCATGTATTGGCATGCCTTCAAGGTTAAAAGAATAATCTCCCAAACTCTCATTTTTCAATTCTTCAGTTCCTCTCTCGGTCTCTCTTCTTGAGTCTTGACTGTCATCTGATCTCATTTCTGACTTCCTCTCATCTCAGATCTCGCCGACCAGTCGACCACCGCCTCCCATCTCAGATCTCGCCTACCACCGGCACCGCCTTACGCTCATCTCAGTCCTCAGATAGTCAGATCTCACAATTGCATCATATGGGTATATTTGTTTCTTTTTGCTTTTCCGAAATCAATATTTCAAATTTCAATAGTACTCTGTTCATCTATAAGCTTTACAAAATTTTGTACTCTGTTTATGAAAATTGGTGAAAATAGTTTACAGTTTCGGTTATAAACCGAAATACCCGAATTTATAATTCGGTATTTCGGTATTCGGTAATTCGGTTATTATTAAATTCGGTTATTAGTTCGGATAGTAAAATTCTGATTATTTCGGTATTCGGTTATAACCGAATAACCTATTCGGTTCGGTTATAACCGAATGATCAGTCCTAGTTATGAAGAATCCCAAGTTATGTGACAACATCAATTCCATTACTTTGCATATTGAACGAGAAGTTGAAATAATACTGTATAAATTATTATTTTATACACCTATGCTACTCGTGTAGAGAAATTTTTTTATTTTTTTTATAAAGAACAATAAAGACAGTGACGAATTCAAGATTTGACTTTAGTATAAACCAAATTAAATTTTACAAATAACTGTTTTACTTATAGAAGTTAGAGAAAAATAAATTAAAATACAATATACTCCATCTGTTTTAAAATTTGAGATGCATTTTAAAAATGAGAACTTTTAAAAATAATTTTATATTCTTAAAATGTAGCATTATTATTAACTAAAAATTTAGTAGTAGAGGTATGATGCTAGAAATGACAATAAATTATATTTTATTCATATTGTTTTAGAGTTTTAAAACTGACATGAAATAAAAGAGATGGAGGAAAAACTTAAATTTTCTGTAAATTTGTATGGCTTGTGAGTTATTTAAGGAACAATACAAAACTTGGTGATTTTTCTTGTCAAAATATTCCAAAAAAAAAATCAACGTATTTGAAGGAAAAAGAAAATGACTGTAGTAAATCTTTTATAATGTCCACATTACTCTTTATAAACAAACACAAGGAGATTTTGTATAAGAATAAAATGGTAATCTAATTTTAAAAGTTAAGTTTTTCTTTCTTTCTTTATCTTTTACTTTTTTTTTAATTTTTTTTAACAAACTTACAAATAACACAAAACAAGGAGATTTTGTATAAGAATAAAATGGTAATCTAATTTTAAAAGTTAAGTTTTTCTTTCTTTCTTTATCTTTTACTTTTTTTTTAATTTTTTTTAACAAACTTACAAATAACACAAAAGAAAACTTGTAACTTTTATATTGCTTTTTTCATTCTAATTTTATGTTTTCAATTCTAATTTCTTTTTTAATCCAAAAATCATAAATTTGTATTATTAAGGGAAAGGAAAAAAAACAGTTTTTAATCTGTTTCACATTTTTAACTGCTGCATAAAAAAGTTATTTGGTTAAAACAAATTTCCATTCTCTCTCCCACATTTGATCCCTAGTTTCTCTCTTATATCTTTTCACCCATGTTTTCAAACTCAATTTTGAATATTTTTTTTAAAAAAAATTCTTGATTGCACACTACGAAGTATGAACACATGACTATGTTTGTTTGCAATGATTACATTTGGGATAAGACTATTTATCGCAAGTGTATTGTTTGTTTTTAAATTTGGACTTGGGTTTATTAGTCTAGAGATTATAAAATAGCTTAATATGGTGGACTATTTAATACCATGTTCAACTAGATATTATAATCTCCACCATTTGGGACTAAAATTTTCTAGACAAAATTAACCTCATCCTATTTTTTAAATGGCCATAATATCCTATTCCATAAATTTACTTTCTTAATAAATGTTTCATAATATCCCAAGTAAAAAATCTTGGTTCATGCTAGTTTTTTTTAAGAGTATGATATGAACGCAAATAATAAAGTTCTATTGCTGTTTACACGCTAGTTTTTTTTATTTTTTTATTTTTATTTTTTAAGAGTATGATATGAACACAAATAATAAAGCTATCACGTCAATAATAATAAGTACTCCCTCCGTGGTCATTTGCTCATCATTATGTGCTTATGAAAACTATTTATACATTTATCACAGTAATAAAGCTATATATGATCATTTGTATTACTGTTATACTCCTTCTAAATGTATTACTGTTTATACATTTATCACAGTAATAAAGCTGTATATTGCTGTTTACACGCTATTTTTTTTTAAGATTATAATATGAACACAAATAATAAAGCTAGTTGTTGGTAAACAAGTTTTTTTTATGTATAAACAAGTTTAAATTATATTTTAAAATATGTTATTATTGGTAAGGGTATAATAGTTCAAACAATATTTTTTTATCCAATCATTTAATTAATCCTAGAAAAAATAAACATAACATGAGATTATTTTAAGTTATCCCATGAATAATCCCATAAAAAACAAACATGTGACTAAGATTATTTAAACCTAGGATTAATAGTCTTAGATTATAATCCCATGAATTATAATCCTAGGATTATAATTTTTGCAAACAAACATGGTCATATTGTATATACTAGGTTCACCCCTTAATGAAGCTTTTGTGATGAGATTTTTCAACACAATCAAAGATTCAGTTCAACATTTTTTTTCTGCCATTGACAATGAACCTCGAATTGGTGCCTTAAACCTATTGCAGAAGTGTGATATATGTGTGTTGTAAGAAGAAGAGAGAGCGGGAGAGGAAACTAAGGTTGAGAGTGTTAAGGTACCGTGTGATATTAAAGTCTCATATCGAAATATAGGAGAAACATTGAGGACATATATGCTCTAATGGACTATAGACCCAATAGATTAACCTTTTGGGTCAAGATATGATTTCAAATGCCCATATATGGGCCGACTATTCCCAACAACTATTATCAGAGTCATGGTATGGTATGGATTGAGTATAACAAATGGTGGACTCTTTTTGCATAGGCTCTTGGTTGGCTTTTGACAAGAGATATTGAAGAATGTGAATTATGTACACCCTTCGAGCAAGTAGTAGACTCTTCTCGGGGAGGCTCTTGGTAGATGAAATAAGAGGTATTGAGAGATAAAGCTCTTCAGATAGACAGAGGCGGAACCAGGGGGGTCATATGACCAGGGTCGACCCTGAGTTTTTAAGGGCTTAAAGCGACAACAAAAAAAATAGGCCCTTTTCGAGTTGCTAATAAGATAAGCATAAAAAAAACTAAGATTTTTTCCTAAACAAAAAAGTATTAATACGAAAGAATACCAAATATAATAACCAACTATTTCAATATTTCCAAAGCATCATTTAGATATCACATTATCACTAAGTCAAAAACGAATTCATCCATTTTTTTCTTTCTTTTTCTTTTTTCAGATCCAAGCATATACTTTTTAGGAGCCATGGTGAATTAAAGTTTAAAATTCTGCAAAATTCCACCATAATCTTGTGATTATCTATAAATTAATTATCAAATAGGGCCTCCTTTATTAAGAGAATAAGAGTCTAACACTACTCCCAAGCAATTAAAAAAAAACCCAAAAGAGAATAAATTTTTCACTTCATAATAGCATAAACAAATCCAATAAGCCATAATAGCATAAACAAATCTACTCAATCAGTCATCAAACCCAATTAAATTAAGCAATACTTCTAAATCTCAATATCTCATAAACAAAATAAGTAATTTTAAAACTCCAAAAAATAGAATTAATACCTGAAATTAGCTTGAAATTTGTGAGCCGTGAGAAGGAGTCATGGAAAATGGAGATGCCGGCTGCTGTTGAAGTCATTGATGGTCATGGAGTCATGGAGAATAGAGATGCCAATGGAATTTGAAAAGTCCAAGTCTGCTGGCTGCTGCCGAATGATTGTTATGTTTGTGTAGGTTTATACTATTACAACTTACAAGAAATTATAAAACTGCCATTAGAAATTTGAAATTTGGGGCCCTAAAAATTTACCAATATTTAAGGGCCTAAAGCTTGGGCACCACCTGCTTTAGCCCAAGGCCGGTACTGCATATGACCCTGGTATTTCGATCATGACCTTGCAGCTCTGTTTTGTGTTTGCGAGGAGAGAGAATTGAAGGAGCAGAAGGAAGATCGACAGAAGAAGAAGAAGAAGAGCGGGTGGTTAGTGCAAATATACGCAGGCTGTGAATATTGTTACGAGCTAGATTGAATAACAATTGGGCCAACTGGTGTACATTTTAATTTGAACTTTGGTCTTCAAAACCCAATAGGCTCACATCAAAACTCTCTTTATACGCCCAAGTTTAGTTTATGTAAATAGATTTTTTTTCTATTAAATCTTGGTTCTTGGTCCAACTTTGCACATGGGTCTCATTTGGTAATCTTAAAAAAGAAGTCAATATTTCTCTAATTTTGCATATATAATTATACAAAATATAAAAAAGTATGATTATACATAATATACAACCCACAAAAGAGAGCTATTGATTACATTATTTGTAGTTAGAGAGTACTAAGCTTTTGACATTGGTTATGTGTATATAAGAGTCATTATACTTGGTATTAAAAAAGGAACTAATATTTTTACAATAAAATTTAGTAATTTTTAAAGATTACGTCCATATAAATAGTAAATGAGATGTATTTGTATGCATAAAATTTTGTAAAATTATTTTTAGTGAAAAATAATAATTTTCTAAAATAAAAAATAAAAAATTCTGAAAGCTTCTTCTCTACTATAAAGTACTCCCTCCCTCTGTTCTCAAAAGTATAACTTAAGGTACAATTTTTTTGTCCTCATAAAGAAGACAATAATTACATAAATTAAAGGACAAATATGTCATTTAGTTAGCAGTCTGATAGTCTGGGAGACGAGTGGATGAATGACAATCTAGTAGTTTGTATTGAGAAGGATAATTTTTTAATAATTGAAAACGAACAAATTTCGAGACGTTTTCAAACTATGCAGACTCGCAGGATACAGTTGTCTCCTCTCAGTCGTACAACCGAAAGAAGCACTCTAAGCGTCAATAAATAATTTTTTTTACGGATGTATTTTGACCCCCCCTCTAAAAACGTTCTGGTTCCGCCACTGCAGATAGAAGAAGACTTGATGGGCTTCAGAGACTATTGTTGGTGGATTAAACAAGATTGAAGAGGGTGGCTCGTTAACTAGAAGAAGTGACGGGCTATGCCCAAAACGAGTATATGGTTAAAAGTTCTAGGAGGAGCTTGATGTCGATGTGAATGTAGAGATCACACATTAAGAAGGATATTGTTGAGATCCCACATGATAGTAAAGTCTCACATTGGAGCATAAGGAGAAACATTAAGAACATATATATGCTCTAATGGAGTATAGAATTAATATGTTAACTTTTTAGGTCAAGATGTGATTTTAATTAGATGAACACATATGATCCGATATGGTCCCATATTCCAAACAGAGAGATAGTGGGTGATGTAGATGGTTTATTTTTATTTTAAATTTTAGTTCTTCTTTTGTATGGTTCACTTGAGTTTTTAAGTTAAATAACGTAGTTTAATATATATATATATATATATATAGAGAGAGAGAGAGAGAGAGGTTTATCAGAGAGTTTTAATTTAAAGAGGAAAAAAAAAAAGCAAAAAACAAGAAAATAGATGGTCTTAATAAAAATTAATGACAAAAAAGACAACAAATTAAAAGAAAAAGTGTCTTAAATTTTTAGTTATAACAATTTTTTTTATTTTCTAGAAAAGTGTTGTTTTGGTGAAAATATTACGAACAAATAGTTAATTTTGAAAAAACTTATTGTAAACCTCTTTCATACTTCTTCTATTCCAAAATATAAGATAATTATTGGTCTTTTAAAGTCAACTTAAGACATTTCTAATGAATAGCATAAATTAACTAAAATATACTACTTATTGTAAAATTTATTATTTTATAAATTTCAATGAATTATTTTGAGTTTAAAAATATCTTAAATTAACTTTTAAAAATAGATAACAATATTATAATTTAAACGAATAGAGTATTTTCTTTTCACTTTAAAACACACTTCTCCTCTCTTCTCTACCCTACCCCTCCTTTTTTGTGTGTAAGTTCTCTAGAAATATTAAATCTGACAACGGAGCGGGTATGGTTCACGACTATTCTCTATACCCAACCCACCAACAAGTACTCCCCCTAAACATGGCGCCCCCAAAAAATCAATTCCATACCCATCTTGCCTTGTTTACTCGAATACTACCATTTTTCTCAAGTTAAATTCCTTTAATTTTTTTACATTACTTTTGTACTGTTATTTTTAATTCAAAATCAAATAATATGCAATATTTCTATCACTTGTATTAACTTGTATTACAAATGTCATGAATTTTTAATTAAATAACTTAAACAATTATATAATTACATATACATAAAAGACTAATTTTGAAAATAGTTATATAAATATAATCAGGTCGAGGGTGAGGCGAGAGGGTATATTCGATACCCGACCCTAGCTATATAGAGTTTATAAATTCGGGTCCCATTAGGATCAAAATTGGTTGGACATCATCAGGGTCGGGGAAAATTGCAACTCCAATCATTGTATTGTTATGCAATAAAAGAAAATAAAGGCGATTTGTAATACCCTAGTCACACATCGAAACATGTTAGAAAAATTTGTTTATACATAAGTAATTAAGTTACTAATAATAGTACATTAAATTATGACCTTTGGGGTGAGTCTGTGGTGAGTTAAGATGACCCAAAAAGATACTATTAGTTGATTTGTTCAGGTCTCGGGATTGGACTGAGGTTGTTACATATGGTATCAAAGGTTACTCTCAAAAATTCGGATCTACTAATCTAATCGGGTTATTGGAGGTGGGGATATGAAGGCTGACAGTATGATTTCACAATGGAGAAAGGTCCAGAGGTGGGGATACGAAGCCAGCTAGTATCATCCTACAATGGCAAGAGATGCAAAGATCTGTGGGTTATGTCTGATAGATTCTGATGAGTACGTCAGAAATTGATAGACTCCACGATATGCTTGCGTGAGCTGGTCGTCGCCTAGATCGTTTCTAGCAAAGTTGTATGGTGAATTGCTCGCAGCACTTTAACCCTTCGCCTATATGTAGATGGTAATCTTGGTACAATTGCTCGCGTTCGAAAATCTGCATTGAATGGACACCAACGACACCTTGACCCCTCGCTTATATGTAAGTGGTAATCTTGGTAAAATCGACGATTGATGCGATAGAAGACGCCATACACAACTATGTATTGTTGTATGATAAGTCAAAGTTGACTTCTCAAAGAAAACTAAGAAATAACTTAGGAATTCTTCAAAGAACCAAATAGAGAATAAACTCACAAAATAATTGTATTGAATAATCTGAATGAAATGTATGGAGTACATCAGCTATGTTCCCTATTTATACTACTCAAAAGTAATCCTAATCCTGTTAGGAATAATAAAATCAACTAGAAACAAAATCCTAGCTTAACAAATTAATTTGGAAACCAAGTCCTAACTTAACAAAACAACCTAGTTACATTAGAATTGGAAAAACTACCAAAAACATAATAAAAATCAACTTGGAAACTCTGAAATATGCGTCAAAAAATCCACGCCTGGCGTCGCGGCGCCGAGCTGAAGAAAATTATAATTTTGCCCTTTTCTTAGTTTTAAAGACTGGACTGTCCGTTTCGTCCTTCTTTTGATCTTCCCACCAAACTTGAACCTTTGTTCGAACCAAAATATCGAACTTAGAAACATCTCCCATAGCGAACGCCTTGCCATATAGCTTGAATTCTTCTCCTTCATTCCGTGCAATTCAAACTTGTGTCGTCACGTGATCGATCGTAAACTCTTTTCCATACTCGAATGTTCATATCATTTGCGCATAAGCTTGTAGTCTCATCATGGACTGGAACATAACTTTGTTGATGACGCAGCCACACAAATGAATACGGTTCCGATGACTTGACTTGAGCTCCAATGTTAGCATCCATGAGTTGAATTCAACCCATTCACTTACGATCATTCGTTGAACTCTTGAACTTGAGTTGAGTAATTGTCGTTTGATGCGAGCTTGGTCAGGATTGTATCAGAAATTTAGTGAGGTAGTTTGTAACACCCCAGTTCCACATCAAAACATGTGAAAAAATTGTTTGTATATAAGGAATTTAGTTACTAATAGTACTACCTTCAGTCATAACATTTTGGGTGAGCTTGTGGTTGGCTAAAATGACCTAATAAGATATTATTGGGTTAGTGGTCAAGGTCTTATTTGGATGGATTTAATTCGATTCATGAATCGGGATTTGACCCGAGATTTGAGTCGGACTCCAGATTAGACCTAAGTCGTTACACGATTAACATCCTCTTCTAGGAATTTCTTCATATCTCAATTTCAGTTCCTCTTGCATTCATCAAAATGGCATTTTATTGAGTACTTGATAATATCCAAAATTTCTTTAAATTCGGGTTCCTCTGTTTCTTTAGTTTTGAGAAAATAATTATCTATATATCTATATGGATAAAAGAAATCTAAAAATAAAACAAAAGGAGGCTACTGGTTCACTTGTGGAGTGATCTGTTTCAAAACAACATCTAGTTCAACTGATAATGTAAGATCTAAATTGAGGTGGGGTCTCTCTCTCTCTCTCTCACATATTCTGTCTTGTTGATTTTTGTCTACTCAGTAGCTTCAATTGCAATTTCAATTTGGATTCTTTGCTAATTAATAAAAAGGATAACTATTTTTCATGTTTGGTATCATACCTATTTTTTTTTCTCCGTGTATTTCACTTTATAATTTGTGAAATCTCAGTCTAATCTTACAAAACTTTAGTATTTTACCTTATATGACATTTAATCGTATTATAAAAATATAATATTCAATAACTGTTTTCCTATTAAATCATTTCTAGCTTAAAATTCTTCACTTCATCATCTTTTCACCTCCTATAGTCTATCAAAGCTTTATCTTCTTCATTAAACCCTAGTCAACATCAGTGCTCATCATCGTTCACCTAGAAACCATAACCATTAGGTCACCACCATCAATTTATCTCGCAGGAAACGTTAAGAGAAAGGAAATAAAAAACCAAATCACAGTTCAATTTATAGGGAAATACACCATCGCATATACTGCTCCACCATTGTTGGGAATTACAACGTCTCACGATATAGAGAAATAGGAAATTGAGAAGTTAGAACATAATCACACAACACAAGAATTATAGTGGAAACTCCAAAACCGGAGAAAAACCACTTTCGTTGCCAAAGACAACCAGAGAAAATTTACTATGTGAATAATATTACAATCACTCACACTCTCAGAAATTTCCTCACATCCACTCAAGAAAGATAATTCTTCCCAAAAGAATTTTCCCACATAAAAGTCTCTAATACTTGGATACCTCTTATCTCTCTACATTTGGATAACCCTCTCCACCCCTCTCCCGGATGGGATCCTACTCCCTTAGGATTGGATGGTGTGTTTCAAAATGAAGGAGTTGTCTCCTTTTATAGGCTACCCAATGAGATGGTAGGTGAGTGTGAACAATGAGATGGTAGGTGGGTGTGAACAATTGAATAAAATGGTAGGCTTGCCTAACTTGCCTAATTCTAACATGCCTAACTCCCATTTGTATTCCTAACTTGGACCAATTACAAAACATGTAATTAAAATGTGGAGCACCCATTTTTGACCAAATATGAGCCAATATTTAACAACCATCACACAACCAAATCCACGGTGAGCTCCTAAGTATTGGAGAAAATAAGAAAGAGAAACAAGAATTTCATATATTGGTCCGCCGCCATCACATATTTTTTATTGGTAAAAAAAAAACAATAGAGGAAGAAGATCTCACGCCACCACCGCCATATCACGTTGCAACAGAAAAAAAAATAGGTTGGGTTTAATTGGTGTGGAAAGAGGTGAAGAGGGGGGGGGGGGATTGTGTGTCTTGTTAAGGGAAGTGGAAGAAATTGTCCAAAATGAATATTTAGTATTTTTTTATAGTTTAATTGATTGTTTTTTTTTATATATATTTTATTTTATTTTATTTTTTATACTCCTTTAGACATGCATAAACAGGTCTTTAGGTTTGGCTTGCTCCAAGCCTTTCAGGCATTGACCGTTGACCAGGCCAGGTCCAGGCCCTTTCTCAAACAGGCTAGGTTGAACATTGAGTAAGAAATCAATGCCTGTTTAAGACCTCTTGGCCAAGCTAGGTCAACCTCATGGTTGGGACGTGCAGGCCTAAGGCATTGGACTGCTACGCGTTTGTTTGGGGTGTTGGGTTACTGCATGCGTGACTGGGGTTGGGGCACTACCGTACTGATGATTGGGGTACTGCCGTACTCGTGATTGGGGCACTACTGTATGCATGACTGGGGACGTTGGGGCACTGTCGTGCGCACGCCTAGATGATGTGTTGTAGCTGCCAAGTTCTGGGCTACTGTGAGGGAAATTGGTCAGGTTAAGCCAAGCCTTGCCATTGACCAGGCGTTGACCAGATAGGTAATTGTGTCAGGTCGCTCCCATGTATGACGGCCCCGACCCCGCGCACGCCTAGACGATGGGCTACAACTACTGAGTCCTGGGCTGCTGTGAAGGAAATTGTCCAGGTCAAGCCTTGCCTTGCCATTGACCAGGCTCTGACCAGACAAGTAACTATGCCAGGCCGGTCCCATGTGTGACGACCACGACCTCAACCCTGGTAATCTTAGGAAAATTCGACCTGGTGTCCATCAATCTACACAACTTCATAACGTACCTGCAACGTTACCAACAAAACTCAACTCTTCGTGTCTATCTTACAACTTTTATCGCTCCTATGCTTACCTGCGAATCATAAAGAAACATATTCACATGAGTAAAACAATTTGACAGAAAGTTTATACTACTATATTTTACTAAGATTCTACAATTATTTATTAGAGTTCTACTAAAAATCACGTTATTCAAAAACAAAACATTTATTGTGAATATCTATACAAGTTCCACAACGATAATGAATATTATAATTCATTTCCACACACACAACACTACATATTCTACCAGCTGATCTCCCCAATAGGTCTATTTTAAGCCATCCACCATCTGTGTTTCTATATTATCAAATTTATTATTAATTCGATATCCATAACCATAATCGATAGGTTCACCATATGATTTATTTAATTATAAATCAATTCTACACTACAACTACATAATCACATAGCCACTGAATTGAGCTAACACGCTCGATCTGCCCAAGTATATATACCACTTTTAGTGGTCCAATGCACCTTATTTATACGACGATAAATCTAACTTGATTCAACACAACAACTCAATCACAGTTATGCCAACACACACCAACTGTCCATGCATACACGCAATTCAATTATAGTTATGCAATTCTATGATCAAATACGTAATAAAACATATAACAAGTAGTATATAACTTACCTCTTACAACATCCGGCTCGATTTCTGGCTTCCAAATTAGGTCAAACTGGCTCGTTTTGATCTAAAACCCTAATTCAAAGTCCACAACCATATTTTAGTGATATATTAATATTAAACAATATATTATACTATAAAAGTATAATTAAACTCTCACGGTCAACTCTCGACCCTTGTGTGAAAAGATCGTTACGACGTCCATTGGCCAGTCAACCACATGATTCACAATGTCTCGACACTTCATGAGTCCACTAACCCTCCAAAGTCTTTATAAGTATCTTAGACTTTTTGACTAGTGTTCACATTTTGTTGGATGATCTGACAATTTTTTGTAATTATTTATACTTTTAAAAACTATCGTTTAATAGCTTAAAAGTAGAAATAATACCTCGAGTCGCTTTTCCACCCTCGTAATACCCCAAATATTTATCTTATATTATTATAAGATTTTTCACCAAGTTTTATAATTTTCTACCATGCACATAATTTTCTAAAATTTTTGTTATTTTTAAACTAACTTTAATTAGCTTTAAAATATGATAAATACATTTGCTCTTCCAAAAATTACCAAAATTTGTTAGTAATTTCTAAATATTAGAAGCAGATTAGTGTACAAATTTCAACTTAAAATCATCTCCCAATATTTAATTATAATTTTCTAAATTACCTTAGAAAATTCATAATTAATTCTCCGCATTTAACGAAGTCACCAAAATTATTCAACAATTACTAGAGTATCAAATGGAAGATTCTCGCACCAATTTTAACTCAAAACAATGTCTCGAAATTTAATTATAAATTTCTAAAGTTTTGAAGCTTCAAAAATTCATAATAATTATTCTACTTATCCAAAAACTATGAATAATATGTCCATTCTGCATAAAATTTAATTCTCTACAATATTATAATACAAAATTTTCTCAAATTCTACCTTTAAAAGCCCTACACGGGGTTGCCAGAAAGGGCGACGAACTTCTAGTCATCATCTCTAGCAAGCAGCAACAACATTTTCGGCTCTTCTTCTGCGTTTTCTTCGCCCAAGTCAGTTCTAGTACTACATCTCAGGGCTACAAATATGTTTTATTTATGAAAAAAGTTATCATTGGGCCGTCTAAAACTCCTTCTAAAGTTTGTTTTTTGGCGATAGCTTTCCTTGCTATTCACCATTGTTTAAACGGTGTTTCTCCTCTATTTTGATCTCAAAACATTTTTGGGCAAGTTTAGAGTTGGTCCTATAGTTTTTTAGAGTAAAAATATGTTAAACCTTTGACCCACCTACTCATCTTTCATGGCCATTGACTATGGTTGATTCCACCAACTATGATGGTTCTACCCACTATTTCGGTCATTAAACTCATTTATGCATGCTCATAAGCATTTATTTAGGTTTAACATAAAGAAAAGAAGGTAAAATGTTACCTCTTTCACTGTCTGTTCTCCTCTTCTCCCTCCCATCTGATCCTTTCTCTCTCTTCTTTCTCTCCTATCTTTTTCCTTTCTCTTTCTTTCTCTTTCTTTCTATTTTTTTCTCTCTTTCAACTACAAGTGGCTAAGGCCTTATGTGGCTCTCAGAATTGAGACAGTAGTAGCTACTCCCCCCATTTCCAGCTTTGTTTTGCAACAAAGACTGATTTGGAAAGAAAAATATCTCAAAATTTCTAATAAAAATAGAGATAAGATACTATTTTAATATTTTATTTCTTTCCAATTATTCTCATAGCGTCTACAGTCGATTCTTGTTAAAATTGACGCCCCGATTGCCACAATGATGTTCATTTTATCAAATTCATCCCCGAACTTCTAGTTTGACTATTGAAGTGTAAAAGCTAAACATGTTGACTTTGATCATAAAAGTCAATTTTTCTACCATATCGACTTTACAGTCATTTTCTATTAAATTCGACATTCCGCACTCAACGATGAAGTCTGCGTCTCATAATTTTATCCGGAACTCAAATTAGGGTTTTCAATCTCAAAGACATTTTGGTCATTTCTTACCAAAATACTAACTCGGCTCATTGTCCTATTTTCATCGCTTTGAATCATTTCAAGACATTCATTCCACCACTCGAAACTTTGATTCATAGAAACTATGACAATTGATCGTCCTGACCTATACAAACCCTAATTATCGACCGATTTAGGATTTTCGCTTGACGATTCTCGATTTGTTCTATTTATGATTATATTAATCGTCCTCATCATTATTACGTCATATTTATGTTATACAGGTGATCTGGGACATGGATATCACATTATGCCTCTGGTCAGGCCAGTCCTAGGCTTTTTTCAAAGTGATTTGTGACGCCCTCAAAATAGGTCCATACAACCCATTTTGAGTCACCAAAATACATACTACAAAATCCAAATACAAATACAATTTTTTCATTTATAACTATTAAACTGTCGTACAAAATATGACAACACACATACTGTGAGTTTCAATACAAATATTATACTGTATCTAGTAGGACAATATTCACACCCAATTTAAGTTCTCAATACAATTATTGTCACACTATTTTATAATGTATTGAGATACTTCTACAGTCTCGGACCATCACTCCATTCCCCAGCTAGTCCCAGCTACACTTTCATTTCCTAAGGAGAACAATGGAACAAAAAGAAAAAAGGTGAGCACAAATAGCCAGTAAAGAATATCATCACTAAGATAATGAAAAATAAATTATCTTTAGCCTTCAACAGCGATAAATCAGAGATTTAAAGATAATATAAGTTTTCAACGATAATTGCACTGGAACAAGCAATCTATTAGAAGAGTCAAGTAGACCATAATGTCTACTATCTTCTACAATTTAAAAGTTCACCATCAATATTTTATCCCTATAACACCAATCAACAGTTCATGTTCAACAATTTTTCTTTGCACTACGGGTCAAAGATATTCATTTGTAACACTACTGGTCGTGATCATGCCAAACACCAGTCCATCGTTGCACTACGGGCCAAATAGAACTTTCACTACAAGCCTTTATCTGTAACACCAAAGGTCAGGATTATACCAATACACAGTTCTTGGTCATAATCATGCCAATCAACAGTCCATCTTTGCACTATAGGCCAAAGAGAAATTTTCACCACAATTTAAGTGTTGGGATTATGACAATGATATACAAGATGAATAGAAACAATAAGATCAAGAATAAATATTAGCGATTTATAATTTAAATTTTTCACAGTCCAAGAATGTCCAAATTATCAACATGATATCCAGAAATTCGATTACAGTTCAAGAATAGAATAAATAAGGTTCACAATTCAACTATAACGTGTAAAACACAATAGAAAGATTCAGGTAAAAAGATAGTAGATGAAACACAAACTATTAAGAATATTCTACTAATTTTAGGAATTTTCACCATTTAATAATAAGGTTATGAAAACGAATAATAATTTCTTACTATAAATGGAGGAGTATAAAAGAAAATGATATCCTTTACGAGGATGAAAGAAAATGATATCATTTACCTTAGTAGAGACTAGATCTGACTGGTATAAAGGAGATTATCTTGAGAAAATATTGCATTATTAGCTACACTCAAAGTATCTTATACTCAAAAGAAATACTCATAATATTATAGAAGAAGAATTTTGTGTTTCTGGTGTGAGTTTTATTGCTCAACTGAGCAACCTACTTATACGAAAATGCTTAACACATCACGTTTGACAAACGCGTATGCTTCGTCCATCGATTTCGAAAGTTTCCATCTGATTTTTATTATTCAATAAAATATTCTAATAAAACAAATAACTTTATATATAATATAATATATTCTAATAAAACAAATAACTTTATATATAATATAAAAGTTTTCTGTTTTATATAAAAAGTTTTTTGTTTTATTACTATTATAATAATAATAAAATAAATATTGAACGAAAATTTTCGCCGACAGTTTGACAAATTGGCAAGTGATGGGTCTATGGAATAATAAGTCAAACTTACAACAAACGCTTCATGATAAACCCCTTTATTTATAACAAAAAATTGAACAAATATCTACCACACATCACTTATCTTTAATCAATATATTTTCATTCTTTCAACAATTATTCACCCTTAATATTATAGACTCAAAATATTGACAACCAGATCATTCACAAGAAAGAAGTGACTTTTTGTAGAAATGGCGCACAATTAAACAACTCATCTACTTGACAGAACTTCTAGACATTGTCAATAATGCTAACTAGTCTAATAATATCATATCAAATAATATAAGTTATTGTGTCGTGAAAAACAATATAAAATACTATGCAGATGTTACTGTAATAATTATTGAGTTAAAATACTGTGCATTTGCTACTATATCAATTATTGAATCAATAATATGAAATATTGTGGAATACTGTGTGCTACTATGTAATACTGCGTGCTACTGTGGAATAACGCGTTCTACTATGGAATAACACGTGTTACTGTTCTTTTATTACCAGGTATTTCAACAGTTGCAGGTGATAGTGTCGTTGACAATTTTTATAAAAATATTATTTCTGTTGTTTTCCGTATTCGATAATTAGTCGTTATGGGGCCCACCAATGATTGATTATTTTGGCGTCGTCGTACTTTACTGAATATAATATTTCTCGATAGAAAATGTAATGCCCATGAATTTTGAACATCCTTATTAATTAAATCTAATTTAATTTAATGAGTTAACGTTGTGTTCTATTTAAACCAACTTGGGTTAATTGGCGGGAGATGTATAAGCTATGTCTATACTTGTGTTGGCAGGTATGATATAACTATGGCTAAGAAATAACCATACGTGAGTCAAGTGTAGGAATTGGTGTGTAATGACTAAAATGGCCAAGAGTGGTTAATAACTAAGGTAATTATGAAGGGGCAATAACCATTGTATATCCAAGTAGTTAATAACTAATGTAATTATGGCGGGATAATAACCATTGTGTTTAAACAATGTAATTATGACAAGATAATAACCAATGTCTAATAACCAATGAAGAATGGTTAATAACTAATGGATAATTAAGATTTTGCGAAAAGACTATTTTAACCTTAAAAGAAGTTGGGTAATGTTTAAAATACCCTTGAGGAAGTTGCTAGGAAGCTTCCTATTATTGATGAATTGACCAAATTACCCTTGTCTAGTCATGGTTAATGACTATTTTGCCCACGGTCTCTACTTTCCTATAAATAGGACCCCTCACCAATGATAGTGAGGTTGGTTCATTATTCACCAAGTATAGAGAGAGTGTTAGAGAGAGAGTTTGAAGAAAAAGCAAGAACAAATCTTGTGGGAGAAAGAAGAAGGTCTTGATTGTTTAGGCCATCCCCATTCACAACCTATTTTGGGAAGGAAAAGAAGAAGAAGAAATCAAAAAGGTATAACTCCAAACTTTAAGCTATTTTAATGTGTTTGGACATAGATCCTTGAAGTTTTATGTTCTTGATGGCTAGAACCTTATGATAAGGTTAGATCTTGAATATATAATGTTTTGTTTGTTCATATGTGTGAGTTTATGTTGAAAAAATTTAGAAGAAAGGAAGTAAAGGAGATTTCCAAAAATTTTGTTTGAAAAAGGTTGTTATATGCTTGTCATTTTGAAATCTATAAAGGGATCTTGTGATTTTCTTTCTTGATATGCTAGATCCATAGGTTAGGGACAAAATTCCTTTTGAATCACTCAAATATGTTGAAAAATGTGCAAACCATGAATTTATTACCAAAGCATGCCAACTGTTGAACAACCTTGCTGACCCCTGACTTTGAGCCTGTTTTCCGAGACCTAAACTTAACCAAATTTGATATTTGATAAATGAAAAGTGTAGTTCAGGAAGATACGAATCCAACAAAATTGACGGATCGTAAATCGAAGTTGTAGATTTCGTTTTATGAAGGTTTTGGTGAAAGACCCCAAATCTGGAAATCAAGAACGAAAATTAGAAAAAAAATTAACTATTTGTTATTAAATTATGTTTAAATAATAAATAAAGTTAAGTAATTGATTAATTATTATTAAATAATGATTAAGGATCATTAAGAATTGTAAATTAATTATTTATGATTTGATTAATTTTAAAATATAAATAAACCTAATTAGTTATTATTTATTATTAAATAATAACTAAAGATAATTAGTACTCACTTAGTAGTTATTTATTATTTGATTAACATTAAATAATAAATAAACCTAATTAGTTATTATTAAATAATAACTAAAGATAATTATTACTCACTAATTAATTATTTATTATTTGATTAACTTTAAATAATAAATAAACCTAATTAGTTATCATTTATTAAATAATAACTAAAGATAATTCTTATTCACTAAGTAATTATTTATTACTTGATTAACCTTAAATAATAAATAAATCTAATTAGTTATTATTTATTATTAAATAATAACTAAAGATAATTCATATTTACTAATTAATTATTTATTATTTAATTAATTTTAAATAATAAATAAATCTAATTATCTATTATTTATTATTAAATAATAACTAAAGATAATCGTTACGCACTAATTAATTATTTGATTAACGTTAAATAATAAACAAACCTAATTAATTATTATTTAATCTTAAATAATAATTAAAGACAATTAAAATTTATAATTTGATTATTATTTAATTAATAATTATATAATAAGTGAATATAATTAGTTATTAAGTACTATTAATAATAATGACTAAAGATAATTAATTAATTACTATTTAATAGTAATTAATTGAAGATAGAGTCAATAAAATAGAGAGAGCTTAATAACCCATTAATTAAACAATCATAATAAATTGCTTAAGGGTTTAATAAATAAATATTACTTAAGAAAGAGTAATGTTAATCAATTGAACAATTATTATTAATTGTTTAAGGGTTTAATAAGTGTTTATCACTTAAGAGAAACATTGGTAATTAATTAAACCATCAACCTAAGGATCAATTAAGTATCCTATGGGATTTACGATAGTTTATGTGTGCTATGTGATTTGCTTAATTGTTAAATAAATAGCATAAGTAAGCGTGTCGATATACAACTACGCAGTACTAATTGATAGATCAACATTATCAATGTTAGGTTCTTCAAGGCCAATTAGTTAAAGCTAGAATTATTTGTAGCTGAGCAGACAGGCAAGTTCCCTAACTCAATCTCGAGTTATTATTTTCGAAGCATGTTAGTGAATAATTATTGTCGATTATTCACATCTATACTGATTATTGAGATTCGCACCTTGTGCAATTGAATTCCTATTCTATTATTATTGAATTGTGAATTTAGTTAAAGTTCTTTCAAGCATGAACTGTTTATGAGATAGATCTATGCTATTTGTATCAGCTAGATCAAGCATGTCTAAATTTGTGAAATCAAATGTATTTTAAAAGTTGTTCTTATTAAATCGTTTTGGTAAGAACTCTTGGCTGAGAAAATGATAAATTTGATTAAGGCATGATATCAATGCTGGTTATTAAGTGTTTATGCATAAATCACGGGGTATGAGAGGTTGATCCCCTCGATTACCAAAACTTTTTAAGAGGTCCAGCTTACATGCTGAGAACCTTGGTAAACGTCCTTGGTTATTTCAAACCACTCAGTAATTGACATTCAATTATTCGAATATTCAACTGTTGACTGATAATTCATAATTCTTCACAATGCTATACTGTTGTTGAACATTGAAAGCGAAATTTTCTTCTATCATGATATATCTCTTTGTGTATATACTTGCTAAGCAAATTAGTTGCTTACCCTTGCTATATCATGATCTTTATTTCAGCTAAGGCAGAAACGTCTAGAGGAGACAAAGGAAAAGGGAAGGTGCAAGAATAGACGCCCGATTGTGCCTATGTACTAGTTATTCTTGAATGTTGTTTGCTTAAGTGAACCTTTTATTGTATTAAGGGTACGTTTTATGTTAAGGTTAAAGAACCTTGGGACCAAGATTGCAAGACCTTATTATTATTTCAATAAACAATGTATGTTTATTATTCCGCATTTAGTTAGAAAGTATGTTTGTCGTTGAGTATCGTGAGCACCGAATTCGAGGTTAGGAAACCCGGATTTGGGGGCGTCACAGAAAAAATATTCACCGACATACTGTTTATCTGATAATTTGCATATATCACCCCTAACTATAACATTTTATCAATTAAGCATTTTACTGTTTAGAATAATAATCATAAAGAAAAATAAACTTTTATTTCATAAAAGTTGGGGTCTAACAATCACCCCTCCTTATGAAATTTCGTCCTCGAAATTGACGTACGTGCCTGACATTTCGAAAAGGTGAAGATACCTTGCTCTCATTTCAGATTCTAACTCTGAGGTATAACCTTTGAGCGTAGAATCTGTTCCTTCTTATCCAAGATCTTAACAGGTACCTCCTTATACGTTAAATCCTCTGTTATCTCGTCGGGTTCTAATTCAATAATTTGATTCAGGTCTTTCACATATTTTCGTAGCATTGATATATAAAAGACGTTATGAACACGAGACATGCTTGGCGATAAGGCGAGTCTGTAGGCCACAGTTCCTACTCGGTCAAGGATTTCAAATGAACCAATAAATCGAGGGTTGAGCTTTCCTCTCTCTTCAAATATTGTAACTTTTTTCCATGGAGTAACATGTAAAAATACATGGTCTCTGGCATTGAATTTCTCGTCCATTCGATGAAGATCAACATAACTCTTTTGTCGATCTTGTGCTGCTTGTATATATTGCCGGATCATTTGAATCTTTTTTACAGTCATACATACCAACTCTGGTCCCAACAATTTTATAAAACCATAACCAGAATTGATCTTTATGCGCAAGTATTAATTAACAAAGGAAAATAGAAAATTATACCCTTGTAGAATTCTAGCTTCCTCAGGTACAAGTTCAACTCCAATTCCTTCGCGTTCTCCTTGAATTCACCGGTTAAATTCCTTCCTTTGATTAACGTTAGCCACCCAAGTGTTTGGCCTCTAAAGGAGATCCACCAATGAATAATATGTATTCAAGAAGATGAGTGTTGACAAAACCCTAGTTTCCATCTCTATAGAAATTGTAAGTACTCTCCCAAATCAAATGTAAGTGTGTGTAACCCCAATTCATAATAAGATTCCTCTTATTTATAGATATAGGCAACCCCCCTAAACTATTTAGGAATATGATTTTAGTTTAATTAAACTCTTTTAATTAATTAAACTCCTAATCCAATTAGGAATTTATGAGAGTACTTTTATTAATTAATTTTTAAACCCTTTTAGGAATTAAATAACAATAATAATAAGACTCCTCTTATTAATTTATATTTAATATTTTTAAAATATTAAATAATAAATATTAAGCTATTTAATTTATTCTATCATTATAGATTAAATTAAACATACTTAACTTATTATTACGATTATGTCATTAACTTCTTAAATAAATATTTTTCTTTTGCGGTATGACCCTTTAGGTTCTCCATATTAAACCGGTTGTGAATAAATAAATTAGAACAATTCTAATCTTATTTAAATAAATAAAGTAAACTATTTAATTCATTTAAATAAATAATATTTATTTTACAATAAGAGTATGCCCCTTTAGCTATCAACGACTTTCCAGATAATATAGATTTCAACATTAATCATAAAAGAACCTTTTAGTGAATAGTTACCATACAATTCAATCCTTCTACCATACAATATCCCAATCAAATATAAGACATAGAATTATTGTCAAGTCTTATTTTATTTGATTATATGTATTTTGATTCTCAAATGCACAACTCTGATTAATGCAAATTAGAAACACCTTTCTAATTTCATTCTGATTTGGCAAAAGACTTCTGAGTTGTCATTTATCGAATCACATAGGACATTTTCTCCTTTTACTAGAAGTGGTAGATTCTTTGTTGAACATTCACCTATCTCCATGTATAACTTATTATACCCAACCATACCCTTTGATATACCCTAAGGGTCTTAAGGGACATATCAAAGTATAACTCATCATACATAAGATATTATGATGATCTCAAGTCTAAGGATCACTTGTACTACTATCACTTAAGGAATTGCTATTGACATGCAAGTAAAACTTCATTAGGTATTCTTTTAACGAGCCACGTTCTGTGAACTTATTCTCCAATAAGCACCTACATACTTGCTTTAGTGTCCCCACATAAATGATTATGAGATCAATCATCCTCTTCCTAAGAGCAAGCAAAGTATGTACTAATCTATTTGGATTCACTAATCTCCTTTTTAATAATCCAACGATTATGAACGATTTTAGTTTGTGAGTTATCTAGAATTTAGATCTCATTAGCATGATTATCATCATGATTCGAAAAGCATTGTTCAAAACTATGGGTTTATTACACTTAATATAACAACATCATGTGGATAACGAAAAATGCCTTTAATAAATTAATTCTTTTATTAATAAACGAATAAGATTACAAAGTATATGCTACATCATATCAAATATGATTGGCTAACGTGCATACTACTTTCAATCTCCCACTTGCACTAAAGCCAATCGTCGTGATATCTAATACCCTTCTTCTATAAGTGACGATCATCCTGCTATTGGATAAAGCTTCAGTAAATGAATATGCAATATTGTTCTTGAGAGTCCACTATCTCTATAGTGACTTCTCCTCTTTCAATGATTTCTCTAATCAAATGAACGTGGCACAACACATGTTTTAACCCAAGATGAGACTTAAGAACTATTCCTAGTTCTGTAATGAACTTTTCATCCAAACAATCAACTTGTAGCTTCATTTACAGCTATATACTTTGTCTTAGTCACTAAACCAGCAACTCTTTGCTGTTTGGAACTTTTTCAATTCACTGCACCACCATTCAAGGTAACGATTTACCCTAAAGTGGATTTATTATCCTCTTGGTCAATCTAAAAAACTTGAGTTTGTTTAACCCTTTAGTTTTAATTCAAACCCACCATGAATCATGATCACATCCTTACTACCGGTTAAGTACTTAAAGATGTTTTTCATTGTCTTGCAGTGATCTTCTCCAAAATATGACTGATCAACCTCAAGTCTTGTACATTTCATTGCATACATGATAGTAACTCATGCGATCTCTCTTTCATTGAGGACAATTTAAAGAGATACACTCCATGGCTCATCATCATGAGACCTCTCTTGGAGTTTTCCATGCTAAACGCCTTTAACATCGAATGAATATACGTTCCTTGGGTTAAGCCGAGCATCCTTTTAAATCTATCTATATAGATTTATATCCCCAATTTATAGGATACTACTCCTAAGTCATTCATGGAGGAATGTTTAGATAATTTTATCTTTACTGATTGTAGCACTGGTATGTCATTCCTTATCAGTAGTATATCAATATATAATACTAGGAATGTCACAGCGCTCCCACTGACCCTTTTGTACACACTAGGTTCATTCTCATTTTTTGATAAAATCAAACTCTTTTGATTGTCTCATCAAAATGAATGTTCCATTTTTGAGAAGCTTGCTTCAATCCATAAATAGATTGTTGTAGCTCATATACATGATTTGCTTCAACCATTGAAACAAATCCATCTGGTTTTATCATACATACATTCTCCTCAAGTCTTCATTGAGGAAAGACATCTCCACATCCATTTGCCAGATTTTGTAATAATAAGCTGTAATCACAAGCAAAATCCAAATGCACTTGAGCATTACTCGGTAATAAGGTTTTATCACAGTCAACTCATTGACTTTATTTATAACCTTTTAAACAAGTCTGGTCTTATTGTGATACCCCCAAATCCGGGTACTTCGTTCCCACAAGATTTGGTGTTCACTATCCAAATAAAGCACATCACATCTAACTACCCATTCAAATAAAAATGAAAACTCTTTAATTGAAATCTCCCATTAAAGGGTTACAACATCTTAATAACACCAGTCCCAGGTCATCTAACCTTAAACAAAACATCAATGCGGAAACATAACATAAACAACATAAGTCTATTACATAACATCTTTCAAATAAATTAAACAAGTCTTCATCACTTGTTTACTTTGCCTTTGCCCTTACTAGTAGATAACTCATCAACTCTTTCAACCTTAGCTGCAATGTTATTATGCAAGAGTGAGCAACAATTGCCCAACAAGTAAAACAATAACAATAATAATAACATGCGAATAATCGATAAGTATTGGATAACGGAAAGCTCGGCTTTTAGATCAAGATTTGAGATGAGAATTTAAGAGAATGTCTGAGGGTCATAAGACCACGAACTATGTCCCAAGTTATCAAGTATTTATACTTTAAACCTTTAATAGTCATAAGACTATATGGACCTCACTTCTCGTACTTAGGGGGATCAACCCTTTGTACCATGTATGTGCACAACATCTTAACGCTAACGCGTAAATATAATCCCCTATAAAAGGGTTGTTCATCACAATTTGACATCAGAGTCTGCACCAAAGGAAGTTTAGTTTGGATTAGCTTCAATAATAATCTTATAATTTTAGAACGTTCATCAACTATGGACTAGTCGAATCAATAAGGGTTCGCTAGTCAATCAAGGATCAATAATATAACGAAAAAGGTATTCAAGAACTGAAGACCACATCTTAAATGCATATAATTGAGTAAACTCTGTATAATTGAAGTATTACTTAAAAGGAATGAGTATATCACATTTGAATTCATGAATTTGAACGAATTAGGGTAAAGAACTTGCTCAATATAAAGTAGAGTTAAAGAACTTGCATAAAAGAGAGATAGGGTTTAAAATCTTAGTAATTGAAATCAAGTTAATTAGGAATAAGACACTTGCATTCAATGCAATAAAAGATTAAAGATAAAAAACTTGCTCAATGAAAAAGTATAGATAGGAAACTTGCCTCGTGCGTCTGCTAAATTAATAATATCTATTGCTTTTTAAGTAACCTATACATTCAAGTCACATTGAACAATTAACACTCAAAGTTCAACTAATCACTTCACAAAGCATAACTTAGACCTAGCTCTTAAACTATTGTTATTCTTCTATATAATTATCATGTTGCTTCATATATGTGGAATTATTTAATTTTAAAATTGATAAGTGCATAATATTTATTTATTTTTATTCCTTTATATTTAGTTTATTGCATGATTTATTGTGTATATGCACTTATTAGGTTGTTTATTGATTTCAGGAGAATTCAGAGTCAAAAGTGAAAAAAGATGAAAAATCTGAGGTTCTCGCCCCGGCGAGAACTTTGTACTAGGACTTCTCGCCCCGACGAGAACTTTGTACTAGGACTTCTCGCCCCGGCGAGAAAGCCTCTGCCCATTTTCGCCCCAGCCGATCCAGAGCTTGCCCCGGCCCAGACTTCTCTGGAGTTTCTCGCCCCGGCGAGAAACCCAGTACAAAAATTCTCGCCTCGACGAGAATGACGGAGTTGACCAAGTTTGACCAGCTTTGACTTTTTGTAATTTTTGAGGATTTATGTTTCAGATTGGATTCTTAATTCTTAGGGACTTAGGATATTATCTTAGGATTATAAATAGATGTTTTTAATTTATTATTAGGGATTCTTGACAACTACAATTGTAACCCTAATTGGAGGAGATTGAAGGCATGTCAGGCTAATTTTCTATATTAAGTTCTAAAGGGAGGTGGAACCTTATTTACAAGTAATTGATTGATCAAGTTTTATTCTTTATTCCTTCTTCCATGAAATTTATTCTGATAATCTATTTTAATTGTTTGCATGCTAATTGATTTCATTAATTTAATATGGCCAATTGGATTAGTTTGATCATTAACATTTGCTAGATTAAGGAGTAATATTACGTGTAATTGATAGTATTCCTTGTCACCAATAGCAATTAGTAATATTGATTGTGTCAGAACTTTTGATTATTACTAAGGTTTTCAGGAAGCGAGTTAAATAAACCGAGCTTGTGTGTTTATTGCTTGAATTAGCCTAATTCTCTAGTCCTTAATGCTGCTGTCACATTAAACCTAAAGAGCTTGTTTTAGGTTATATGATAGTTAGAATCTGGTAAAGAGCTTGTTTTATTCAGTGAATACCTAAGGAGAATTTCAGATAGCAGAGCTTATTGTTATCTAGGGCTAATAGTTTCATTAAAGGGTAAATAATAATAACTTGGTTGATTAATTATTGTGATTTGGTGAATCTGAACTAAAGAACTGAACTTGTTTATTTATTGGTTAAGCTTATTATTCGATTTTATTTAGTTAGATAATTGATTTTCAAAACCCCCCATCTTTTGTCATTGAATAGATTTTAAAACACGTACTCTCTGTGGGATCGATCCTTGCTTACTACTGTGCTAATTGTTAAATTTGAGAATAGAAAGTGAGGTTAATTTAGGAGTGTTAAACGACCGCTCCCAAATTTTGGCGCCGTTACCGGGGAGTAAAACGTTTGTTTTTATCTATTCAGTTTTTTATTATTATTTTTAGTTTATGACTCGATCCTCTCAAGTTGTTACAGATTTTGATCCAGAGATCGAGTGAACTGCAAGAAGGCTGAGAAAGCAAAATCGTAAAGCTCGACAGTCTACTACAGATCAAGAGGAACATTGTGCTTCATCACCAGGATTAAACATAGCACTTGAATTATTAGCCAACCACTCATTAACTGATTCCGAAGAAGAAAAGGAGATGGCACTTCAAAACAATAACAGGACTTTAAAGGAGTTGGCAACTTCTAATTTAAACCAACAGCCTCTTTGTATTGAATATCCTACCTTAGATGCTGCATTTGAGCTTAAATCTAGGCTAATCCATTTGCTACCTACTTTTCGTGGTCTTACATGTGAGGACCCGTACAAACACCTGAAAGAATTCCATGTGGTATGTTCTACCATGAAGCCACACAGGATTACCGAAAAAGAGATTAAGCTGAGAGCCTTCCCTTTCTCATTAGCGGATCTAGCCAAGGATTGGTTGTATTACCTGCCATCAGGTTCAATACGATCATGGAATGACATGAAAAAGTTATTCTTGGAGAAATATTTCCCTGCTTCAAGAGTGGCTAATATCAGGAAAGAGATCTGTGGAATAAGGCAATTCAGTGGGGAGACACTCTACGAATACTGGAAAAGATTCAAAAAGCACTGCTCAAGCTGTCCACATCACCAAATAGATGACCAACATTTGATACAATATTTCTATGAAGGGTTGGTGCCAATGGACAGAAGTATGATAGATGCGGCAAGCGGAGGAGCTCTAGTTGACAAGACCCCAGAAGCTGCGAGGAATCTAATTGCAAATATGGCTGCAAATTCACAAAAATATGGAACACAAGCAAGTCATGCACCAACAAGGGTAAATGAGGTGAGCACGTGCACTCATGATCAACAAATTGCGGAATTGACTGCTATGGTTAGACAGTTGGCTGCAGGGAGCATGCCAGTTGCAAAGACATGTGGGATATGTTTACAATCAGGTCATACTACAGATGCATGCCCAACTTTGCAAGATGACGAGGCTATACAACAAGCCAATGCAATGGGGAATTACCAACCACAACCACAACCACCGAAAAAGTATGATCCCTACTCAAATACCTACAACCCAGGGTGGAGGGATCATCCCAATCTAAGTTATGGAAGAAATCAACCACTTGCACAACCTGTCTATCCAGTTAGGCAGCAAGGCTATCAACAGGCTCAACCTCAATATCAGCCCAAGCAAGCAGCCCCTACAGGTTCTGGAACGTCTATAGAAGACATATTCAAGGCATTCATGAATCAAACCCAGCAGTTCATGAACCAAACTCAGCAGTTCTAGCAGGAAACTAGAACGTCAGTGCAAGATTTAAGAAACTAAGTGGGGCAACTCGCGACTACAGTATGGAGGTTGGATTCTCAAGGAACAGGAAAATTGCCATCTCAAACAGTTGTCAACCCGAGGGAAAATGCCAGCGCTATCACATTGAAGAGTGGAAAGCAGTTAAGGACTCCCCAAGATACTGTGGAATTGGAGGAAGGAAGAACCAAGGAAAAAACCGCAATACCTCAGGTAACTCCTAACCCATCTGTTCCTTTGAAGACTAATGTTTTACCTTTTCCACCCATGAATCCTAGAACCTCACGGAAAGATGAACAAGAAAAGGAGATTCTTGAGACTTTTAGGAGGGTTGAGGTAAACATTCCTTTAATTGATGCAATCAAACAAGTGCCAGGTACGCAAAATTTTTAAAGGAATTGTGCACTAACAAAAGAAAGCTAAAAGATGATGAAAAGATTACTGTAGGAGAAAATGTATCTGCAGTCTTACAAAGGAAAATGCCCCCAAAATGTAAAGATCCGGGCATGTTTACCATTCCCTGTAAAATTGGCAACATCAGATTTGAAAAAGCTATGCTAGATTTAGGAGCATCCATAAATGTCATGCCATTATCTATTTTTGCTTCTCTAAATCTAGGACGTCTTAAGCAAACTGGTGTTATCATACAATTGGCTGATAGAACTAACACTTACCCCGAAGGGGTAATTGAGGATGTATTGGTATAGGTGAATGAGTTGATTTTTCCAGCAGATTTCTACATAGTAAACATGGAGGACGATAAATCCTCAAATCCTGCTCACATCTTACTAGGAAGACCATTCCTGAAAACAGCAAGAACAATGATTGATGTTCACAACGGGACCCTCACCATGGAGTTTGATGGTGAAAAGATTCAATTTAATATATATGAGGCATTGAGGTATCCTAGTGATATTAATCCTGTTTATGCTATTGATGTGTTTGATTCTTTAGTACATAAATCTTTTGACCATTTGCACAAGGATAGCTTGGAGGTTGCCATCACACAAAGCTTGGAGTTAGGAAAAGAAGGAGATTATGAGCAAGAACAAGAGTTAAAGGAAACTGTGGCAGCACTACATTCTTTGCCAAAAATCGCAGATAAAGGGGTAGTATTGTCCATTCAGTTACCTATGTCTCATACTAAATTATTACCTTCTGTTGAACAGACACCTATTTTGGAGTTGAAACCTCTTCCAGCCCATTTGAAGTATGCATATCTTGGGGAGAATGACACATTACCTGTAATAATTGCTAATAATTTGACCCAAGCTTAAGAAGAGAAACTGTTACAGATTCTAAGGGATCACAAAACAGTCTTTGGATGGACAATTGCAGATATCAAGGGAATAAGCCCGGCTGTTTGTATGCATAGAATCCTATTGGAGGAAGGAGCGAGACTTACCAGAGATGCTCAAAGGAGATTGAACCCACCCATGATGGAGGTAGTAAAGAAAGAAGTTCTGAAGTTGCTAGATGCATGTATTATCTACCCAATCTCAGACAGCCAATGGGTGAGTCCAGTCCAGGTCGTTCCTAAGAAATCTGGGATCACTGTCGTTCAGAATGATAACAATGAGTTGGTGCCAACAAGGATGCAAACAGGGTGGAGAGTCTGTATTGACTACAGAAAATTAAATGCAGTTACTAGAAAGGACCATTTCCCTCTTCCCTTTATTGATCAAATGTTAGAGAGATTGGCTGGCCATACTTATATTGTTTTCTGGATGGATTTTCAGGTTACAACTAGATTGTAATTGCCCCAGACGATCAAGACAAGACTACCTTCACATGCCCTTTTGGTACATTTGCTTATAGGAGGATGTCTTTTGGACTGTGCAATGCACCAGGTACCTTTCAAAGGTGCATGGTAAGTATATTTTCTGATCCTCTTGAAAGTTGTATAGAGGTTTTTATGGATGACTTTACAATCCATGGTGACTCGTTGGATGCATGCTTAGAGAACTTAACTAAAGCACTTGACAGATGTTTGGAAACTAACCTTGTTCTAAATTGGGAAAAATGTCACTTTATGGTAGAACAAGGTATAGTACTTGGTCATGTCGTATCTGCTCACGAATTAGCAGTTAATAAAGCTAAAATAGAAATCATTACTGCTTTGCGTTACCCTGCAAATGTGTAGGAGATTCGATCTTTTCTTGGCCATGCAGGTTTTTATAGAAGATTTATCAAGGACTTTTCCAAGCTAGCTTTGCCCGTATGTAAGTTGCTGTAAAAAGATGTGCAGTTCTAGTTCAATGATGAGTGCAAGGAAGCATTTGATGCATTGAAGAAGCTTTTAACCTCAGCACCTATCATCTAACCACCTAACTGGAATTTGCCGTTTGAGATCATGTGTGACGCTAGCAACTATGCAGTAGGAGCTGTTTTAGGGCAAAGGGTTAACAAAGTTTTACATGCTATATACTATGCTTCTAGGACATTAAATGCTGCTCAAATCAATTACTCTACAACTAAAAAAGAATTGTTGTCGGTTGTATTTGCTTTAGACAAGTTTAGATCCTATTTACTTGGTACTAAAATGATTGTCTATTCTGATCATGCTGCTCTTAGGTACTTGCTGACAAAGAAGGACTCCAAGCCTCGAATCATACGTTGGATTTTGTTACTGCAAGAGTTCAACCTAGAGATCAAGGACAAGAAGGGAGCTAAAAACGTGGTAGCAGATCACTTGAGTAGACTACTGCGGGTTGAAGATACACTACCATTACAGGATTCTTTTCCAGATGAGTATTTGTTTAAACTTGATACAGCATTACCATGGTTTGCAAACATTGTCAATTACCTTGTTAGTCAATATATGCCGGATGGTTATTCTAAAGCCCAAAAAGAAAAACTCAAGAGCGATGCTAAATATTATGTATGGGATAACCCATATTTATGGAAATTTTGCTCTGACCAAATTGTTAGGAGATGTGTACCCGACCATGAGTTCCTATCTATTCTCACTTTTTGTCACTCATATGTTTGTGGAGGACACTTTGGACCTAAGCGGACTGCTCATAAGGTTTTAGAGAGTGGTTTTTATTGGCCTAGCCTATTCAAAGACTCTTTTCTATTTTGTAAAGCATGTGAGAATTGCCAAAGAACCGGTAACATAACACATAGGAATCAAATGCCACAAACTTCCATCTTAGTTATTGAAATTTTCGATGTTTGGGGTATTGATTTTATGGGTCCTTTTCCTGTTTCTTTTGGTAATTTGTATATCTTGTTAGCCGTTGATTATGTCTCTAAATGGGTGGAAGCAAAAGCCACCAGGACTGACGACTCTAGAACTGTTGCAGATTTTGTCAAGACTAACATATTTTGCAGGTTCGGAACACCAAGGGCCATTATCAGTGATAGGGGTACGCATTTTTGTAATAGGATGCTAGCTGCGCTATTGAAGAAATACAACGTTTTGCATAAAGTTTCTACATCCTACCATCCCCGAAGTAATGGCCAAGCTGAGGTTTCCAATAGAGAAATCAAATCCATTTTAGAGAAGGTGGTCAACCCTAACAGGAAGGATTGGAGTTTGCGGTTGGAGGATGCACTTTGGGATTACAGAACGGCGTACAAAACCCCGATCGGCATGTCACCTTATAGGATAGTATATGGGAAGGCATGTCACTTGCCTGTTGAACTAGAATATAGAGCTTTTTGGGAAATCAAGCAATGTAGTATGGAGATGGACAAGGCTGGTGAACAACGGAAGCTACAGTTGCAGGAATTGGAAGAGTTGAGGAACGATGCATATGAGAGTTCTAAGATATACAAGGAGAAGACAAAAGCTTTTCATGATAGCAGACTCATTCGAAAGAACTTTGTTGTAGGACAAAAAGTTCTCCTTTACCATTCTAGGCTTAAATTATTTCTGGGTAAGTTGAGATCTAGATGGGTAGGACCTTTTGTTGTTACTAACATTTTTCTTCATGGTGCAATTGAAATTCAGAGCTCAAGTACAGGAAAAGTTTTTACGGTGAATGAACACAGGTTGAAACCCTTTCATGAGGGTTTTCAAGTGGAAAATATTGAGGTAATGAATCTTGAGGATCCAATGGAGACGGAGTGAAGAAA
Organism: Aralia elata; assembly: GCA_034770075.1. Lineage (NCBI taxonomy): Eukaryota > Viridiplantae > Streptophyta > Magnoliopsida > Apiales > Araliaceae > Aralia > Aralia elata. The sequence continues at coordinate 59,970,427 of CM068388.1, read as the reverse complement.
TATGAAGGATGTCGAGCCAATGACAATAAACAAGGGCAGCTGCTTGGAGGCAACCCATGGTCTCAGATTTGATTTTTCTATCCCTTTCCTTTTTAGTTTTTTTAGTTGCATATTAGATAGTAGTTACTTCATCTTTGCATGATTGACTTACATTGGGGACACTGTAAGGTTTGAGTGTGGGGGAGGGGTTTAGGTTATTTAGGTTTACTCTAGGAGATTATGATCCAATGGTGCTTATCTATGTAAAAATTTGCTTGAGATTTTGTTTGGTCAAATTTTCAAAGGTTTTTGGTTTAGAATGAAGATTGATGCCATTGATTAAATTTGTTTGATGCTGAATTAATTGATAGATGATGATAATGAAGTTAGGACCCATAGTTGACTAATTTAGATTGAGTTGGTATTGCATGAGTACTTGAGTATGAGATACATGTTTACTTGACTGAGTTAGTTGTGGAGTTGACTTTGTGCACTGATTTCATGATTTAGAACTGTTTAACTGCTTATCTTGTTTCAGGACCATGAGAAGACAAAATTGGAAATTTGAAAAAATTGAGAGAAAAAAAAACTGAAAAAAAACATTTTGTCTCAAAAGAAAGACATGTGGTGGGTTGAGATGGAGCGTAAAACGCACTCACCCATAAACACATGCAGCGAGATGGAGTGTAAAACGCACTCGTTGGTGAGAAGAAAAGTGAGATGGAGCATAAAATGCACTCGCTTAAAAAAATGAGAAGAGGTGAAATGGAGCATAAAATGCATTCACCTGAATGAAGAAAAAATGACTGGCAGGGAAAAAAATATGTTCTAGTTTTGAGTCAGTGTGCACGGTTGTTGTTCCATACGAACTAAGTTGAGTATCTGTGTTAATCATAGGAGATGCTTATGTGGTTTCAATTTGATTTATAGATGTTCAGTGGGGAATGATGAGATTATTGTTATTAGTTGATTGATGAAGTCTAGAACAAATTTCTGTTGATTGGTGTTGGTATTCATGGATGCTAATTGCATTTGAACCTTTGGGAGTTTGGTTGAATAGAATTCAAATGATTTCAATATCACTTTTGTTTTAGTTTACACGAGGACGTGTAAAGACTAAGTGTGGGGGAATTTGATAAGTACATAATATTCATTTATTTTTATTCCTTTATATTTAGTTTATTGCATGATTTATTGTGTATATGCACTTATTAGGTTGTTTATTGATTTCAGGAGAATTTAGAGTCAAAAGTGAAAAAAGATGGAAAATCTGAGGTTCTCGCCCTGGCGAGAACTTTGTACTAGGACTTCTCGCCCCGGCGAGAAAGCCTCTGCCCATTTTCGCCCCAGCCGATCCAAAGCTCGCCCCGACCCAGACTTCTTTGGAGTTTCTCGCCCCGGCGAGAAACCCAGTACAAAAATTCTCGCCCCGGCGAGAATGACGGAGTTGACCAAGTTTGACCAGCTTTGACTTTTTGTAATCTTTGAGGATTTCTATTTCAGATTGGATTCTTAATTCTTAGGGACTTAGGATATTATCTTAGGATTATAAATAGATGTTTTTAATTTATTATTAGGGATTCTTGACAACTACAATTGTAACCCTAATTGGAGGAGATTGAAGGCATGTAAGGCTAATTTTCTATATTCAGTTCTAAAGGGAGGTGAAACCTTATTTACAAGTAATTGATTGGTCAAGTTTTATTCTTTATTCCTTCTTGCATGAAACTTATTCTGATAATCTATTTCAATTGTTTGCATGATAATTGATTTCATTAATTTAATATGGCCAATTGGATTAGTTTGATCATTAACATTTGCTAGATTAAGGAGTAATATTACGTGTAATTGATAGTATTCCTTGTCACCAGTAGCAATTAGTAATATTGATTGTGTCAGAACTTTTGATTATTACTAAGGTTTTTAAGAAGCGAGTTAAATAAATTGAGCTTGTGTGTTTAGTGCTTGAATTAGCCTAATTCTCTAGTCCTTAATGCTGCTGTCACATTAAACCTAAAGAGCTTGCTTTAGGTTATATGATAGTTAGAATCTGGTAAAGAGCTTGTTTTATTCAGTGAATACCTAAGGAGAATTTCAGATAGTAGAGCTTATTGTTATTTAGGGCTAATAGTTTCATTGAAGGGTAAATAATAATAACTTGGTTGATTAATTATTGTGATTTGGTGAATCTGAACTAAAGAACTGAACTTGTTTATTTATTGGTTAAGCTTATTATTCGATTTTATTTAGTTAGATAATTGATTTTCAAAACTCCCCATCTTTTGTCATTGGATAGATTTTAAAACACGTACTCCCTGTGGGATCGATCCTTGCTTACTACTGTGCTAATTGTTGAATTTGAGAATAGAAAATGAGGTTAATTTAGGAGTGTTAAACGACATCTCCCAAAAATCTGGGAAATTTTCATTTTTTGGATTTTTTGACTCGACCCGACCCTGACCGGCGCTGCGGCGCTGTACTGATCCGGGCCCAGACAAACCGGGCTGGTGCTGCGGAGCCAGTTTTCCTCTTTATACCAGGGCTGCAGCGCTGGACTAACCTAGACCCGGACGAACTGGATAGGCGCTGCGATGCCAGTTTTCCTCTTTATACCAGCGCTGGACTGCAGATTCAGTTTTCCAGGTTTACGAAGAACACAAAAACAGGGCCAATAAACCCCCATTTCTTTGTTCATAATGCGAATTACCTATACCCAAACTATATAATCTTTACAGAGACATTCTTAAACATATATGATAAAATTTTGACCAACAAAACAACACAACCATTCAAATTTAAACCCATCAATTCCATGTTCATGCTATTTTTCAAAGTTTCACCAAATATCATGAATTCACCCATAACAGATTTGTTATAACACCAAATTAATCCGTTTAAGTTTCGTTTTCTTTGTTTTTTACATGTATAAACATAATCAATAATCAATTTATCGATTAATATGCAAATAAAGCATCAATTTTCATACATATAAGCAATATTCAAATATATATTGTTCTTTTGTAAGTTTCAGAATTCTAATTAAACACATAATCTCATGGATTTGATTACTATAAATCACATATAAACCATATAAAACAAATTATGCATACTAATAAGCATCTAACATCAAGTTCTTAACAATTTAGCCACAACATCAATTTACAGAGAACTCAATTTAACTTTCATGGAGGAATCTCAAAACGTAAATTAAAACTTAACTTTAAGAAATTACCTCTGATTAGTGGTTTAAATTGTTAAATGATGGGGATTCTCCTTTCAATCCTCAAATTTTCTCCAGAACTCTCTTTGTATTTCTCTTCGTGCTCTCTAATTTAGCTAAGGGAAATAAAGCGTATAAACTGATAATCATAACTGGCACAACATAGGTGTCAGTTAAGGCCAGTACGCACTTAACTGCTCCCATGTTCATAAGGCCATGTTTGGTTTGCCTCTTAAAGTTTCTTTTTGGTTTATTTTAATTAACTTACTTATTATATAGTTTATTGTCACACTTTATTAAACAATTTATATTACAATTAAATAAAAGTTACTACTACTCAATAAATCAATTAATCACATAATAAAAATTCTTATTTATTTAATTATAAAAAATCAATAAATTTCTAATTAATTATTAAACTAATTAGGGCAACGTCACAATTAATAAATAACTCATTTAATTAAATTATCTCAATTAACTTCACACTTTGCACTATAAAAATTACTTCGCATTAATATAATCAATATAACACATTTAATTAAATTAATCTACGAACAATTTCATCAAACATTTATTTAACTCAATAAATAAATATTAATAAATAAATTACACAAATATTTATTTAATTCAATAAATATTTAAAGATTAAAAATAAAATTCGCGTTCGTTACATCTTTCCCCCTTAAAAGGATTTTGTCCCCAGAATCACGACTCAATTAATTCGTCCCGTTACATTCCCCCCTTTACAAAAATTTTGTCCCTAGAATCGCTACACATAGATTAAGCAAATAATTGAGGATAATTTTAATTTCTCGTCATTTGATCTTCGAGTTCTCACGTAGCTTCTTCAGCATTGTGAATCCTCTAAATCACTTTAATAGAAGGTATAATTTTATTTCTGAGTACTTGCTCTTTCCTGTCGATTATCTGAACATGATCTTTTTCGTAAGATAAATCTTTTTCAGATTGCAAGGGTTCATATCCTATAACATGCTTGTAGTCGGGTTTGTATGGTTGTAACACCGAGACATGAAAAACATTGTGGATGTGTTCTAACGCCGGAGGTAAAGCTACCTCATATGCGACCTTATCGACTCTTCGTAACACTTCAAAGGGTCCAATAAACCTCGGGCTCAGTTTCCCATTTTTACCAAATCGAATTTTCCCTTTCCAAGGAGACACTTTTAAGAAAACGTAGCTACCAGATTTGAATTCTCGATTCTTGCGGTGTTAATTGGCATATTTCTTCTGCCTATCCTGAGCAGCTATCAATCTCGCCCTGATCACCTTAACGATTTCAGCGGTCTGTTGTACCAGTTCTGGCCCTAGTAATTGATGTTCGCAACTTCATCCCAGTATAATGGAGTTCTGCACTTTCTGCCGTACAATGCTTCATAAGACGGCATGCCAATACTTGCGTGGTGACTGTTATTGTAAGCCAATTCCACCAATAGTAGATGATCATCCCAATTTCCTCTGAAGTCCATGATGCAAGCTCTTAACATAGCTTCTAATGTCTGAATAGTTCGTTCGCACTGTCCGTCGGTCTATGGATGATATGTCATACTCATACGTAACTGCATTCCCATGCATTCCTATAGTCACTTTCAGAAGTTTGATGTGAAACACGGATCCCTATCCGACACGATAGAAACTGGAATACCATGCCTTAAAACAATCTCCTTCACATACAACTTCGCTAACTGATCTAAGTTGAACTTGATCTTGATCGGTAAGAAATGTGCTGATTTCGTCAGTTGATCTACGTCGAAACCTTTCTGAGTCATCGGAAGACCTACTACGAAATCCATGGTGATATGTTCCCATTTCCATTCTGGAATTTCTAACGGTTGTAGTAACCCACTCGGCCTCTGATGTTCTGTTTTAACTTTCTGACATGTCAAACACTTGGCCACATAATCGGCAACGTCCCTTTTCATATTCGGCCACCAGAAATATTGTCGGAGATCCTGGTACATCTTCGTACTCTCCGGATGAATCGAATATCTTGAACTATGAGCCTCGCTCAAAATTTCCTCTTTAACCTCTGGTACTGGCGGAACCCAAATTCTTCCCTCGAATCTCAATAATCCTTCGTTATCAACTTTGAATTTCACTTAATCACCTTCAGATATTCTTTTCCTGATTTTCTCACATTCTTCATCCTGAATTTGTGCTTCCCCAAGCTTATCCACCAAAGTTGGACCGGTTCCCAATTGAAATAATTTTTCGTCAGACTCTTTCGGATATTTCACCTCCAACTCCAGTTTTGTCATTGCTGTAATTAGCTCCTCCTGATCGATTAACGTAAACAATTTCTCTCGACCCTTTCTACTTAAGGCGTCAGCCATAACGTTCGCTTTACCCGGATGGTATAAAATCTCGCAGTCGTAGTCCTTTATTAATTCTAACCACCTCATTTGTCGTATGTTCAGGTCTTTCTATGTGAAAATAAATTTCAGACTCTTGTGGTATGTATATATTTCACACTTCTCTCCATAAAGATAGTGTCTCCAGATCTTCAAAGCAAACACTACCACTGCCAATTCTAAATCATGGGTCGGATATCCCTTCTCATAGTCCTTTAATTGTCGTGACGCATACGCAATGACCTTACCATTTTGCATAAGCACACAACCTAGTCCTTTATGTGATGTATCACTGTACACCACAAAATTTCCTGTGCTATCCGGTAGAGACAACACATGTGCCGTACTCAACCTTTTCTTTAATTCTTGAAAACTTTCCTCACACTTTTCTGTCCAAACAAACTTCACCGCTTTCCTAGTCAAATTCGTTAATGGAGTCACAATTTTGGAAAAATCCTGAATAAACCTTCTGTAATAACCTGCCAATCCTAGGAAACTCGTTACTTCTGACGGTGTTTTCGGCTGATCCCAGTTAAGCATTGCTTCAACTTTTGACGGATCTACCGAAATCCCATCCTTGTCAATCACGTATCCAAGAAATTGCACCCGCTCTATCCAGAATTCACATTTTGAAAACTTAGCGTATAACTTCTCTCTTCTTAATGCTTCCAATGTCTCTTTCAAATGCTCTACATGCTCTTCCTTGGTTTTGGAATATACTAAAATATCATCGATGATCACTACTACGAACTTATCTAGAAGCGACTTAAACACTCTGTTCATTAGGTCCATGAACGTGCATGAGCATTCGTTAGACCAAATGACATCGCCAGAAACTCGTAGTGACCATAACGAGTCCTGAACGCTGTCTACGGCACATCTTCCTTCCTCACCTTCAATTGATGATAACCACTTCCCAAATCTATCTTCGAGAAATACCTAACTCCTTTCAGTTGATCAAACAAGTCATCGATCCTTGGCAACGTGTATTTATTTTTAATCGTGACCTTGTTCAACTCTCTATAATCAATGCAAAGTCGCATCGATCCGTCCTTCTTTTTAACAAATAACACCGGCACTCTCCACAGTGATACGCTCGGTTGGATATACTTCTTGTCTAAAAGTTCTTGCAGTTGCATTATCAGTTCTTTCATCTCTACTAGAGCCATACGGTATGACGCCTTCGATATAGGGGTAGTCCCTGGTACCAAATCGATTACGAATTCCACTTCCCTATCTGGCGGAAGTCCTAACAAATTGTTTGGAAAGACGTCTATAAATTCTCTTACGTCTTCTAATTTTGGACTCTCTTTTCGAGTATCGACTATGTAGGTTAAGTATCCAACACAGCCTTGTCTCAACATCTTCCTGGCCTGCATAATCGTTAAACAACTCGTTTTCCTAGGCGTCTTCTGCCTTAGCACGTTCCGCTGACTCTTCACTCAAGTTATCCTTCAATTTCTCAATTTCAAGCTTCATCTTCTCATTCTCAGCTAACAAGTCTTCCTTTTGACTCTCCGCCTGAATTAACTTCCATTCTACGTCTCCAAGACGTATATCAAGATCTTCAATCTTCTCATTCTTCTGTTCTATAATAGTTTGGCATCTATTTGTTAGTCTTTTCAAATCTCTGACTCTATCCTGTAACTCTATGGTACGGTCATATAATGCATCGTACATCTCGACATCGATAGAGGTAAGGGGTACCTCCTCGGGATCTTCATCATCCTCCTCAGCCTTTACCTCTACCTCCTCAGAATCCTCCTCTGGATCAAACTCAGGCTCATGCTTTTGACCCACAACAGTGATCAATGGAGATGGCTCTCTGTGTATCAACTACTTCTGGATAACATGGATATCACGGGGCTCCTCCTCTCTGGCTACTCGAGGCTCAACCTCCCTAAGCTAACTGAATCCTCTAACATCCGACATCCTGACAACAAATTTAAGTTTTAATTAATACTCACTACCACTCGCAGCACATAGGTTGTTAACACATAAGCACATAACACATAAAGTCTTTTATTATCTTTAATGAATTCCTTAATTCATCCTTTAGAACTCGATAGGAGTTTATCACCACTATGTCCTCTTTCTCCTAAAAAGGCTACTACCCTAAGGTTTCCCCACCTAAGGTTCATATCCTACGACTTTGATACCAACTTGTGACACCCCCAAATCCGGGTACTTTGTTTTCACAGGATTTGGTGTTCACTATCCAAATAAATCACATCACATCTAACTACTCATTCAAATAAAAATGAAAACTCTTACTTGAAATAGAAATCTCCCATTAAAGGGTTACAATATCTTAATAACATTAGTCCTAGGTCATTTAATCTTAAACAAAACATCAATGCAGAAACATAACATAAACAATATAAGTCTATTACATAACATCTTTCAAATAAATTAAACAAGTCTTCATCACTTGTTTGCTTTGTCTTTGCCCTTACTAGTAGATGGCTCATCAACTCTTTCAACCTCAGCTGCAATGTTACTATGCAAAAGTGAACAACAATTGCCCAACAAGTAAAACAATAACAATAATAATAACATGCGAATAATCGATAAGTACTGGATAACTGAAAGCTCGACTTTTATATCAAGATTTGAGATGAGAATTTAAGAGAATGTCTGAGGGTCATAAGACCACGAACTATGTCCAGGCTATCAAGTATTTATACTTTAAACCTTTAATAGTCGTAAGACTATATAGACCTCACTTCTCGTACTTAGGGGGATCAACCCTTTGTACCATGTATGTGCACAACATCTTAACGCTAACGCGTAAATATAATCCATTATAAAAGGGTTGTTCATCACAATTTGACATCAGAGTTTGCACCAAAGGAAGTTTAGTTTGGATTAGCTTCAATAATAATCTTATAATTTTAGAACGTTCATCAACTATGGACTAGTCGAATCAATAAGGGTTCGCTAGTCAATCAAGGCTCAATAATATAACGAAAAAGGTATTCAAGAACTAAAGACCACATCTCAAATGCATACAATTGAGTAAACTCTGTATAATTGAAGTATTACTTAAAAGGAATGAGTATATCACATTTGAATTCATGAATTTGAACGAATTAGGGTAAAGAACTTGCTCAATATAAAGTAGAGTTAAAGAACTTGCATAAAAGAGAGATAGGGTTTAAAATCTTGGTAATTGAAATCAAGTTAATTAGGAATAAGACACTTGCATTCAATGCAATAAAAGATTAAAGATAGAAAACTTGCTCAATGAAAAAGTATAGATAAGAAACTTGCCTCGTGCGTCTGCTAAATTAATAATATCTATTGCTTTTTAAGTAACCTATACATTCAAGTCACATTGAACAATTAACACTCAAAGTTCAACTAATCACTTCACAAAGCATAACTTAGACCTAGCTCTTAAACTATTGTTATTCTTCTATATAATTATCATGTTGCTTCATATATGTGGAATTATTTTATTTTAAAATCTGGAAAATTTTCATTTTTTGGATTTTTGACCCGACCCGACCTGTTGACCCGACCCGACCCCGACCGGCGCTGCGGCGCTAGGCTTAAGCCTTTAGCCAGCGCTGCGGCGCTAGACTGACCCAAGCCCAGACAAACCGGGCTGGCGCTGCGGTGCCAGTTTTCCTTTTTATACCAGCGCTGCGGCGCTGGACTAACGCAGACCCGGACGAACCAGACAGGCGCTGCGGTGCCAGTTTTCCTCTTTATACTAGCGCTGCGACGCTGGACTGCAGATTCAGTTTTCCAGGTTCGCGAAGAACACAAAAACAGGGCCAATAAACCCCCATTTCTTTGTTCATAACGCGACTTACCTATACCCAAACTATATAATCTTTACAGAGACATTCTTAAACATATATGATAAAATTTTGACCAACAAAACAACACAAACATTCAAATTTAAACCCATCAATTCCATGTTCATGCTATTTTTCAAAGTTTCACCAAATATCATGAATTCACCCATAGCAGATTCGTTATAACACCAAATTAATCCGTTTAAGTTTCGTTTTCTTTGTTTTTTACATGTGTAAACATAATCAATAATCAATTTACCGATTAATATGCAAATCAAGCATCAATTTTCATACATATAAGCCATATTCAAATATATATTGTTCTTCTGTAAGTTTCAGAATTCAATTAAACATATAATCTCATGGATTTGATTACTATAAATCACATATAAGCCATATAAAACAAATTATGCATACTAATAAGCATCTAACATCAAGTTCTTAACAATTTAGCCACAAAATCAATTTACAGAGAACTTAATTTAACTTTCATGGAGGAATCTCAAAATGTAAATTAAAACTTAACTTTAAGAAATTACCTCTGATTAGTGGTTTAAATTGTTAAATAATGGGGATTCTCCTTTCAATCCTCAAATTTTCTCCAGAACTCTCTCTGTATTTCTCTTCGTGCTCTCTAATTTAGCTAAGGGAAATAAAGCGTATAAACTGATAATCATAATTGGCACAACATAGGTGTCAGTTAAGGCCAGTACGCACTTAATTGCTCCCATGCTCATAAGGCCATGTTTGGTTTGCCTCTTAAAGTTCCTTTTTGGTTTATTTTAATTAACTTACTTATTATATAGTTTATTGTCACACTTTATTAAATAATTTATATTACAATTAAATAAAAGCTACTACTACTCAATAAATCAATTAATCACATAATAAAAATTCTTGTTTATTTAAGTATAATAAATCAATAAATCTCTAATTAATTATTAAACTAATTAGGGCAACGTCATAATTAATAAATAACTCATTTAATTAAATTATCTCAATTAACTTCACACTTTGACCATAAAAAGTATTTCACATTAATATAATCAATATAACACATTCAATTAAATTAATCTACGAACAATTTCATCAAACATTTATTTAACTCAATAAATAAATCACAAAAATATTTATTTAATTCAATAAATATTTAAAGATTAAAAATAAAATTCGCGTTCGTTACACTTATAGGTCTATATCTTGCCATTTGCCCTAGTCTTTCTCTTAAAGACCCATTTTCACTCTATAGGCACTATGCCTTTCGGTGGAGTAACCAGAGTCTATACTTAGTTCTCATACATTGAGTCAATTTCGGATTTCATGGCCATCAGCCATTTCTCTGAGTGTCTACTACTTATCGCCTAATCATATATAACTGGATCATCATCCTCTATGATGCGTACCTCATCATCATCATTCTCTATGATGAATCCATACCTCCTAGGTATCTTCGATACTTTTTCAGATTTACGATTCGGTCGTGGTACAATAGGTCTATCTACAGGTTCCTCGGTTTGACTTAAAATACTTTATAGTTCTTGAACTCCTTCAAGATATATTACCCTCCCACTAGCTCCATCAATGATAAACACCTTTATCCAAGAAGGCAGCGTATTTTACAATAAACACCTTTTGCTTAGTAGGATTATAGAACTCTTATCCTAAACTTACTTTAGGAAGTTTCACAAATCTGCACTTGTCAGATTTTGTCCCAAACTTATCATTTTGAAACCGTTTCACATAAGCTGGACAACCCCTTATCTTAACATACTTAAGACTAGGAATCCTCTCTATCCATAACTCATATAGAGTCTTGGGGCCGGATTTTGAGGTTACCTTATTTTGTAGATATGCAGTCGTTTCTAGGGCATAACCACAGAAGGATACTGGAATGTCGGCAAAAATCATCATGGACTGCACCATGTCCAACAAGATACGGTTTCTGAAAGTAGTATGCATACAAGCCAATCATATTTGATATGATGTAGCATATACTTTGTAATCTTATTCGGTTATTAATAAAAGAATTTATTTATTAAAGGCATTTTCGTTATCTACATGATGCTGTTATATTAAATGTGATAAACCCATATTTTGAGCAATGCTTTTAGAATCATGATGGTGATCATGCTAATGAGATCTAAATTCTAGATAGCTCACAAACTAAAATCGTTCCTAATCGTTGGATTACTAAAAAGAGGATTAGTCAATCCGGATATATTAGTACATACGTTGCTTGCTCTTAGGAAGAGGATTATTGATCTCATAATCATTTGTGTGGAGACACTAAAGCAAGTATATAGGTGTTTATTGAAGAATAAGTTCACTGAACGTGGCTCGCTAAGGAATACCTAATGGAGTTTTACTCGCCTGTCAATAGGAATTCCTCTAGTGATAGTAGTACAAGTAATCCTTGGACTTGATATCATCATAGTATCTTGTGTATGATGAGTTATGTTTTGACATATCCCTTAAGACATTTAGGGCATATCAAAGGGTATGATTAGGTATAATAAGTTGTAAATGGAGATAGGTGAATGATCAACAAAGAATCTACCACATATAGTAAAAAATGTGAATGTCCTATGTGATTCGATAAATGACAACTCAGTAGTCCTTGGCCAAGGCAGAATGAAATTAGAAAGGAGTTTCTAATTTGCATTATTTAGAGTTGTGTATTTGGGAATCGAAATACATATAATTAAATAAAATAAGACTTGACAGTAATTCCATGTCTTATATTTAATTGGGACATTGTATGGTAGAAGGATTGAATTGTACAGTAACTATTCACTGAAAGGTTCTTTTGTGATTAATGTTGAAATCTATATTATCAGGAAAGTCGTTGATCGCTAAGGGGCTTACCCTTATTGTAGAATAAATGTTATTTATTTAAATGAATTAAATAGTTTAATTTATTTATTTAAATAAGATTAGAATTGTTCTAATTGATTTATTCATAACCGGTTTAATATGGAGAACCTAAAGGGTCACACCGCAAAAGAAAAATATTTATTTAAGAAGTAAATGACATATTTATAATAATAAGTTAAGTGTATTTAATTTAATCTATGGAGATAGAATAAATTAAATAACTTAATATTTATTATTTAATATTTTGGAAATATTAAATATAAATTAATAAGAGGAGTCTTATTTTTATTATTACTATTATTATTATTATTTAATTCCTAAAAGGGTTTGGGAATTAATTAATAAAAGTACTGTCATAAATTCCTAATTAGATTAGGAGTTTAATTAATTAAAAGAGTTTAATTAAGACAATTAACCTAATCCTAAATTGTTTAGAAGGATTTTTTATATCTATAAATAAGAGGAGTCTTATCATAGATGGGAAAACACACTCTTGCATTAGAATTGTGGAGAGTACTTGCAATTTCTATAGAGATGAAACTAGGGTTTTGCCAACATCCATCTTCTTGAATACCTATTCTTCCTTGGTGGATCACCTCTAGAGGCCAAACACTTGGGTGACTAACGTTGATCAAAATCTAGCCGGTGGATTTCAAGGAGAACATGAAGGACTAGGAGTTGAACTTGTACCCGAGGAAGCTTTGATCTACAAGGGTATAATTCTTATTCTCTTTCTTTTTCGCTTATATCGTTAATTAAGCACATAGATTGATCATGGTGATGGTTTGTATTAAAAATTTTAAAATCCGTTTTATCGCGCTTCCACCTTATTTATGTAATTTGATTGCATGCTTGCGTAATATACAAACCTAACAGTTTCTCTTTTTAGATACACTAATCAATTATTGCGTATCGGGAGGTGTCCATTTTGAGAAAATACCATTATCTTTTAGATGATTTAGAAACTCTTCTCTTAAGTATTCCTTCCTCGATCTAATCAAAGAATCTTAATACGTTGTCAATTTGTTTCACTTCTGAATCCTTTGAACCTTTCAAATGATTCAGACTTGTATTTCATCAAATATATATATATATATATATATATATATATATATATATTCAACTCTTTGAATGATCATCTCCTTTTCTTTTACTAGTTTGTTCAATTTGTAAAATTATTTTCATATAAGTTAAGTATATAAAGTCAATCAAGTAATCTTCCAGTTTTAAACAAAACATTATCATTATAAATAGGGCAACAATTATTCTTAAATATAATACCAGAACTTTCCTTATCCAACAACGGAAAGAAATAATGTTTGTAATGAGAACTAGAACATAATAGCAATTTATTAACTTAAAAGACTTACCCGTAGGCAACGCTAAACTATAAGTTCCTACAGCTAATGCAACAACCTTTACTCCATTCCCCACACGCAGGATTACTTTCCCTTTGTTTAGCTTTCTACTTCTGCTTAGTCTCTGCATCGAATTGCATATGTGGGAACTACAGCCGGTATCCAATACTCAAGTAAAACCTTGACTTACAGAAAGATTTATTTCAATCATGAACAAACTTATATCTGTAACCGAAGCTTCACTAAACTTCTTCTGGTTAGCCTCTGCAAGATGCTCCTTACAGTTTCATTTCCAGTGTCCAGGATTATTGTAGTGGAAGCAAACGCTTTTGCTATCTGCATCAATTTTTTTCATGGTGTCCTTAGTTATTGTCTTTCCTTTTACTTTCTTTGAATCTTCTTCTTTTCAGAAGATCCTTTGGCCTGCTTCCTTTTCTTAGAAAAATCATCTACAAGTAAGACTTGGTCTTTCTTGGTTGGAAAGTGACGCTTTGCAGTTTTCAACATGTTAAGCAACTCAGGCAGGCTAACATCTAGCTTGTTCATATGGAAATTCACAACAAATTGTGAGAAAGAGTTCGGAAGTGATTGCAATATCAAATCTTGGATCAACTCTCCATCCATTACAAAACCCAGTTATTCTAATTATTCAATCAGATTGATCATTTTTAGGACATTTGTCTATACTGTAGTACCATTGGTTATTCTAGATCGGAAGAGCTCCTTAGATATCTAATATCTAGCAGTCCTACTTTTCTCACCATACAACTTCTTGAGGTGCAAGAGTACAGTAAAAGCATCCATAGTTTTATGTTGACGCTGAAGCTCGTTACTCATGGATGTGAGCATGATCCATTGAGCCACCTGTGCATCATTTTGCCACTTTTTAAAAGTAGCAAGCTCTTTCTCAGAGGCATTGTTTGCAACCATTACAGGGATAAGCGTATTAAGGACATAAGATAGCTTTTCAGCCTTGAGAACTATTCTCGGATTCCTTAACCAGTCCGTGTAATTCGGTCCGGTTAATTAGCATTTAATATGCTCCGCAGTGATAATAATTTAGACATTGTAAAATTCTGTGAATGAATGTATAATTTAACAACATTTTAGCATACATTCATTTCTTAATTACCAAAATAAATTAGGTCTTTATTCAAATTGGTATCTGCCACTATTTTCATCAAACTATATTACCCTCCTTATATACTTCGGCAAATCTAATTAAAGATTTGCTAGTGAGAATAAGGATCTCATTTCAAATGTATATAGCCTTGTATATGCATAACAAACTATATATAAATAAATAGGTAGACAACTATTGTCAATTACATCACCATGTAACTCCTTGTATTTTGCCTCTTAGATCATAAAGGTCAAGTGTGTGCACATCCGAACTAAAATAATTTAAGTTAAGTCAGACCTAGCATTTCCATATAAGTGAAAAGAAAAATACAGCCCTTGTGTGTGCACAACAAAGTGGTAATGTTCAATTCTTTATAAACATCCAATGTAATAAAGCAACATCTTACATATTTAATACTTGTCTTGTGTGTACACAACAAACTCATATTAAATATTCAATACTCTATCGCTTTATCATGCTAGAAGGCTACGTTCGACATTATCCATGTCTCTGAATGCAATTAACTTAATATATTATTTTTTGAGGGGTTTGTTATTATTTGTCTCATCTTGTTTAGCGCGCATGCACACACACACACACACACACATATATATATATATATATATATAATACACATCATATTATTTAACATGCGAAGTATGTTGTATAATATAATATATATATATATATATATATATAGTAAATATGCACATATAGAATACTATATTCTACCCGGATTGATTATGGACTTTTATTCTAATTTGATTTACTAGAGCCACTAAGTGAACCAAAAAGTCAAACTTAGGGTGAAAGAACTGAATTTAAATATAACTATTACATTTAAATCCCGGGCTCCATTACAAACGGGTCTTCAAGCTCTCTTTGCTTCTTTGTCTCCAATTCTTCAAAATAATTATAACTAATCCTATTACATAAACTATTTACAATAAATAGAAACTTTGATCAACAGTTAAGGGAAAGTACATAGGAGGGAAATAGAATTTACATTAAAAAAAATTAGAGAAGACGAGGTACGCAGACCCCATTTATAAAACTCATTCATTCATGCATTCTCATAGAATAAAATCCAATCATCTATTGGTCAATAGTCTATAATCAATTCTATTTATTATCATACATATCAACATATGTATCAACAAATAATATTCATCTCATGAATAATAAAACATTCCATATATGCGTCGATATCATTTAATGGGCAATTTAAAGTTGCATGAAATCCAATTTAAAATAATTCTTTATTATAATTATAAAATCATGTAAAATAACTCTTTATTTTAATTTTTGAAAAACTGCAAAAAAATATCAAAATCGCAAAATCTGCCAGGGTGGCATTGTTGCACCGATTTTGTGCCAAGCGATACGGCGCTACAGCGCCATGTCAAACAAGGGACACAGCGCTGCAGCACCAGGTCGCAGAAACTATTTTCTGTTTTCTCCTACAGTTGAAAATTTGATCTGTTTTTCATTCAAAACTCAACTTTCTGCAATTGTTTTCAAAACTCATGATTTTATATAACATATTATGTCCAATAAATTGTTCTAAATATATACCCATACATATATGGAATCAAAACAATTAATAATTCGCATAAAGTTTAGCTCTTGATATCACTGTTGGGTTTGTAAATAATGCAAACATGCAATCAAATTACACAAATATAGCGGAAGCGTGATAAATCAGAATTTAAAATTTTACAAACCATAACCAGGATTGATCTTTATGCACAATTATTAATTAACAAAGGAAAATAGATAATTATAACTTTGTAGAATTCTAGCTTCCTCAGGTACAAGTTCAACTCTAATTCCTTCGCGTTCTCCTTGATTTCACCAGTTAAATTTTTTCCTTTGATCAACGTTAGCCACCCAAGTGTTTGACCTCTAAAGGAGATTCACCAAGAAATAATATGTATTCAAGAAGCTGAGTGTTGGTAAAACCGTAGTTTCTATCTCTATAGAAATTGTAAGTACCCTCCCAAATCTAATTGAAGTGTGTGTAATCCCAATCCATAATAAGATTCCTCTTATTTATAGATATAAACAACCCTCCTGAACTATTTAGGAATATAATTTTATTTTAATTAAACTCTTTTAATTAATTAAGCTCCTAATCTAATTAGTAATTTATGAGAGTATTTTTATTAATTAATTCTCAAACCTTTTAGGAATTAAATAATAATAATAAGACTCCTCTTATTAATTTATATTTAATATTTTTAAAATATTAAATAATAAATATTAAGCTATTTAATTTATTCTATCACCATAGATTAAATTAAATATACTTAACTTATTATTACGATTATGTCATTTACTTCTTAAATAAATATTTTTTCTTTTGCGGTGTGACCCTTTAGGTTCTCTATATTAAACCGGTTGTGAATAAATAAATTAGAACAGTTCTAATGTTATTTAAATAAATAAATAAATTAAACTATTTAATTTATTTAAATAAATAGTATTTATTCTACAATAAGGGTAAGCTCCCTTAGCGATCAACGACTTTCTAGATAATATAGATTTCAACATTAATCATAAAAGAATATTTTAGTGAATAGTTACTAAACAATTCAATCCTTCTACTATACAATGTCTCAATCAAATATAAGATATGAAATTACTGTCAAGTCTTATTTTATTTGATTATATGTATTTCGATTCTCAAATGCACAACTCTGATTAATGCAAATTAGAAACACCTTTCTAATTTCATTATACTTTGGCCAAAGACTTCTGAGTTGTCATTTATCGAATCACATAGGACATTCTCTCTTTTTACTAGAAGTGGTAGATTCTTTATTGAACATTCACCTATCTCCACGTGCAACTTATTATACCCAATCATACCCTTTGATATACCCTAAGGGTCTTAAGGGACATGTCAAAGTATAACTCATCATACACAAGATACAATGATGATCTCAAGTCTAAGAATCACTTATACTACTATCACTTAAGGAACTCCTATTAACAGACAAGTAAAACTCCATTAAGTATTCCTTTAGCGAGCCACGTTCAGTGAACTTATTCTCTAATAAGTACCTACATACTTGCTTTAGTGTCTCCACATAAATGATTATGAGATCAATCATCCTCTTCCTAAGAGCAAGAAAAGTATGTACTTGTGAGCACCCCCAAACCCGGGTCCCTTGAACCTCGGACCTGGTGCGTCACGATACATCATATTTACAACTATTACGGAAGATATAAACATAAATTATTTATACATTAAACTTTGCTACATATCCCAAGGTCTATAACCTTAACTTAATACATATTTACCTTTAGATTCACAAAAGGTTTACACAATTAACTTACATCAAATAACTAATTTAGTTATCATGCATAACAATCTAATCTTGTCCTTTGCTTCTGTCTTTGTCTTTCCTCGAACATTCGCCTTAATCTGAAATTTGCTATCATGATATAGCAAGGGTGAGCAACTACTTTGCTCAGCAAGTTTAAATACGATAAAGATATATCATGATTGAAAGAATGAATAAGCTTTTGAATTTTCCTTTTCGTCGACACTTAACGTCCGGTTAAGTAGTCTTAGTCTGAAGTTACATTATATCAATGTATTATCTTCATTAAAGTTAATTAAATAACTCTCCCATCTTGCCTTTAGGCAACTTCTTTTTAATGTTTACTTAACACTTTAGCTAAGTTTTTACACTTTTGTATTAACATTCTTTACATGTTTATTAGGTTAATAGAATAATTACATCGACATTCAAGTCATCATTTAACTTCATATTATACCCTCAAGGTATTTCTTTCAATTAATACTTAACGTGTAGTTAAGTCCTTATCAAATGTCTCCACATCGTTTTGGATGTATATTACATTAATAAAAGAAAATCTTTAATCAAGCTTTCGCTTAGCTTCTCCCATTTATACTTAACATGTAGTTAAGTATTCGAACTTTTAAAATATAACCCATTATGGTTAATCCTTACCTTATTATTCAAGATTTACACTTTATAATACTTAAAATGGTAATTAGTAGGTTCGAAACGCTTTACGGTTCATAGAACGCAAGCCCGACACCTTTCATTCGCATCCGGTTGAGCAACATCTTCAAAATGCCCATTTTGACCTTTTTCCAAAATCTCAAATTTTAGTTTTTATTATCTAAAATTATAGTATTATCTTTAAGCTTTTTAAAACATCTTGAATTATCAAATTTGGCCTTCGTACGCAAAAGTTATGCTTATTTTAGTTTTGGATGTCAAAATCACATTGCCTAGCTCGCGAATTTCAGACCCAATCTCGCTTAAACAGTCATAACTTCTTCGTTATTTATAATTTTTGGGTGATTCCAGTGGCCACGTGAAGCTAATTCCGTAGCTACAATTTTGTCCTACTAAAATTTTTCCAGTTCCCAACACATCAATACAAGAATCGCATGTAAGTGGGCTGTCTTCAAAATTCGCTGGACAGT
Organism: Aralia elata; assembly: GCA_034770075.1. Classification (NCBI taxonomy): domain Eukaryota; kingdom Viridiplantae; phylum Streptophyta; class Magnoliopsida; order Apiales; family Araliaceae; genus Aralia; species Aralia elata. The sequence continues at coordinate 59,951,230 of CM068388.1, read as the reverse complement.
TTGCACTATAACTTAGATTGGTCATAACTTTTTGCTCCGAAGTCAGAATTGGTCCGTTCCAGAGTCTATGGAAAGCTTATTCAGTGTAAAATAACATACCAAAAGTCCAGAATTTTTAGAGTAATCTAGCTAGCCCCGAATTTTCTAATTTTGGACAGCAGCTCACTCGTTCTTCTCTCCTCTCCGTTTGATTTCCATATTTTGAGTTTTACACAACCAAATCAAATGATTTCAAGTTCTATGAACTCCTAACTCATAATATTACAACATATTAAATCTATACAATTTTTCATTAATACTCACTATGCGGATCTAAGGATCAAAGAGGAAAGTGACGGTTTAGAGTTTTAAGGAATTATTTCTTAGATCCAAGCTTAATAACCAATAAAACCGCTAGATCTAACCATGAATCATTATAAATCATGTAGATCCATCATTATCTAGTTCAATCACAACAACCCAACACTAAATCTAAGTTAAAATACATTAAAATAGCTAGAGTTTTAAGTTTTACCTTTGTGTTCTTCATTTTCCTTTCTTTCTCTTTCCTTCCATGAATCTTCTTCCATGGCTTCTTCCTAAGCTTTCTTCTTCCTCCATCCATGGCCAAGCCTTCTCTCTCTCTCCCTCTCCCTCCCTTCGGTCGGTCCTCTCTCTCTTCCTTCCCTTTTTTTTGCCGATAATGGGAATGGGAGTGAATGAGGAAAATTTATTTCCTTACCCTTTTCTTTTCTTCCTTATCCTTATATATATATATATACATATACTTTAACTTTTCTCCAACTCTATTTATTACATAATTAATTAAATCATTTGGGTCATGAAATAACATAAACAACCCACATAATTACTTTATCCTAATATTTAATTAGGATTTCTTTTCCACAAAATTTGGAATTTAAAATAAATATTCACTTACATTTATTTATATAACTCAATTAAATTCTTTCTTAATTAAGTTAAAATAAATAATAACTGAGACATATTAAAATAAGTCTCTCTCACATTACTTTTACTAGTACACTTCAATCGCCTTCATTAATCCTCATACTTATCATATAAAGATTAATTTACAATACTTCATGTTATTTGTTTATTATATAATAAACAATTATATATACAATCTCATAAGATTGTTATTCATTTATCTCTCATATTCATTTTATATATACCTCAACATAATTTAATATGTTGAGACATGCCATATAAACACATAGATCAAACACTATGCTTTTCCAATAGCTATAACCCTTCGGTTATTAAATTTTTCATTCCTAATATATAATATATTAGGTTATATAGTTCTTTTATTACACTCTCTATCGTCGATAAATATACATATTCATAATATATATATATTCACTTTATCATCAAATAATTAATATTTCCTATATAATAGGCTTGACATTTAACCTCGTGTATTATCAAAAATCTATTTTTACTATTTGCTAAGCTCCACAAGCCTTTATTATATGGCTTGTCATACACAGTTCACTTACCATGATCTTAATCCCTTCTTGGACTTTTATTAAATTTCCAATACTTGACTACAAGGTTAGGCTCATTTAATTAACACCACCGCACCTAGTTCATCTCTTCCCAATTTAATATCTTTGGGTTCTCTGAAACAACCATTCAGGCTCAGTTTCCATTAATCTGTATGATCAATTTAATTAACCTTTCTAAGTATAGGTATATATATAAAATTATACATATACTCATTCTCTTATTCCTTATTATAACAAGATAGCATCGCTAATACAGCAAACTGCTTTTCTAATTCAGCAAACTGAATACACTAATTCAGCAAACTGAATACACTAATTCGGCAAACTGAATTCAAACTATACAGTAAATTGAATACATTAATTCAGAAAACCGTATTCTTTTTCCATATGTATCTTTACATAATCTCTTTCCTTAATTCACGTAAGGTTAAAAGTAACATAATACCTTGTTCTTAACATCCATTCAAGTATAGTTCCATTCGGGGTTTTGAATTTTGTAACCCTTATTCTCTCAATTCTCCCTCAAATAGTAAACCATGTAGGTTTTTCTTAGGAATTTTCAATAAATCCACAAATTCCTATCGAGGTTTTATTCTTTAACCTTTAATAATCATCCAAGATTTTATTAATAAATCTTATAAATTCTCGGGTCGTCACAGTACTAATCTATTCGAATTCATTAATTCCCTTTTTAGTAATCCAACGATTAGGAACGATTTTAGTTTTTGAGCTATCTAGAATTTAGATCTCATTAGCATGATGATCATCATGATTCTAAAAGCATTGCTCAAAACTATGGGTTTATCACACTTAATATAACAACATCATGTAGACAATGAAAAATGCCTTGAATAAATCAATTCTTTTATTAATAAACGAATAAGATTACAAAGTATATGCTACATCATATCAAATATGATTGGCTTACGTGTATACTACTTTCAGCTGGAGAACGACACCTTCGTCTATATAACGCCTCGAAGGGAGTCATGCTTATACTTGTTTGATAACTATTGTTGTAGGAGAATTCCACCAATGGTAAGTATTTGTCCCAACTTCCTTTGAAGTCTATTATGTAGAGTCTTAACAGATCTTCGAGAGTTTGAACGGTCCTTTCTGATTACCCGTCTGTTTAGGGAAGGTATGCAGAACTGAGTTGTAATTCAGTGCCCATAGCTTTCTACAAGCTGACCCAAAATCGTGAACTAAATCTAGGGTCTCGATCAGAAACTATGGATATTGGCATGCCATGCAATCTCATAATCTCACTTATATACATACTAGCAAGATGTTCTAGTGAATAATTTTCTTGTATGGGCAAGAAATGAGCATTTTGGAAGACCCGTCACGAAATCCATATTGATGTGTTCCTACTTCCATTCTGGAATCTCAAGTGGTTGCAATGGAACTCTTGGTACTTGATGCTCTGCCTTGACACGTTGACAAGTTAAACACCTTGAGATAAACTATGCAATTTCTCTCTTCATATTGCTCCACCAAAATGTATGTCGAAGATCACGATACATTTTGGTACTTCAAGGGTGGATTGCAAATGGTGTGTTGTGTGCCTCCATCATGATTTTAAATTTCAAATCAAGGTTGTTAGGAACACAAAGTCTAGAGTTGACTCGAATTAGCCTTTCTTTGTTAATTCTTGCTTCTGAAATAACACATTCTTGTACTTTCTTTTTCATATTCACCAACTCTAGGTCTGTAGCTTGAGCAACTTTAACCTTGTCGATTAAAGCCGGTTCTACTCGTATATGTGTCATCTTCACGTGGGTCCCTGGAGTCTTTAACTCTATCTCCATCTTTTGTAAGTCATACAAAATGGGCCTTTGTGTTGATAATATCGGACTCGTACTCGCATATGAACTTCTACTCAACGCGTCAGCTACCATGTTTGCCTTTTCAGGATGGTATTAGATGGTAAGGTCGTAATCCTTCAACAGCTCGAGCCAACGTCGTTGTCGCATGTTGAGTTCCTTCTAGGTGAAGAAATATTTGAGGCTTTTATGGTCTCTAGATATCCACATTCTACCCATATAAGTAGTGTTTTCAGATCTTCAACGCGAAAATAACTGCTGCCAACTCTAGATCATGAGTAGGATAATTCCTCTTATATTCCTTGAGTTGCCAAGAAGTATAAGCTATAACTTTCCCATATTGCATGAGAACGTAACTTAGACCTCTGCTTGAAACATCGCTGTAGATGACAAATCCTTCCGATCCTGATGGTATTGTCAGAACAGGTGCTGAAATGAGTCTCCTCTTGAGTTTTTGAAAGCTCTTCTCGCATTCTTCGCTCCATTCGAATTTTGCGCTTTTCGGAGTCAGCTAAGTTAATGGAGTGGCAATTCGAGAGAATCCTTCTACGAACCTCCGATAATAACCAGCTAGGCCCAGAAAGCTTCGTACTTCGGTTATTGACTTAGGTTGTTCCCAATTTAATACCGCTTGAATCTTTGTTGTGTCAACTAATATTCCTTGTTTAGAGACCACGTTTTCAAGGAATGCTACCTCCTCAAGCCATAACTCACATTTCTTCAACTTGGCATATTACTTTATTTCACAAAGCTTTTGGAGTATCAGCCTCAAGTGTCGCTCATGATATTCACGACTTTTGGAGTATATGAGGATATCATCAATAAAGACAACCATAAAATGATCTAAATATTCCTTGAATATTCGGTTAATCACATCCATGAAGGCAGCAGGAGCATTAGTTAATCCGAAAGATATGACTAGGAATTTGTAACGCCCGTATTGAGTTCTGAAGGTAGTCTTGGAAATGTCATCAGCTTTAATCTTAAACTGATGATGTCCGAAATGGAGATCGATCTTTAAAAAGAATTGAGCACCTTGTAACTGGTCGAACTTGTCATCAATGCGAGGTAACATGTACCTATTTTTGATGGTGACATTGTAATACCCGAGAATTTTAGATAATATTAATATTGACTTTTCTATTAAGTTGAATATTTATTTGAATATGAGTATACGTGATATGTCATTTTGGTAGTGATGTGATAAAATGATTTCTTGTTTATTTATTAAAGGAGTGATTTAATAAGAAAAGAATTTATTATTGCTAACTTAGTTAATTAATTATTGCGTGGCTAATAATCTCTATTAATTTATTTAAGTGTTATATGCCATGCTACTTGAGGTGTAACCGCATGATAGGATGTATATTATTTATAATAAAGTTTCTGCATTCATTTAATAATATAAAAGAGATGTGTGACATTTAAATTGTATAAACATCCTATGTGACATATTGATGTGTGATATAGACTATTAACTATGTATTTTAATTACATGAGATAATAATTGAAGTGAACCAATAATTGTTAGATAATAATTATTTCAATACTTAAATGTTTATTGAAATAATAGTATGTGTTATGGAATAATGAAATAATAATAAATATTAATTAATTGTGTATTAGTAGGTAATGAGATTTCACTTTAATTAATGTACATGGATTATATGACATGTGTACATGTGACTCTATTTGATACAATGTGGTAGCATTTAATTATTTACATATGACCTAAGTTTACATTTTAAATCAAAGTATGCTAATAAGGCTTGTTTGGAAAAATGCTGAGTTTTTGCTCTTGTCCCACAATGAGAGTCATCTTCTTGCCCAAATTCTCATTCACGTGTTTTGCAAAAAGCCTAAGGCTATCCTATTCTTCTTCTTCCTTGCAAACCTTAGCTTCATGATGAAATGGGGAGTGGTCCAAATAGTGCTTCACCACTATTCCACCAACTTGTCATTAACCATCATCTTCTTTCTTCTTCTAATGGTTTGAACCTTAGAACAAATTCTTGGCAAGGTCCATGAATTCTCTATAAATTGAAGCCTCCTCTACACAATTATTGTTGCTAGAAATCTGAAGTTAAGCTTCCATTAGAGAGTGAGGTTGAGTGAATTTCAGTTGGTAGAATTGAAGAATTAAATTAGCTTCAAAAGGTAAAACTCCATTAAATTGTGTTCTTAATTGCTTGGGTGAATTCTTAGAAATTGCCATGAATTTTGTGTTAGTTGGTTGGTAGTTGATGTACATATGTTTATCAAGTCACATACATGTTATTGAGGTGATAATCATGTGTTATTCTATCAAGATTCAAGTTTTCTAAATTTCTAGAAAATAACATGCTATACATGCTTATAATGTACCAAAAATGGTTGAGCTAAGTTGTAGTAATCTGTAAGTGGTTGTTATACATTGTTAGTATAGTCAAATATGAAAACAACGAAAGTTAAACGGACCATTTTGGTCCAGAAATGAGTTCGTTATGGAATCAATCGCTAAATGTGTTAAACTTAGGAAAAATAGCATGAATGTGGAAATTAATTCTTGAACTTAATTGTTTACTTGTTTTAAGTTGATAGAATCATGTTAAGTATGCTTAATATCATGTTTGTAGACTTTATGTGAGGTGGGTTTACATAAATTGCTATTTGAGTTGGTTTTGACTTGGAGGGATATGTTGATATAGGGAGTTCCCTGGTTTTGCCGAGGAGCAGCACGACCGCGCTACTCCCCAGGCAAAACCAGGCGCGGTCGCGCCGTGCACCAGAAGGAAACTCCACTTGTTGTTAATTCTAACTTCATGAGCATACGTAAGTAACTTATATAAGTATGTAAATGAGTATCACATGTCGTCCAAAGTCCCCTTGCATGATATGAGTTGTGTTAGCTTGGTTCTAACGACTTTCTAAAGGAAAACTTAAAGTATTGGAAGTGAAACTTAACGAACTTTGTATCTTTGGTGTTCTGAGCTTACAGGCATGTATAACAGGACTTCATATGCCTCTAGACATGATCGTTATGCTCACAGGTGTGATTAAGCATGTTCTCATATTTGCAAGTATGCTTTAAAACAAGTTTTCAAACAATAAACTACGCTAACCGTGTGATCGTAATATATGTACGGGCATGCATGTTATGGTTTTCCTAGCAACATCGAGTGGTATATTAGTCATCATGACTCGCCTTTATGAATTACACTTGTTAAACATGTTGCTTTGAGGATTTCAAATGGAATGAAATATTGGAAATGGCTTAGGACAAACATGCTAGATATTCAACTGAAGTTATACCTTCTGACGTGTATGTGTGTTAGATATCAGTAGCATTGTATGATAAAAGTTAAGCTAAGATCATGTAGGAGAAAAGCCAGCTCTGGAACTAACAAGGAGCAGCGCGGCCGCGCCACTCCCTAGTTATATTCCAGCGCGGTCGCGCAGTTCTGCAGTGCATTATGTCTATTTTATTGCTAATCTGAAAGTTTAAGTATGTGTGCATTAAGCTTTAGTACATGATTAAATTAAGACTTCTAGTATGCAAGCATGTTAAGATCATATAAAACCAAGATTTAAAAGTGTTTACAAATTTTCTAAATGAGTTTCAAAGCGAGATCGATAACGATTTCAAATAACGTGATATGTTGGTATATGGTCAGGATTAGCGTCTAAGATGGAATTGAAAATGTGTAACACTTGTGCGTACATGTGTAGAGTCGTAATGTGAAATTATTTGAGATTTGAACTTGTATGACTAATGGAATTCTCATATATATTATAGGATTGCAACGTGTCATTAAGCTTTAAATTCGTAGACTACGCCAAAGGCAAGTTCCATTGACTTCTATTAACTTGTGCAAATATATTATTGTGGTGCAAGTATTATTGAGGGCAAGTTCCCTATTCTTACTCAACTTTTACATTGAGCAAGTTTCCTTTAACGTTCGAGCAAGAGGTGTTGTATCATGCAAGTTCCTTAACCTTGCATATTATATTGTTGCTATATCGATTATATTTACCAAGCGAATGCCTATTCTAATTCGAATCGAATTTTATATCTTGATTCTTGTGGCAAGCTTTGAACTTATCGTTCATAGATATATTGTGAATATTGTCTATGCTATTTGATTTGGCTAGACTATTATGCATGTGTTAGAAGCTATCCAAACCAATTGTCTTGGTGCGGACTCTTATCTACTGAGATGAACAACCCTCATAAAAGGAAAAATTATTTATTATCGGGGAACCGATGTGCGCACTTATAAGCATGTGACAGTTATGCATAACATGGAGTACTATAGGCTAATCACCTGTGTACTTATTTTTATTGGATTTTCAGTATAATAACTGTTAATTCTAGCAGGAGTTCTTAGTCCTTTAACGACTACTCAGTGTTCATTTTCTTGGACTTTGAAATGATTAAACTTATGAATCTTATTGATATTCTTCGGTCCATAGCGACTCTTATAATTGATTCTTCTTATTATTCTTGAACTATCCTTTATTGTCGTACCCTTGCGATTCGAACTTTATATTGTTCACCCTTATTGTATATACTTGCTGGGCAAATTTGTTGCTCATTCTTGCTTTCTTAAAACCTTTCAGTTAAGGCAGAACGTTGTGAGACCTCAGGGAAGGATAAAGAGAAAGGCAAGGCTACGATGTAGCTTTGTTCTTCCTTAAGAAGAAGATTATTTACTATGTTGATTTAAGTTCCAAATTCGGTTATGTAATAAGCTTAGGCATGAATTATGTATTAGTACTATGTTTTAGTTTGAATCAAGACTTTTGGATAGTATTGTAGTAACGGTTGCGAGACCTTGGGACGAGAATAATTATATTAAATCAATGTAATTCATTCTATCATTTCCGTTGTATTAGTTTTATGTCGTCATTAAGTTAGAACGTGACGAACCAAATTCGAGACAATGACGTCAGAATTTGGGGGAGTCACAGACATGGTTCAACTCCCGATAGTCAATGCAAAGTCTCATACTTCCATCTTTCTTCTTTACGAATAAAACAGGAACACCCCAAGGCGATGTACTCGGACGTATGAAACCAGTGTCTAACAACTCCTATAGTAGAAATTTTAACTCCTGAAGTTCAATAGGAGCCATTCGATATGGGGTCTTGGAAATGGGTTTTGTATCAGGTTCAAGATCAATACAAAATTCAATTTCATGGTCTGGGGATAGGCCAAGAAGTTCTTCAGGAAATACGTCAGAGAATTTATTAACAATGGAAATATCATTTAAATCTGACGTATTTTTATTTAAATTAGTTACATGGGCTAAGAAACTTGACATCCGTTTTTTAATAAACGAATGGCTTTGTGGCTAGAAATGACAGTTACTGATTTTAACGGTTTGGTTGCTTGAATTCGCATAACAGGTTGATTAGGAATATGAAAACTAACGACCTTACGAAAACAATCAATTTTATTATGATGAGTAGTTAACCAATCAATTCCTAAAATCACATCAAATTCATGTATTTCCAAAGAAATGAGATCAACGGGTAAGGTGATGAGGGTGCCGTTGAATCAAACAAGATTTATAAACAGTGGATATAATAAAGGTTTCTCCTAACAGAGTTTCAATAGATAAGTCAAAATCCAATTTCTCAAGAGTCAAGTTTAAATGTTGAGCACAAGCAAGTGAAATAAAAGAGTGGGTAGAACCAGTATCTAATAAGACATAGACTTCGCAAGAGTTTATGATTAGCTTACCAGTTATGACTTCATCTAGTTTTCAGGCCTTTTGAGAGGGTACGACAAAAGCTCTCCCTTAAACCATAGGCTTTAACTTATCCGTGACAACCTTTGGTGTCATCATTACAGTTGGACTTAATTTTATTATAGGACAAAATCGAGTTATGTGGCCTTCCTTTCCAAAACTGTAACACACCTGGGATGGCTGTGTACAGTTTGGACTGATGTGTCCCTCCTTTTCGCACTTGTAACATCTGACTGGTGGTCGTTCTTCTCCCCTTGAAACTGGTGTTGGTGCTAGTGTTGATGCTGGTGCCTTTCCATGGTCATTATTGAATCTTCTCTTCTTGAAGTTGTTTCCACTCGACTCACTTCTTCTATTATCTGGGTCATGATTACCACTGAAGTGGCTACCATTTCTAGCATGATAATTTCCTCCTCGCTGGTTGTTATTATTCCACTAATTGTTGTCATTGTTACGATTATTATCGTAATTTCTCTCTTGTTGTCGGTCGTTGTCTCCTGATTGTAATGTTTCTTTTTCTCGTTCTACCAATTGAGCCTTATCCACGATATCTGAATATAAACGAAGTTTATGAGAAATAAGATTTTGACGAATCTCAAATTTCAAACCTCGTAAGAACATTCAAGTCATGCGTTCTTCATTGTCCACCAAGTGGGGCGCAAATCGAGATAGCTCAACAAATTTGGCCTCGTACTGCGAGACAGTCATATTGTTTTGTTCTAACTTAATAAATTCCACTTCCTTCACGTGGCGAATGCTCTCCGGAAAATACTTTTCATTAAACAGATCTTGAAACTCCGCCCAAGACATTTCAAGTGCTAAATGATGTGTACGTTTTACTGATTCCCACCAGTGATCTGCCTCTTCTCGTAACATGAAGGTAGCGAAGGGAATCTTTTGATCTCAGCGTAACACAGTACATCAAATATCTTCGTCATTTGTTTGAGTCACGCCTCTGCCTTGAGTGGGTCTGACTTTCAGAGAAATTCAGGTGGTCCCAACTCCTTGAACTGCTTGGTAGTAACCATTCGCAAGTTACCCACGTTTCCACCGGTATTATAAACAGTAGTTTCTCTCGCCTGGTTATGCAAGAATTGTATGAAGTTCCTAAAAAAATCATCATTCATCATGTTGTTAATAACATGATTTTCTGAGTTTGTAGCCATATTATTTGTAGCTTCCTGATTCTCAGCCATATTTGCCTCATAGTTCACTTCTTGATTTTTTGATGTCATTCTGAAATGCGGCCATAAAACAAATGTTAGTTAAATAACCTAATATGTCACTTCTTAACTCTACAACCAAACCAATTAATTAAATAACACAATTAGCTTGGGTAGGACAAACTAGCGAAGGATTTTACTCATCTCTCATCTCCTAGTTCTAATCTCATATATCCACCAAAGATCATATCCCTATACTCTGATATCAACTGTAACGCCCCCAAAATAGGTCCATACAACCCATTTTGAGTTGCCAAAATACATACTACAAAATTCAAATACAAATACAAATTTTTTTATTTACAACTATTAAAATGTCATACAAAATATGACAACACACATACTGTGAGTTTCAATATAAATATTATATCGTATCTAGTACGACAATATTCACACCCAACTTAAGTTCTCAATACAATTATTGTCACACTATTTTATAATGTATTGAGATACTTCTACAGTCTCGGACCATCACTCCATTCCTTGGCTAATCCTAACTACACTCTCATTTCTTGAGGAGAACAATGGAACAAAAAGGAAAAGGGTGAGCACAAATAACCGAGTAAAGAATATCATGACTAAGATTATGAAAAATAAATTATCTTTAGCCTTCAACAATGATAAATCAGAGATTTAAAGATAATATAAGTTTTCAACGATAACTGCAGTGGAACAAGCAATCCATTAGAAGAGTCAAGTAAACCATAATGTCTACTGTCTTCTACAATTTAAAAGTTCATCATCAATATTTTATCCCTGTAATACCAATCAACAGTTCATGTTCAACAGTTTATCTTTGCATTATGGGCCAAAGATATTCATTTGTAACACCACTGGTCATGATCATGCCAAACACCAGTCCATCTTTGCACTACGGGCCAAAGAGAACTTTCACCACAAGCCTTTGCTTGTAACACCAAAGGTCATGATTATATCAATACACAGTTCTTGGTCATAATCATGCCAATCAACAGTCCATCTTTACACTACGGGCTAAAAAAAACTTTTCACCACAATTTAAGTTTGAGGATTATGACAATGATATACAAGATGAATAGAAACAATAAGATCAAGAATAAATATTAGCGATTTTTAATTTAAATTATTCAGAGTCCAAGAATGTCCAAATTGTCAACATGATATCCAGAAATTCGATTAGAGTTCAAGAATAGAATACATAAGGTTCACAATTCAACTATAACGTGTAAAACGCAATAAAAAGATTCAGGTGAAAAGATAGTAGATGAAACACAAACTATTAAGGATATTCTACTAATTTTAGGAATTTTCACCATTTAATAATAAGGTTGTGAAAAAGAATAATAATTTCTTACCATAAATGGAGGAGTATGAAAGAAAATGATATCCCTTACGAGTATGAAAACAAATGATATCCTTTACCTTAGTAGGAGACTAGATCTGATTAGTATAAAGGAGAATATCTTGAGAAAATCTTGCACAATTAGCTACACTCAAAGTATCCTTATACTCAAAAAAAATACTCACAATATTATAGAAGAAGAATTTTGTATTTCTGGTGTGAGTCCTATTTATAGAAAAATGCTTAGCACACCACGTTTGACAAACACGTACTTCGCCCACTGATTTCGAAAGTTTCTGTATGATTTTTATTATTCAATAAAATATTCTAATAAAATAAATAACTTTATATATAATATAATATATTTTAATTATATTCTAATAAACAAATAACTTTATATATAATATAAAAGTTTTCTGTTTTATTACTATTATAATAATAATAAAACAAATACTGAAAGAAAATTTTCGTCGACGGTTTGACAAATTGGTAAGTGGTGGGTCCATGGAATAATAAGCTAAACTTACAACAAACGCTTCGTGACAAACCTCTTTATTTATAACAAAAAATTGAACAAATATCTATCACACATCATTTATCTCTAATCAACATATTTTCAATCTTTCAACAATTATTCACCATTAATATTGTAGACTCACAATATTGACAACCAGATCATTCCCAGGAAAGATGAGGCTTTCCGTAGAAAAGGCGCACAATTAAATAACCCCTTTTCTTGACAGAACTTCTAGACATTGTCAATAATGCTAACTGGTCTAATAATATTATATCAAATAATATGAGTTACCGTGTCGTAACAAATAATATAAAATACTATACAGATGTTACTCTAATAATTATTGAGTTAAAATACTGTGCAATTGCTAGTATATCAATTATTGAATCAATAATATGATATATTGTGTAATACCGTGTGCTACTGAGGAATACCACGTGCTACTGTGGAATAACGCGTTCTACTGTGGAATAACGCGTGTTGCTATTATTTTATTACCGGGTATTTCAACAGTTATAGGTGATAGTATCGTTGACAATTTTTATAAAAATATTATTTCTGTCATTTTTCGTATCCGATAATTAGTCGTTATAGGGCCCACCAATGTTATTTCGGCACCGTCATAGTTTACTGAATATAATATTCCCCAAGAGAAAGAATATTCCTCGACATACTATTTATCTGATAATTTGCATATATCACCTCTAACTATAACATTTTATCAATTAAACACTTTACTGTTTAGAATAATAATCATAAAAAAAATAAACTTTTATTTCATAAAAGTCGGGGTCTTACATGACTCATGTCGGACCTTGGGATAAATATGGTGTCCTTTTTTCAGCCTTCAGGTCGGGCCTTGACAAGGCCAAACTTTTTTCAGGCCAAGCCTAGGCTGAACAAGGCCAGGGTTCGAATTTCAGGCTTTTTGTGCATCCTTAGTTTACTTATTGTCTTGTTTATTTGTGGAATTTTCTTTTCGTGAAAAAGTTTTTGTAATGTCCAGGAATTTTTTTAAACATTGTATCGAATTTATTTTAATAAATAAAATTCATCTTATATAATTTTACAAATTTAATTGGATCCATGAAAGAATTATTATTTAATTATATAATTATATGGTTCAATAATTTTTCTTGCCTTAAAGGAACTCATTAATAGCTTGAATAAATTAGTGAGTTAACCCTAAGATTCGATTTGCAAGAAATTCGGGAAAAGTTAATAACTAAATTCATTTTACTAATATCGGATTAAATAATTCGAATAGAGAATTATGGTTAAAATAAATATTTTAAAATAAATAATTAATTGGGTTAACTATTAAATTTAAAATATTAGGAATACAACGCAGTTAAATTAATTTGGTCCACTTTTCTTTTATTTGGATTGGCCCATTGTTTTTATTTATTTATGGAATCGGACCCAAATTTTTAACTGAGCCCAATTCCCTTTTAATTCCTATTGGGTCGTCCCTATTAAATTCGTCCGGCCCAACCCTATTGGGTTGAGCCCAATCCCTTTCCCAGTCGGGTTGACCCATGGTGTGGGGGTATTAGGATTACCGGCATACCAATTTGGGGGAGTCAGTCGAGCCAACGAGTTACAATCTCAAACCCTCTCAAATCAATAGCCAAGCAAAAGAGAAGGGGATTTAGCCTCTGTAGTCATCAGACCCAAGCCCTCCATCAATCAATCGAACGAGCGGCGTGAGGGCAAGAAGAGACCGGTCGAGGCTGTCAAGTGCAGACGCCGGCAAGGGAGAAGGTGGGTGTACCAGCCTAGCGACCGGTGGTCATTCGAAATAAAGAAGGGTAGCTGGTGTAACGGCATAGACGACCGAGCACGACCGATTGGACCAAAGGATTTGGGCGTTCGGCGATATGACCAGCGGGACTACGCGGCTCGAGGAACTGACGGCAAATCGTAGCTGGGTTTGATGTGAAGCGATCGACAGTCTGTTTTCCCTCAAACCCTTAGGTATTGTCTTATGCAATTAAGGTAATACCCAGCCATTTTGGGTAAAGATTTTCCTATAAATTGACCCCCAAAGCTGCCGATTCTCCTTTGCTTTGTGAGACTCAAATTAGAAAGAAATTAGGGGGTTCAGAATTTAATCAGAGAGAGGGAACAGGGGTAACCAATTGGGGGTTGCGATTCCAGTTTGCTGTGAATGTCCAGCTTGATTACGTATTTCGGTAGGAGGAGAAGAGTCGCAACGCGATCGAGCTCAAGGTATACCGAGTTGCTGATTTTATTGTGGGTTGGTTTCTTTGAACATTTTTTTTTCTTCTGTAAGAAATGGTATTGTTGCTTGTACTGTGTTAGGTATTTGTTGGGAAACGGTGGATGAACCTTAAAGGTTCTAGAGTCAGTGGTTTTAATTTATACTCTGCATTGTTCTGCTTGTGTAAGATTTGAGAAATTTAATTATACTGGATTGTATGGTTTTGATTTGGGAAAAAATCTGTTATTATTGTTGGGTTAAAATCTGGGAATTGTATTGTGTTTTCTTATATCCTTGTGTTGGTTTAGATCAATGTATTGGTTGTATCAGTATGTTAGTTGTATATAATACATTGAGTTGTTGACATACTCTGTATTGGGGATGATTATTAGGTTGATAATAATTGCAGGAGCTTGATTACTAATAATACAACTGTTAAACAAATTTTGAAATGGGTGGTGCAAATCATTGGGATTAAATGATTGTTAAACCATTATTGCTTAACAAAGGGTAAATGATTAGTGTTGACTAATTGTTGGTATTTAATTAAGTTAATAATTTATCAATGCATAATAAATGAAGTTAATAAATATTTAATTATTAATTTTAAATAATAATGAATAAAATTAATAAAGTAATTATTTATTATTTATCAATAAATAATAAATAAAGATAATAAATATTTAATTATTATTTTATATTAAATAATAATTAAGTATAAATAAAGTTAATAATTTAATTATTTATTATTTATCCTTAAATAATAAATAAAGCTAATAAATATTTGATTATTGTTTAACTACTACTAAATAATAACCAAGTATGGATAAAATTAATAGATTAATTAT
Organism: Aralia elata; assembly: GCA_034770075.1. NCBI lineage: Eukaryota > Viridiplantae > Streptophyta > Magnoliopsida > Apiales > Araliaceae > Aralia > Aralia elata. The sequence goes on along the minus strand of CM068388.1, from coordinate 59,936,031 downwards.
TTATCCTTAAATAATAAATAAAGTTAATAAATAGTTGATTATTGCTTAATTACTATTAAATAATAATTAAGTATGAATAAGTTAATAAAATAATTATTTATTATTGAGTAATAAATAAAGATATTAAATATTTGATTGTTATTAATGATTTAATGTGAGTAAAGTAAATTATTTATTATTTCTCATTTAATAATAAATAAAGATAATAAGAACTTAGTTCTTATTAACAATTAAGTATGGGTAGAGTGATACATTAATTTCTAGTTAATATTAAATAAGGGAAATAATTTCGTAAATTCTCTTGAAAGTGAATAATAGCTAAGTGTGAATGGAAATTAAATAACCTATTTATTTGTTGACACTGTTAGCTAGTAATACATTAATCAATTTTTTTATTTAGTTTTGGTAAATAATAAATAGAGATTTAATCAAATAGAATAGTCGTTAAGTTTGGATACTATTATAATGCACTAACAAGATTATTATTTTCTGTAAATAATAACTTGGGTTACTAAATATTGCTAAGTTGAATATCCAATAAGTATGATTAGTTATTGAGATAGTAACTAAAGATCATTAAGTAATTTCTGATTAGCACAATATTGAATAGTAATTTAATGTTAAAAGAGTTAACAAGGAAATGCGAAGTGTTTATTTTGCTAAATAAATAGCATGAGTGAGTGTATCGATATACAGTATGCAATGCTAATGGATAAACCGACATTATCAACTGATAGGTTATCCAAGGTCAAGTAATTAAAGCTAAGATTTAATTGTAGCTGAGCAAACAGGCAAGTTCCCTAACTTCATTCTTTCAGTATATTGAATGCAAGTTTTATCTTACTCAACTTTTACATTGGGCAAGTTTCTAAGCCTTATGCATTATTTTTAATTCGTGCATAAGGTATACATTACTGCAAGTTATTCTCTAAGCTTGAATCTCATTCCAAGCATGCTTTAAGTGGTCTATTTACTTTTGAAATTAGTCCACATCCATGGTATTCGCATTCGATGCATTTGAACTCGTATACTTGTTAAAGTTCCGAAAATTCACGAACCAATAAGTCTGAACCCTTGTTCGGTCAGGCGAGTATGTGAGAATTTTATAAAAGCTATCCGAACCAATCAAAGGTAAGGATTCTTAGACTGAATGAACACCCCTTTTATTATAGGGGAGTACCCCAGGTACCGGATATAAGGTACAAATAACAGAGTTAAATGTTATGCATACACATAGCGTACGCGAGGCTGATCCCCTCAAGTACTTATTCTGTAGCCAGTAACCAGAGGGTCAACTAGCTATTGACTCCTTTGGAAGTTATTGTTCAAAGTCTATTGACTATCAATTGTTCTAAAAGCATTTATTGTTATTGCTTCTGATAATTCTATTGTTGAAATCTCCTCCTATATTCCTTTCATCATGATATACCCTTATTGTTGTACTTTAAACTTGCTGAGCAAACTTGTTGCTCATTCTTGCTATATCATGATTTCATTGCAGCTAAACCCGAGACGTCAGGGAAGAGCAAAGGGAAAGAAAAGATGAAGTGATAGACTTCATGTAGCAGATTTTGAATTATGTGTAGTTAATTACTGTTAATGTAATTTAAACCCTGACATTTATTTAGGGTCTGGATTTGTGTAAGTGTTTAAGGTTATTGTATTCTGGGACTAGTAACACCTTTGAAATGAACAACATATGTTTATTATATTCCGCATATTAGTTACCATATGTTGTTAGAGGTGAATGTTTGTAGTGGATCGTGATGACCGGATCTGGGTATTTGGAGACCCGAATTTGGGGGCGTCATAGTTTTGGTTAGTCTATTTTTTTAGTGAACAGGTTTGTTTAGTTTAACTAAAGTCTTACTTTAGCTATTATTTTGCGTAATTTAATTATTATTTTGTTAATATATGGGGTTAATACTTTTTGTACGATAAATTATGCACCATGTTTCATAAAAATGAGTTTCATTTGGTTTAAGAAAAAAATATTTTGAAAAATGCTTCTTCACATAAGCAAATAATATGTATATTTGAGTGCAGTTTTATAAAGAATTATTTTTCATTATAAACACGTAATGTGCTTGTATATTAAGCAGATAATATTTCAGTTCAAGTATATAAAAGTTTTGAGTAACTTTTATATGTGTAAAAATGTTTCTATATAAGAGGATATGTAAATGATTATCAGTTATAGAAGTTTAATAACTTTTATGTGTGAGAGAAATGCTTCTTAAATTAAGCAAATATAATCAATGTAGTTTGAGTATATATAAGTTAAAAACTTGTGTCGACGCCGGGTTTTTTCATCTTCTCCGATTTTAGCCTTTTCATTAGATGATTCTTTGGAAAAGGTTGGCATTAATGTCGACGGGTTTTGAAAGATCGTCTTTTATGATGAGCCAATTAACCAGAGTCGCCAGTTGGTATATTTGAAATGGATGTACCAACTCATCCGAGTATTCGTTTTTTATAAATCACTGGCTCATATGTGACTCCGAATTAATTGGTCTGCGAACCGAGATTCATAGAGTTCGGGGGCTTGCTTAAGCGAGGGGAAGGTGTTAGGCACCCCCCGACTTCCGTGAAACACGGTTACCGCAATCTCGATGCTTTCCTATCCTTTAATTCATGAAATATGTGTGCATGCGCGCGTGTGTGTGTGTGTGTGTGCCTATGTGAATCTTGTGGTGAGTTTGTATGAAAGAATAATTTGGATTTTTAGGGAAAGTCGTGCTTTAATTTGAGAACGCTTCGGGATGTCTTTTCGGCATATACGAGAAAGTTTTATGAGAAAGGTTTGATTTTAATTGTCAAAAACTATGAGATTTTCATTAGGTGTCGTTTTGGCAAAACAAGAGTTTTAAACCTTCGTCAAAATAGGAATCGAGATCTATACGTTGCCTTCGTAACTCCAATGATGGGCAATTTCTAGGATCTCTTTAACCCTATGCACAACGGTTTAATAAAACGTTACTTATTTATAAAATTATTTTTGTGTGATGTTTTGGAAAACGATTTTTCTTTAGCTTTCTCGTTAAATAGGAATCGACATTCGTTAGCACTTTCAATTTCTTATCCTCGTGAAGCTAATAACCTAATTTGATTGAATTTTATGAAAGTCTTATCGTTTAGCTTTGAAATCAATTTCGTGTCATAAATCAAATCAATCATTAAAATGCATTGGGGTTATTCATGGGCATGTAAGCCATCCAAATAACCCCCAACGCCCACAATCACATACTTTATTACTATGGGGCCTTAAACCCGATTATCAACTTGGTATCATTTTAAGGCCCGACGATTACAATTTACAATAAAGGATTACATACAACAACATTGTCCATCATCGGATTTGGACCACGGGGTCGCGCTCCTAGGCTCACATTCAAAATCGCTACACACCCACAAGATCCTAAAATAGTAATCTAAACAACCTATGCACGATTCATCATTACAACGAGCTAAAAAATTCATCAAATGGATATCATCGGGCCATTAGGAGGAATTTCGTTCCATTTGGAACCATCACTAATAGCCCTCAATCCACGGATTCACAACAATATACAAGAACAACTACATTTAATATAATTCGGATGACAAAAAGCTTCAACAAAAATGGTAAAACAAAATGCTAAAACAAAGGATTTTTCACTTTGCAAATAATCCACACAATATATATGAATTTGTGTATTAAATAGAGTAGAAATATATGATATATAGTCTCACAAAATGGATACAATTTCTCACTATTTTCTCTCTTTTCTTCTTGATTTTCTCTTATTTTATGCTATTTTCTCCTTCTTTTCCGAGCTGCTCCCGCCGCTCATTCTTCTTCCTCTCAAATCTGCTCAACCTCCTGTATGCTGAAGCGGAAATGAGCTGAAATAGGCTGCATTAGGGCAGGCGCAGATGGATCTGCGGCTGGCTGGCCATCCCCAATCGCACTCAGCTGGTTTCCTGGTTTCGAGTCCCGTGCGCACTCAATTATTTTAATCGCTTGGCCGCAGATTGATCCGCGGCTGGGTGGGCTAATTTTCTCGATTTCTGAACCGCACCTCGTTTCTCGTGTCGGATCATCGGTTTCTGCTGGAAGGCTTGCATCTTGCAGTCCGGGAACCGCTGGGAAAAGTGCCACATCATTCATGGGTGTTTGCTTCGCCCGTCGTCGTGTCAGCCTTGATCGCAAGTCGTCGTGGTGGCTCTGATTGTTCGCACTTATGTCCACCCTCCGTCTCGCAGGCCGGTTCATTTGACGGATTTGCCCTCCTATCAGGGTTAGCATACAAAGTGCAAAATTTGGGTGTCTACAGCTGCCCCTCTTTATCATGTTTATAAAATGTTAAATGAAATGAATATGATAAAGAAATAGACACCCGATGCATGAATGACAGTGTCTAAGAATGACAGTACATACATGATGCAACATATACAACTTATGATGCAACGCAAGATGTAAAGCATGCAAAACATTCGCAAAGGTGTCAATGCATCAATCCCTGACCTGTCGCTCGTCTCGTAATCGCCGAGTCTCGTATTCGGTCGATTGTCCTGTGAGTGCCGGGTCTCGTATCCTATCAACCCTCTCGTAATCACCTCATTCCATCCCATTGTCATCAAAGGAAATTATTCTCCTGACTATCTTTGAAGGGCATCGTTGGAGTTCGTCCTCGGGCATCGTTGGAGTTCGTCCTCGCACATCGTTCTTGGCAACCATTGCTTTTGACTCTGATAGGCTCGGACCTTGACACCTAACCTGCATGGATCACGTACAGAATTATCACTTATTCAATGCATGTGACACAACATTTAAAATGTAAATTTGATGAAAAATGACCCCTGTACAGTCTTTTGATACGGTTCCACAGGTGTCACCGTTTGTCGGGGTTTGCTTGGATCTCAGCCCTTCCTAGGGGTCGTTGATCGTTTGGATACCAGCCCTTCGCAGGGGTTCGTTGATCGCCGGTTATAGTCGCCGGTCGATCGTCTCGTCGGGGCGGGGTTTCGTCGCCGGTCGATCGTCGCGTCGGGGCCGGGTTTCGTCGCCGGTCACCCATCTCGTAATCACCGGTTATCGTTGCCGGTCGATCGTCTCGTCGGGGCTGGGTATCGTCGCTGGTCACCCATCTCGTAACCCCCGGGTATCGTCGCCGGTTGGTTATCTTGTTGGAGCCGGTTTTCGTCGCCGGACATCCATCTCGTAATCGCCGGTTATCGTCGCCGGTCGATTGTCTCGTCGGGGCCGGGTATCCTCGCCGGTCACCCATCTCGTAATCCCCGGTTATCGTCGCCGGTTGGTTATCTTGTCGGAGCCGGTTTTCGTCGCCGTACATCCATCTCTTAATCCCCGGTTATCGTCGCCGGTCGATTGTCTCGTCGGGGCCGGTTATCGTCGCCGGTCACCCATCTCGTAACCCCCGGTTATCGTCGCCGGTTGGTTATCCTGTTGGAGCCGGTTTTCGTCGCCGGACATCCATCTCGTAATCGCCGGTTATCGTCGCCGGTCGATTGTCTCGTCGGGGCCGGGTATCGTCGCCGGTCACCCATCTCGTAACCCCCGGTTATCGTCGCCGGTTGGTTATCTTGTCGGAGCCAGTTTTCGTCGCCGGACATCCATCTCGTAATCGCCGGTTATCGTCGCCGGTCGATTGTCTTGTCGGGGCCGGTTATCGTCGTCGGTCACCCATCTCGTAACCCCCGGTTATCGTCGCCGGTTGGTTATCTTGTCGGAGCCGGTTTTCGTCGCCGGACATCCATCTCGTAATCGCCGGTTATTGTCGCCGGTCGATTGTCTTGTCGGGGCCGGTTATCGTCGCCGGACATCCATCTCGTAATCGCCGGTTATCGTCGCCGGTCGATTGTCTTGTCGGGGCCGGTTATCGTCGCCGGTCACCCATCTCGTAACCCCCGGTTATCGTCGCCGGTTGGTTATCTTGGATCTCAGCCCTTCCCAGGGTTTGTTGTTTTTTGTCTTTTTTCTTTTTGTGGATATCAGCCCTTCCCAGGGTTGCTCACCATCTTGTTGTGGTTCGCGTGGATCTCAGCCCTTCCCAGGGTTTGTTGTTTTCCGTCTTTTTTCTTTTTGTGGATATCAGCCCTTCCCAGGGTTGCTCACCATCTTGTTGTGGTTCGCGTGGATCTCAGCCCTTCCCAGGGTTTGTTGTTTTTTGTCTTTTTTCTTTTTGTGGATATCAGCCCTTCCCAGGGTTGCTCACCATCTTGTTGTGGTTCGCGTGGATCTCAGCCCTTCCCAGGGTTTGTTATTTTTTGTCTTTTTTCTTTTTGTGGATATCAGCCCTTCCCAGGGTTCCTCACCATCTTGTTGTGGTTCGCATGGATCTCAGCCCTTCCCACGGTTTGTTGTTTTTTGTCCTTTTTCTTTTTGTGGATATCAGCCCTTCCCAGGGGTGCTCACCCTCTTGTTGTGGTTCGCGTGGATCTCAGCCCCTCCCAGGGTTTGTTGTTTTTTTATCTTTTTTCTTTTTGCGAATATCAGCCCTTCCCAGAGGTGCTCACCATCTTGTTGTGGTTCGCGTGGATCTCAGCCCTTCCCAGGGTTTGTTATTTTTTGTCTTATTTTCTTTTTGTGGATATCAGTCCCTTCCCAGGGGTGCTCACCATCTTGTTGTGGTTCGCGTGGATCTCAGCCCTTCCCAGGGTTTGTTGTTTTTCGTCTTTTTTCTTTTTGTGGATATCAGCCCTTCCCAGGGTTGCTCACCATCTTGTTGTGGTTCGTGTGGATCTCAGCCCTTCCCAGGGTTTGTTGTTTTTTTGTCTTTTTTCTTTTTGCGGATATCAGCCCTTCCCAGGGGTGCTCACCATCTTGTTGTGGTTCGCGTGGATCTCAGCCCTTCCCAGGGATTGTTATTTTTTGTCTTTTTTCTTTTTGTGGATATCAGTCCCTTCCCAGGGGTGCTCACCATCTTGTTGTGGTTCGCGTGGATCTCAGCCCTTCCTAGGGTTTGTTGTTTTTCGTCTTTTTTCTTTTTGTGGATATCAGCCCTTCCCAGGGTTGCTCACCATCTTGTTGTGGTTCGCGTGGATCTCAGCCCTTCCCAGGGTTTGTTATTTTTTTGTCTTTTTTCTTTTTGCGGATATCAGCCCTTTCCAGGGGTGCTCACCATCTTGTTGTGGTTCGCGTGGATCTCAGCCCTTCCCAGGGTTTGTTGTTTTTTGTCTTTTTTCTTTTTGTGGATATCAGTCCCTTCCCAGGGGTGCTTGATTGATTGGATACCAGCCCTTCCCAGGGATCTTTTTTTTTTTTTTTTGATTTAATTTTGAGGGATTTCTTGAAGTGGGATGTGTGATCGGCTTCTGTCCCGGATCTCCCACCAACATCGTCCACGTACTATGCCGCAAAAGCCATCACGGTCTGATCATTTGTGAGGTTGAAGGCGCCGTGCTTGTACTTTCCTGAAGATTTTCATTTTGATCGTACCTGCATGCACGAAAAATATGTTACACATGATCTGGCAAATATGGTATGGACAGATGCATGTACACAACATATGTTTTAGATAGAAATGACCCCTGTTCAGTCAAATGATACGATTCGACGGTCGTCGTTGCTTGCCAACATTTGATTGGATCACGCCTCGTCGTGAAGTGTAGTTTCTAGACTTCAACATTGGTTTTGTACTCTGCCTGTTCTTGGTCGTCTTCATTTCATCGAGTTGAGGCAGTCTGTTTCGCTTTCTGTGATGATCGACAGCTATGTTGGGCTCCTTAGCCTTTTGATCATTTCGGCTGGCCGATATGCTATTGTCCCGCATTATATCATCCTTGTATATGCTCATGCACGTGGATCATTTTGGATGTCGAGGCAGTGATAGTCAGGATTGGGGAGAAGCCCAATGACGAGAAGCTCTGTGCAGCCTCAGCTTCCTTCCATTTCACGATTCTTAACTGCCCCAGCCTTGGCACGTGTTGTTACCGAGGATTTCTATCGAAAACTCGCGATGTTGACCGTGTTGAGTTATCCACAACTCTGCAAGATCCTGCATATCAGATGACTAACAAATGCCAAAACTTGAAGGCTCGGGCCGTTAGTGTTAGTTCAAACACAAAGATATTGTAATCTCGACAAAAATGCAGTTAAAGCACATGAAATTGAATATCTATTGATCGCACAATCTAGCAAGTTGTGAACCGTGAATGTACTAGATTGGAAGTTTTTTTTTTTTTTTTTTTTTAATCCCTCGTGAGTTGATGATTTTCTATTTGACGAGTTATGAAATCGTAAGAACACCTTCAAGCATTCATGGTCATTGTACGTGAGTGAGGTCGAATTCAAAAGAACTACCTTCCCTCGTCAAAGGCACTCTGTCTCCATTCTCGACAACGTCCTTAGCAGGATTAACGTCATATGACAAATGCACTGTGCGATGCAGCATTCAGTAGGGGTTTCTCTTTCCTGACTTTTTGTTTAAGGCCGAGAGTTTTTTTCGTATTATCCTTTTTTATTATTAGCCCACTTCACTTGTCTCGTTTTCTTAGGCTATTCAAAGTTACCCATTTAACGAGTTTTGGACCAATGACTCCCAAACCAGACGGTTTTGGGGCATTAGGTGTACAGACACCCCTTCGGATTTATTTACTCGAGTAACAAAGGCCACGGTTCGAGACAAGCTGGTGGTCTGCACCATTCATTCTTTGCTTGACCTTGCGCAAGATTCGTTTTCTTAGGATTGAGTTACCCATGTAGCGAGTGTTAGGTCGGTGACTCCCAAACCAGACGGCTTTAGGGCACCAGATGTAGAGACATCCCTTAGGCTTAATTACTCGAGTAGCCCATGCCACGATTCGAATCTGCTCGGGCCTCCTCTACTGTAATGCTCGTTTTCTTAGGCTCTGAGTTACTCATGTAACGAGTGTTGGGCCAGCGACTCCCAAACCAGATGGCTTTAGGGCACCAGGTGTAGAGATACCCCTCGGGCTTAATTACTCGAATAACCCAAGCCACGATTCGAGACATTAGCTTGATGATCATTTATCGTCTGACTTCTTGATTTTAGCTTGATAATTATTGACTGTCTGACTACGTGTTAATCGCCATCAACGTCGTCATAGCTTTATACCCCACAACTGAAAGTTTGTGCAAATGCAAAGTGAAGGCTGTCACATGAGGTCGATTCTGTCGCAAACGTTGCTTTGAATTAAGGCTTTGTACCCGATCAAAAGGTTGAATAGCCCTCTTCGTCTAATCATACTCACGATCGTGCTCCACGGTTGCTTGTCAGAAATGATCCGATTCCCATCAAGCCAAATAAAATCCCCCTTCACGCGGGTCATCGTATCCCGGGAAAACTATGCTTGACAAATGCCAGATGATCGTACCGTTGAAGATTGACATGAGGTAGCATTTGATGATGATGGTGCATGTTGACGGGATTGTTGCATGGGTGCCAATTTGCACGTCATCATTTCCTGGGTAGTTGACAAATGCCCCAGTGTTAAGTTGCTTTTCTTGTGATCTCCCTCGTACTGGTTGCATCGGTATCTCGCTGGGCTAACAGAAGATCCGGTCCTTTGACCTGTTGACCGGTTTGGGGATTTTTTTTTTTTTTTTTTTTTTTTTTTGCCCCTACTCCGGGTTCTTTGTGACCGTCAGGGGTTCCGATGTTTGATGGCGAAGGTTTTGGTCTAAGCCGGGTTTGGGTTTACCTTCGACCCATCCTTTGATCTCGCCAGGCGTATTGTCGATATCTGTCTCGTCCTGTTCGATCCCCATCAGATCGAAATCTAGCTCTATACCCAAAATCGTGATCCTCCTTCAAATTTGGCCTATCGCTTGTCAGGCTAGAATGCCTCAAATCGGGGTACCTGACATAAAACAAAAATGCTTGTTATATATATAAAACATTTCAGCATATGATCTTCTTTTTTGGATAACATGACAAAATGACATGAGCGTGCAGGGATTTGAAATAAATTCAGAATTTTAAAACCCATCGATCTTCTACTGGCCAGGATCCACTGCCATACTCCTGGATTTACCCTTTCCTGGATATCACCTGCTGCACGGTCCAACTGGCCACGGTGAAGTTAAGCAATGGAGCTCATTAGGAGGTGCATGGATCGCATTGGCATGGATCTGGCATTGATGACATTTCTTGACATGAGTATAGCAGTCAGTTTTCGTGGTTAGCCAGCAGTGACCCGTTCACATGATTTTCTTTGCCAAAATGTTCTGCTCATATGGCTCCGCACACATCGCCATGTACTTCGTTCATTAATCTACGGGCTTCTTCGGCTTTCCAGATATCTCAGCAGTCCCGTAGCTTAGGAAGAATTTCACTGCCCATCTTTGGATTCTCTTTCCTCGGTCAGATCTGCATTTTCGGGAGTGGAGCTGTCTCGAAGGAACTCTTTAATGTTTTGATACCAAGCCCATTTATGAGGGGCGTCACTATAGGAGATCTCTCCGATCTGATCCTCATAGGCCGGATAAGTCTGTACCGTAATTTTCCCTTTAAAGCTTGTCTCGTACCCTGACGTGTGAATCAGGGAAACCAGTGCAGCCAGAGTATCCGCGAAGTCGTGCCGCAAGGCAATATATTCGAATGGTTTGGCAAGTTTGATGGTGAGGCGATGGTAGGGCCATAGCCAAAGCCTTTTGGTGCTGCATATTCCCGTGGCCCGCCTGATGACCAATTCGGAGTCTCCAAGTACTATCATCCCTTTGATTCCCATCCCCATGGCTAATTTCAGTCCTAGGATGCATCCCTTGTATTCGACCGTATTGTTGGAGTGGTAGAACTATAATTTCATGGCTATCGGCTTCTGCCATTTGGATTGATGCAGTATGGATTTTACGGCCTCTCAGTTGGGTCCTAGGGGCAATCTCACAAAACAAACAAGGGCTGTGGTTTAGTACTGTGCCAGTTACAAGTTGGCAGATGCATGTCAACACTGATGCCTGATTATTATTCTTTTTTTTTTCTTTTTTTTTGTGGTCGAATTTGCCCCTACTCCGGGTTCTTTGTGATCGCTAGGCCACGCCTTCACGGTTCTCTAATCTTATCCTGCAAAACAAGGTCAGTGTTTGATGACAGGGTAGTATTTAGAAGTTTTAGAAAACCTTGGTACGTGGTATGGATGGCCTTCCTGCAAAACCATGTCAGTATTCTCTTTATATGTGTAGGTGATGTGATCACATGATACAGGACATACTTATTACGATGATGATGGTATGATAGTTGTATGCCATTTACATGACATTTATTTGACTGAATGATAAAAGGGCATGAAGAAGCTTCCCTTCCGTTAGGTTTATCAGAGGCTGACCTACCCTAGGGTTACTCTCGCGGGCTTTTCGGCATGAAGGTCCCCAAATCTTCGCAATCTACTCGTCTGAATCCTTTCGATTGGAGCGGATTTGGGTGGTGCGTTTCCTGAGCCATCTCCGGGGAGCAGCCCCTTCGAGTCCAGTAATAAGCAACCGACAGGTTCGCCTCAGGAGGAGGTACACTCTCAACATACATTCACATTCATCGTCCTCACCGCATGCAAATGATTTCTTTAAAGTAAAGCCATTCCATTCCACTCAATCATTCATTCATTCATTCGACACAAACACACATTCACACAATAATAAATAAAACAGGTCAAAATGTCGCACGCACATACATATTCATAAATTTTAAAGGATAGGACAGCATCAAGATTTGAATGCGGCTTAAGCCCTCTAATGTCCCCAGCAGAGTCGCCAGCTGTCGACGCTGGGTTTTTTCATCTTCTCCGATTTTAGCCTTTTCATTAGATGATTCTTTGGAAAAGGTTGGCATTAATGTCGACGGGTTTTGAAAGATCGTCTTTTATGATGAGCCAATTAACCAGAGTCGCCAGTTGGTATATTTGAAATGGATGTACCAACTCATCCGAGTATTCGTTTTTTATAAATCACTGGCTCATATGTGACTCCGAATTAATTGGTCTGCGAACCGAGATTCATAGAGTTCGGGGGCTTGCTTAAGCGAGGGGAAGGTGTTAGGCACCCCTCGACTTCCGTGAAACACGGTTACCGCAATCTCGATGCTTTCCTATCCTTTAATTCATGAAATGTGTGTGCATGCGCGCGTGTGTGTGTGTGTGCCTATGTGAATGTTGTGGTGAGTTTGTATGAAAGAATAATTTGGATTTTTAGGGAAAGTCGTGCTTTAATTTGAGAACGCTTCGGGATGTCTTTTCGGCATATACGAGAAAGTTTTATGAGAAAGGTTTGATTTTAATTGTCAAAAACTATGAGATTTTCATTAGGTGTCGTTTTGGCAAAACAAGAGTTTTAAACCTTCGTCCAAATAGGAATCGAGATCTATACGTTGCCTTCGTAACTCCAATGATGGGCAATTTCTAGGATCTCTTTAACCCTATGCACAACGGTTTAATAAAACGTTACTTATTTATAAAATTATTTTTGTGTGATGTTTTGGAAAACGATTTTTCTTTAGCTTTCTCGTTAAATAGGAATCGACATTCATTAGCACTTTCAATTTCTTATCCTCGTGAAGCTAATAACCTAATTTGATTGAATTTTATGAAAGTCTTATCGTTTAGCTTTGAAATCAATTTCGTGTCATAAATCAAATCAATCATTAAAATGCATTGGGGTTATTCATGGGCATGTAAGCCATCCAAATAACCCCCAACGCCCACAATCACATACTTTATTACTATGGGGCCTTAAACCCGATTATCAACTTGGTATCGTTTTAAGGTCCGACGATTACAATTTACAATAAAGGATTACATACAACAACATTGTCCATCATCGGATTTGGACCACGGGGTCGCGCTCCTAGGCTCACATTCAAAATCGCTACACACCCACAAGATCCTAAAATAGTAATCTAAACAACCTATGCACGATTCATCATTACAACGAGCTAAAAAATTCATCAAATGGATATCATCGGGCCATTAGGAGGAATTTCGTTCTATTTGGAACCATCACTAATAGCCCTTAATCCACGGATTCACAACAATATACAAGAACAACTACATTTAATATAATTCGGATGACAAAAAGCTTCAACAAAAATGGTAAAACAAAATGCTAAAACAAAGGATTTTTCACTTTGCAAATAATCCACACAATATATATGAATTTGTGTATTAAATAGAGTAGAAATATATGATATATAGTCTCACAAAATGGATACAATTTCTCACTATTTTCTCTCTTTTCTTCTTGATTTTCTCTTATTTTCTGCTATTTTCTCCTTCTTTTCCGAGCTGCTCCCGCCGCTCATTCTTCTTCCTCTCAAATCTGCTCAACCTCCTGTATGCTGAAGCGGAAATGAGCTGAAATAGGCTGCATTAGGGCAGCCGCAGATGGATCTGCGGCTGGCCGCAGATGGATCTGCGGCTGGCTGGCCACCCCCAATCGCACTCAGCTGGTTTCCTGGTTTCGAGTCCCGTGCGCACTCAATTATTTTAATCGCTTGGCCGCAGATTGATCCGCGGCTGGGTGGGCTGATTTTCTCGATTTCTGAACCGCACCTCGTTTCTCGTGTCGGATCATCGGTTTCTGCTGGAAGGCTTGCATTTTGCAGTCCGGGAACCGCTGGGAAAAGTGCCACATCATTCATGGGTGTTTGCTTCGCCCGTCGTCGTGTCAGCCTTGATCGCAAGTCGTCGTGGTGGCTCTGATTGTTCGCACTTATGTCCACCCTCCGTCTCGCAGGCCGGTTCATTTGACGGATTTGCCCTCCTATCAGGGTTAGCATACAAAGTGCAAAATTTGGGTGTCTACAACTTGTATATTTTATGACAAGTATATATGGATAATCAATTAAGAATAATGTTTGCCGTATGAATTTAATCAAGTATAAATGAATTTAATTAATATAACTAACACTTGAAGCAAATATATAATCACAGATAATATTGTATGTCCGAATATATATGATTATATATTTTATTTATGAAGTGAATATCAAATCTGACCACTTGACATAAATACTCTCGTTTCTGTTTTGGCTAGTTTTTTGTAGACAAAATGAACTCTGATATCGTATCGGAGTTCGTCGAATTCAATATTTCGTAAGTGTACTTTTATAAATATTTTCGGTAGATCATCGGTATGGAGGTTGTGTTTGATCAATATCCCGTTTTTAAAAGATATCGCCGAGATAGTACTCAACCAAATAAATGCCTACTTTATATATATATATATATATATATATATATATATATATATATATATATATATATATATATATAAAAGACTAGAAGTCTTTACAAGATAATAGATAAATGAAATATCGATAAATATAAACTTGTAAATATATTTATATATATGACAATTAAGAGATGAAGTAGAAATATAAACATAAATTTAAACACTTATATTAATAACCGGACCAATTTCTCTTCGGTAGAATGAGTTAGAATTTAGAAGAGAACTTTAGAAAGCCTTGAGAGAGTATATAGGCTAGAGAGAGAAAGTTTTTCCTTTACTTGTGAACAATCTCACCAATCTCGTGCGAAGCACAGGTGGTGTGGATTATGATTTTTTATGTAAATTATTAAGATAATCAATTAAATGTAGAGTAAATATTTAATTAGGATTTTAAAAAGATAGTAGTAGTTATTAAATTATTCAATATTTATTTATATAATAAATTATTAAATTATATATTTTAGGTTACTTCGATCAACTATTAAGCTAACCATTTGAATGGATTGTATATTTATTTAATTATGATTATGAAAAAATAGTTATTTTAATTTTGTTTAAGTTTATAATGGATTTATATATATTGATAAAATTTGCTTGAAGCACTAATCCTAAATAAACAATGAAACTCAAGCTTTAATAAATTTTAATTTAGTTATGACGATTAGTTAGTAATGAGTCCACTATAATTTTCAACTAATTTTATAGTTAATATGTTTATTCACGTGTATTATTAATATAGTTATATAATAAAATTTCAATTTTTAATTTAGTTAGGACATTAATTAAATAATTAAATTTACGATTAATATAAATATAATTAAATCTTGTGATACGTTAAAAGATAGTTTTTGATATTTTATAATTTTCATAAAATTGTAATAATAAAATTGTCCTATATAAAATTTGCTAAGATCTATTATCGTACATAGATTTGTGAGAAAAAAAATAATCTTCTCATAAGTTTGGTAGAACCAAAAATAAAAATTCTTTTAAGAGTTCATTTTCATATTAGAGATATAAAAATAAAAAATACATTCTTTTTTACTAACAGGTTGGAGTTCCTTTTGACTACGTTACAAATTTGAAAAGTATTGAATTGTTATAAATTTGGATACTATTTATCTTAATTTGGAGAAGAAAGAAAAAAGCTAAATTAAAAAATTGTGAAATTAAATTTGTACTTTTAGTTATATAGTTGATTGGTGAAGTAGAATGAAGGAAAATGGTTGGTATTTATAGAAAAACCAGGTTGGGGCATTTTGGACCAACTAAAAATCAATAGTTGTGATTAAGTAGAGAATTTTGAGATGAGTGACTAGGATCACACCTTGTATTTGATGCACACCTAATTTTGGTTGGGGAGAGAAGGAAGTATTCAAATTTGGTCCATCAAAAAAGTTAGCCAACCTTTTCTTTTAATTAAGCACATGTGAAAATACTTCCAAAAAGTTAACCAACTTTAAACATGGATGGAAGTATTCTTAGTGAGTTGGCCAAACATGCGGCTTTGGTGTGGGCCATGTTCCTTTAATCAAATTTTACCTTTTTAAGTTTTAAAGATAAATCAATTTTTGTAACATACATTAAGAAGGTATTTTTCCAAAATAATAGCTGCCTAGGAAAATCTCTCTTACTGATGAGTGAGTTTTATACCTATGAATTGAGTACATTTGATTTGATGATTTGTGAGTTTTCGAGTATTTTCTATTCCTTTTTATGTATTTTTATGTTTTTATATAGGAAATGAAGTTGGAAGCCATTTGGTTGTATTTTAGCTAAATTGGAGCTATTTGGTTGCATTTTAGTCAAATTGGAGAAGCATTGTAATTTTTAGCTTTTAGGAAAATTGACCTTCAGAGCTTCAATGGAGGATTGTATAGTGTTAGAATTTTGAAATGAGAAAATAGTCTTGATGTAGTTATAGAGGATGTCTTAAGCTTTCTAGAAAGGTATGGTTTGCAAAAATTCAAGTGCGTTTGGGTCTCCAAATAGTATGTCAAAGTAAAGCTAGTTGGACTTGGAGTCTTGTTCGGACTAGTGAGGTTAAAATGACCATAACTTTTTATCTGGAAGGAGTTACGGGATGAGCCACCTATCAAAACGAAGCTAACGAAATTTTCTACACGGACAGAAGATTATGCGTTGCGGCGCTCTATAAGGTAGGCCGCGACGCTGGGGAGAAAGTCGAGGCTCTAAGAAAGTGAGATGTGGCGCTAGTCGCGTGCTGGAGCAGATTTTGCTGTTTTTTTCACTTCTAATTGACTTGGGACTTGCCATATTGATTCCTAATTGGATGATATATTTAACAAGATATATAGAGGCTATAAATACACATAAAATTAGGGTTAGGAAGGGGAAGGAGACAGAACATTGCAAGCAATATATCTTTTCGGAGAAGAGAGATAAGACGGAAGATCAAGATTTGAAGTATTCTAGCAGAAGCCATGCTACATATTCTTTCTCTTACCCTTCTTTTACACTCTTATAATTTAAAATGATGATGTATAATGTGATGTTGCTCTTTTCCTTATTCATGAACTAATTTCTATTTGGGATTACAATGGAACCCAATGATTAGTTTTTGATTGACTTACTCTCCTTCTCTTGTGATTGGTTATTTATGAATTATCTACCATATTTGCTTTTAATTATAATTATTTGGCCAACAATTACCTTATGTCTTAGATCATATTGGAAGATATAATCTAGGATTAGATCTAAAATATGATGGCATGTGTTATGAAGGATCTCTTAGGAGTGGAATTCGTATTTACATATAAAATATGAATATATCTATATGTCGCATGTAACTTATACGGGAATTTGTGCTTAATAAATGTATCTATTATTGTTTGCATAGGAATATAGTGAATAATTTTAGATAGATTTCAATATTAAATATTCTTGAAAGAGGATAGTTAATTACTTGTGATTCCCAGTTAATAATTCATTATAATTGATTATTTAAGGAAGAGAGTAAAGAGATTGGAATGACTAATTGGGGGAAATTGTAATCCTATATTTCATTTCTGATATTTGTTAAATGATTAAGTATTTCTTTACTTTTATAATTTATTCAACTAAATTTCATTGTTTAAACAAAATCAAATTGATACAAAATTAGTAATCAGAGGTAATTATTAGTTTGTTCATCGTGGATTCGACACTCCTTATCACTTTATTACTTGATTGACTGTGTATACTTGCACGTAATTTTTCTAGTATAGATTTAGCTCAACACTTACCTTAAGAAATGTTGCTCTATGAATTAATTTTCATAACATTTGATATTTCATTATCAAGGTCATTACAAATTAAATCAATAAGTAGGTAAAAGATTTTGGTAAAATTTTTTAGTTAAGTTAAAAACACATAAAAATATAACCTATAGAGAATATTCTATTTTTATTTAATATTTTGGTATAGATTAAAGATAATCTTGAAATGTGAAACGTGTGGTTAAGTGATGTGTGATAGATGTTGGTTAAGTTTTGACTATAAATAGGTGGCTTAACATAAGGAGTTTCATAACTTTTTGCTTCTCCTTCCTTCCATTTTCTAAAAATTGTTTACTGTAAATGTCCTTATGAGTGTGCTAAGGCTACCTTAAGTATTAGTGAATATTAGTAAGAGTGCAAGAATTATTCAGGTGAGTTTTTCTATAAAATTTGCACAAGCACCCCCACACACATCACACAGTATTTACAACTCTTCCTTTAGAAGATTTATTTTGAAAAGCTTCCTTTGGAAGATTATTTTGAAATATTACTTTATTCCTTCAAAAATTATTTTAAAATTTATTCTACTCTATATGGTACACTACACAAATTTATACTATCAAGTTACTTTTGACGATTTTATAATATATGAGTTCTTGTACACCATGAAACTTATATGTGGTAGTTAATAATTAAATTATAAGTATACATATAGGTTGATCAACTACATAGTAAGCAATATCTAATCACGTGCTAAGGTAAGGGGTATCATTTTCCTTCATACTCCTAAATTTAAACTTACTATGGTAAGAAAGTATTATTCGTTTCTACAGCCTTAACATTAAACGGTGAAATTTTTTGAAATGATTAGAATTTTCTTAATAGTTAGTGCTTCATCTAATATCTTTTGACCTGAACCCTCCTATTGAATTCTAATCGTTATATTTGAACTGTGAACCTTATATATTATTCTTAAACTCGAATCGATATTCTGGATATTGTGTTGACAATTTGGACGTTATTGGATTCTGGACAAATTAAATTGCAATTCTTTAATATTTATTCTTTATCTTATTGTTCTGATTATTCATGTTGATCCTTCATATCATTGTTATTTGTACTAATCATCAAGACTTAAGTTGTTATGAATGTCTTTGGCCTAGGTGCAAAGATAAGATAATTGTTGAGTGTCTTTAGCTAGTGTGGCAAGGACACGTGGTAAAAGTTCTCTTTGGCCTGCTGTAAATAGGAACTGTTGATTGGGATGATCATGACCATTGGTGTTACACATAATAGAACCTTACCGGAGTGAGCTCTTTGGGAGGTTGATGTGGAACTGAGACGAAAAGGTGACACTTATGGCATTTTTTGACAAAATCCTTTGCATCCTGAATCATAGTTGGCTAATAGTACCCTTGCCGAAGGATCTTATGCGCTAATATCTTCACCCCAACATGGTCTAGACAGATGCCTTCATGTACCTCTCGAAGAACATACTCAACATCTCTTAGACCCACACAAAGAAGAAGGGGTGAAGAGCAGGACCTTCTGTAAAAGTTGGTCATTGACAACGCAATATTTTGCTAATTTATGTTTAATCTTCCGAGCTTGAATCTTATCCTCATGAAGGATATCATTTTTCAAGAAGTTAATGATAGGCGTTATCCATAAAATTTCCTGATCAATATCCATGACCTCCCGAATCATTGTGCTTGGTTCTTGTAAAGTTTTTAGGTAAACCAAACCATCCAAAGATCCTTGATCTATAGTTTCCAACTTAGACAGGGCATCTGCCATTGTGTTATCAGCCCTGACTATACTAATGAGCTGGTATTTGGAAAAACTGACCAGGAGAAAGTGAACGATCTGAAGATAAGCTTACAGATACGCCTCTTAGGCTTCGTACTCCCCTAACACCTATTTGATAACTAAGTGAGAATCACTATATATTAACAGATTCTTCACCTCTAGGCTTCAGGCTAGCTTCAATCCAGCTAAGAGATCTTCATACTCTAAAATATTATCTATAGCCATAAAACCGAAGCGTATGGCCTGATGTACCTTCAACCCTTTGGTGAGGTGAGAATGACACCGACTCAGCTCCTAAGACCCATAGAGGATCCGTTAACAAAACGTGTCCAAGCAGGATCTTTGGAGGAATGTCCTTCATCTGGAATAGGTGTTCCCGCTATAGGTTGATCAATCTTTATTTCTTTGGGAAAAGAACATTCGGTGATGAACTCAATTAGAGCTTGTGCTTTAATGGAAGTTCGAGGGCAAAACTCTAAATTAAACTAGATGAGTTCTATCGCCCAATCTGTTAATCGTCTGGAAAGATTAGGTCGGTAGAGGACTCTGTTGGGAATCTGCATGCAATCGTTAAGATCATTATCATAGGGGGAGAATGTTATAAGATCTGTATGTGATTACCATTATTCATTATATGCGATTTGATTGATGACAAAATGATAAGAAGAACATTCATATTGTTAAAGCCTTTGTAAAGTCTTTAATGAAATATATGTACAAGGACTTAGAATTAAAATATCAAATATGTTAGGTTGATCTAAGCTGAAAGAATATCTATCTAATCAAAGCATGTTTGCAACATTAGGCATTGTAAAGTCCTTAAATGAATTTGATGTACAAGGACTTGGAATAGAAAAAGATCAAACTTGTTAGGTTGATCTTATGAGCTGTAATGATATATGTATAAGCAAAGGCCAGACTGAACGTAGAGTACTGTACAAGCATCCAACAAAGGATCGTAGAGCAGTCCGCCAACTTGAAGTCCAGCCGACTTCGCAGAGTTTTCCAGACAAACGTAGAGTGAAGCTCAACAGATCGTAGAGTTCTCTCGGCAGGTCATAGAACTCTCTTGGCAGAACGTAGAGCACTCTCGGTAGGATGTAGAGCTCTCTCGGCAGATCGTAGAGTTCTCTCGGCAGAACGTAGAGCACTCTTGGCAGGACGTAGAGCTCTCTCGGCAGATCGTAGAGCTCACTTGACAACACTCTCTCTCAGCAACGTAGAGTTGAGGCCAGACATAAGCACAACTCACTCTAGGAATCGTAGAGTAAAACAGGCACACCACAGAATAAAGGGCGACAAGGTACATCGTAGAGTTGTGCATATCAACGTAAAGCTTGCAAGGAAAATGTAGAGTATTGCTCGGCAGAACAAGGAGCTTACTCAGAATCGTAGAGTGCGCATTACAAAGAGAAGATCGTTGTGCTAACATGGGTTGGTAGAGTCAGTCCAAGTTAGCGACTCTACGACTCCCATGAACAATCTACAATCAAGCAGAAACGTAGAGCAGTCACTGCTGAAGCACCCAAAGTTAAAGTGGTAATCTTCATAAAGACTTCTAAGTAAGCTGAACATGAGCTATCAGACATAGGAAGATCTCTGAGCATAACCAAAGCATCAAGCTGTAACAAAGATCACAGGACAACTCAAGCAACCACTCTACGATCTATCAGGACTCTATGACATACACCAAAGACAAGGTCATAGAGTAGGAAAGCAACAACCAGATCTAGTGATCGTGGAGTTGAGCCTAAGATAATAGAGGCACTCAAACAGTCTCAGCAAAGCAGAAGAAGATCATACAGCAGTACTCTATGATGAGACATAAGAGAGGATGTCTGAAGATTAAGTAGAGCAGTCCTCTACATCAAAAGTGCTACAACATCAGAAGATCATAGAGCAGTTCTCTATGACACAGCAGCAGGGCCAGCACCTGAAGAACATAGAGCAGTCCTCTATGATAAGTATAACTGCAGTAATGACTCAACGAAGATCATAACACTATGCTCAGAGAACGAAAAGCTAAATAGAGATCACAGAGCATAAGGGAGCACAGACTGCAGTATATTAAGAAGCACATTAAAGCGTAATGCAAGCGCAGATAACCATTCTACGAACAGCAAGGCAGCTCAAGGCCACACTGAAGTGAGCAGCCAACTCTACGATCAGCAGTAACAGGCTACACCTCAGTTGATCGTAGAGTAAGAAAGTGCTAACAAGGATTAAAGATATCAGGGCGCTTAGGGTTACTATCCCAAGATGAGCGGCTGAGTAGTTAAATGAATAAAATAAGGAACTAATTTGTGTGGCGTGTAAACAACCATACAACAGTCAGCATGTCGCTCATGTGACTCCACTATCTTGGTACCAGCTAATGGATGCTGACTCAGCCATCACTAGTAGACTTAAGGAAGTAAAATATTCAGTGGTACAATAAACAAGTCTGCAGAAAGTAAGTCTCTAATGGAAAGAAGTGCAACGGGAAGATATCAACGACAAGCTTCCAACGGGAAGAAAATAGAGATCTACATAATAAAAAACTGCATTCGGAATGCAGAGAGTGTGTGGTGAACCAGAGCAAGAACATCGACAGTAAAAACAGCTAAGAGATTCATTGCAATATGAGAGATATGTCGAAGGGCTGGCATATGAGCTAAGAGTCGAATGACCAAGAAGCCATGATCAAGAGTGACCAGAGCTGAAGGCAAATCTAGACGGGCAACTCTTTGATCAAGCAAAAAGAACACTGTGAGCTGAACAAATAAAGAACTGACTTGGAAAGCCAACTAGTGTTCATTTAGAGTGATCATCTTGGCAGCACAGCCCAACAAATAATCAACACTCCAAAGAGGGCAGAGCGTCCTTATCTTAAGTGACTAAACAAAGTCAAGTATGTTGGACTTGCTGAGTACCAAAGGGTATAAGAGATTCTAAGGCTACTGGTCTTAGTCTACAGGATTCCAAAGCTACTGGCTTTGAAGAGTTCTTTGTGAACTAGGTTTACAAGTCTGCTGGACTTGAAGAGGGTCATAGGATCCTTATCCGAGGGACTAAAAACAACTAATGTCTACGGGACTCAAGAGGGGTCAGAGGATCCGTGTCTGCGGGACTTGAGAAGGGCGGAGAGTCCTTGTCTTTGTGACTAAAACAATTAGTGGATTCCTATTTATTGAAGTAGAAGAGTGGAGTAGGAGTTATTCAGTCTTCGAACCACTTAAAAGCCTCTTGTGTCTTTTAATTTATGTCATTTACCTTATGCACATTAACTGCTATATCTATTATCAACCATACCGTAGATTTGTCAATTGAACTAAGATTCTGTTTACATCTTTGAAGGGGTTATTAAAGTATATTCCGCTATGCATGAATTGATTCTACTAATCATAACTGTTATACTTTCACGGATTAAATGAAATTTTTTTAAAGGATCTATTCATCCCCCTTCTAGATCCCTATTGTGTCCCCGGGAACCAACAATTAGCATCAGAGCAGGTTCTCATGAATATGTTAAAGCTCACGCTTTGAGTAGATGCATGACATAAATTTAGATCTGTTCTAAATCTCGGTATTGGTTGATAAGACAAAAATACAAATAAGCTAACAAGTTGAAAATTGTATGTGCATGTAAACTGTCCTAAGCTATCCAGGTTGTACCATGGGCTTAAACTGAAAAATCATCATCATCAGGCATGCTGATATCAATGGGCAGATCGATCATCTTATGAGGAGGAAATAGTTAAGATGCAGCAAGAACGAAGATATTCTCCATTCAAAAAGGAATTTGCATCTCCACCTAAGAAGCGGTGAAATCCTATGAATGATGATCAAGGAAATATCTAAATGATAATGCGCCATCATCAATGCACTTACAACGATGACTCCATAAGCTTCTCAACTACAAATGACATGTCCCCACTTTTTAAAACATGAACTCGGAGGTTCATTCATGCGTATCAGTGACTAGGGGATGTCATGACTAACTATGCCCATAAACTCAAAGATATGCTCAGCATATCAGTCAATGCAGCACTATGAAGGAACTAATGATTATGTCGGTAATGGCCTGAGGAATTTCATATCATCAACGAACGAGGAAATGCATTAGCGCTAGCAGCACCACTGACTGTCAAGAAATTAACATCAGTGAGGTACCTAACTCTGTCTCCCTAAAATGCCAATATCCTTGACTGTTAAGATATATTGTATAATTACATATCCAATTGCATGTCTTTTTACTTCAGTAGCATATCAAGAAATCATTTTCCACCTCAAAAGGAGAAAGAAAGAAAGTGAGAATAATGGCCTAGTAATCACTTTGCTTTCTATCCATATTTGAGGCTAAAAATAAAGCTCTTGAGAAAAATATTTGAAGTCTTCACACATAGAGTCATCTCCTATCTTGTTGCTAAAAGAGTAAAATGTGCTCAAACTGTTTTGCAATTACTGTTGTGTTTACTGATAAAGACTCATAATTATTTATCTTGATATTAAGAGTTTACTCTTAGATGAGGAAAACCATGTAGGGACTGTAAGCTGAAATATCACCTCATGCTATTAACTCTGTTGTTTAAGAAGTGACTGCGCTTAATGAGCTATATACATCCTACCTTAGTTCTCTCACCTTATTTAATGAGTGATGCATTACTTCATGATCTAAGTCTTTGATAAATCGTAGAGTGTAGTCATGTCTGCTGTTGTACGTTGAAGAGTTGTAGAGACTGATCAACTCTATGAACCATCTAGGTACAACTCACAGAACTGACCACTACTCTACTAAGGTTCAAACACTTGGAACATGATGCAAGTAAGAACTCATCTAAAGAGAAGGTTAAGAATCCACATCAGTTCCACTTATGTTTTCTCTCACACATTCTCATGCAACATGTTTAGATCATCATCTCATATGAGCTGCATAAATGCAAATTGTGAAACCACAGTCTGAAAAGACACGAGCTTTCAAAAAAAAAAAAACTAACCCAGTAGGACCCAAAGAATATTGGGTACCAAATTAGAAATTTACTTAACCTGCATGTATCATGATTATTCTATCCTTACTCAAGCACATTCAAGGAAGAAGTTAGAAACACATGATCTTCATCAACAGACTTCTGGCAAATAGCAAAGGCTTGATTCTCCAGTGAGACTCCCTTAGAAGTTGGAGCTCAAAATCAGCATAATACAGTTCCTCAAGAACCAGGTCTTCATCAACTCTACGATCAAATGATAAAAGATCATCTTCCTCTAAGATGGAAGTATCAACTATGGGAAGCAAAAATCTACTAAGTTCAGCAATGCTCAGTTTGAGGAGAAGTCAAAGAAATTGAAGAGATGAAGATTGTGAAGCCACAAGATGGAGAAAATAAAGAGAGTCACAAAGCTACAGCTTTTGGTACAGTAGTAAGTACTTGATCCTAACAAATGATATGTGAACATACTGGGTCAAGGATTCTCTAGCATATAAAGGAGTAGATCACCAAGTCCTCATCTGTAGATCTCGACTGCATCATGGCTCAAGCAGTATGAGAAACTCTTAGTAACCCTAGGTTGACACTTCATCATACACAACCCTTTCCCAGAACCAGAGTCTCAAAACTCTATGACTGATGAACCAAATGAATCCTCATCTCAGAACGAAAAGTTCCTTAACTCTATGATTGTCAAACCAGGTCAACCATACTATTCCAAGTCATAGAGTCACCATGATTGACATCATGATCGTAGAGTACATTAACTCTGCGATTATAGCCTACAAAACACTACTCCCATTCATCAGATATAACTAAACCCAAGGAGTACAGTGATGACACTCTATACACCATATTCAAACAGTCCTTTCTCAGATAAGCGCCTCAGAGACAAACCAAGCCCTAAGTTTTAAACCTAGACGCCTGCCCTTTCTAAGCTTCCTTAATCTTGTTGGAAGATTAAATAAGAATGCATCACTAACATTTCTCCAGAGCTTAAGATGTAAATGAAACAAAGGAGAAAAGCTGATCCCTTAAAGAAGAGTTGATCATGAGACTCTCTAGAAGAGAAAGAAGCTGGTCCTAAAAGAAAGTCCTCATCAAACAGATGATTCAGCTCTACCACAGGATCAGATACAAGACATAAAGATTATCATTTCAGATGTCAAGAGAAAACAAGGTTCCTTCAAAAATTACTTATTCTAGAAGGAAGCTATTAAGACTCTTTGTTCAAAGACTACACTCACTGAGATAAGTGCAAATCTATATCTGAGTAACAGTAGGCATGACCAAACTCTGTTTGCAAGAGTTGATCGTAGAGTGAAAAACAATGATATCAAGTCACTCTACGAACGGGCAAAGTCAATAGTCAAAAGGACGTGGCCACGTTCTTAGACCAGAGTAACTGATGTGCAACAGTTATGAAAATTACAACAGTTTTGGCCACGTTCAACAAATGGGTCTCCCACACGTGTACTTGACAAAAAGAGGGAACTGATATATGTTAAGATTCAAATATTGACGGTTGCTCTTTCCTATCAGTTATCAAAATCGTTCCTCTCACAAAACCGTGATGATCTCTCAAACCCTAAAATCATCAAATCTTTAGCAAACCAAAATTAGCAACCTCCAGAGACTCCAAAACTCTTATTGCTTCAAATCTCCATCCCCGGATAAGTATTCTTCAACCCTTGTTATGAACAATTGTCAAGTCGTATCAGGTATCCAACTTGGTATAGACAAATTTGGAGAATCAGATGAGAAATTCAAGGATATCCTTAAGATTGTGAAGCAAGTAGGATTCTCAGATTGCTTAGGGTCAAACACAAAATCTTCTCTAATCTTGTCAAGGAATTCTACCAGAATGCAGTAATTGATAGTGATGTTCTGTCTACAAAAGTTCGTGGAGTAAAACTGAAGATAGATGCTGCAGAAATCAATCAATGTCTGGGATTTACCAACCAAGGTCTATTATCTCTGGAAGAAATCGATTCTGATGAAGGCAAGAAAATGATGGACTATATGAAGAATCCCCACCTGAAAGGAATGAAGAAAAAAGAATTTCCTGAGAAGTTCAAATTCCTAGCTGAGATTATGGGCAAATGTATCCTATGTAAAGATACTGCCCATGACATTGTGCGTGATCTGCAACTGAAAATTATGACTGTCATTGTCATGAAGATGATGATAAATTTTGGAGCTATGCTGTCTGATTGGTTGAACAAAGAAGTCAGAAAAGTGAAGGCCTCAAATAAACTTATCTTAAAGGTTTATTATGGAAGGTTCTTGAGCATCATACTGAAGAAAAGGCTAAAAAACAAGATTGGGGATAATGAGGGAGAAACCCTAAATGTCCACAAGATCATGTCACCCAAATTATTTGACAATTGGAAGAAGAACCCTATGGAGAATAAGAGGTTGAGAGTATCTGATAACAGCAGCAAGAGGACTTCAAAGTCAGGCAAAGGGAAAAAAAAGCAAGTACACTGAAGGATGAATCATCACAATCTGAAGAATCTTTGTCTCCTATGCCCATTCCCTCCAAATCACTCAAGAAGAAGGTGAAAGTTGAGGCAGCCCCATTGAAGAGTCCCTCTTTCTCCAAAGATAAATCTAAATAAGAGAAAGAAGCATCCGAGGCACCTATGGTTAAACCCTCAAAAAAGGAGACAGAGTGCAAGATTAAAGAAAATGATGAAACTCCCAGGACATAATAGTAAAGAAGGAATTCCACCAATGACAGTTAATCTTTATGATGATGATGAGGGCGACGTAGTTGAAGCTGTAAAGATCAGTAAACATGTGGCATCTAGCAATGAATCTACTGAAAAGGATGTGACCACAAGTAAGTCTAAATCAAAAAGTGAGGATGTAGCTACATTTGCCAGAGAAAATCTCAATGAATCAACAGGAGAAGATAATGACATAGAGGCAAGCTATGAAGAATAGTCAACTGGTGAGTCACTTAAAAAATCAAAGGAAGTGACAATGGACGAAGCAAGTTCAAAGGAGAAGAGTATCAGAAAAATTGGCATTTGAAAAAGAAAGGAAGCAATGAAGGATGATGAGGTACAACAGGATTCTGATTCTAAGAATAGTGCATCAGAAAGCAACTTTAACCCAGCAGCCACAAGAATTCGAAGAAGGATAGTGCTGGAAGTCTGTGACAAACCAGGAGCTGTGTTGCCAACAAGATGGATAGATCATGGCACCGGTCAAATGAAAGTGGTATCAATGACCATAGAGGATCTTCTTAACAATTTTCAGGACATTGAACTTGATTGAATTACAGTTCTATATGATCCTGACAGTGAACAACTGACATGGTTCTACCCTTGGATGCCCTAGTTGAAGGCGATTGAATTTGGAGATACAAGCTTCATCAGCTGGTGTTACTCATAGTTTCCAAATCTGAAGATGATCTCTCAGAACTTCCCAAGAGTTTAATCTTTTTCAAAGATGCTAATCAAGGATACTCAACATTTCAAAGTCTATCGCCATGCTAAAGGTATATACATTCCATACTATATATTGGAAAACAGTGTAAAAGGCAAATTAACAAACCAGTTCATAGAGTCAATGGTTATAGAACCCCCTAACTCTACGACTGCATCTTTCCAATCTCAGCCAAATATTAAACTCCCTGATACCTCCACTAAAATACCTTCTGATATCCCTTCCTCATCCAACAAAGATTTATTTGACATTATCACTGCTCTTGAAAATATTTATAAGAGTGAGAAATCCAAGTCAACTACACCAATCCTTGTAGATTAAGAGTTGTTGAAAAACTCTGAAGAATTGCTTGGAAACATTTCCTCAGTCACTAAAGCAGCAAAGAAAATGGTTGGAGGTGAAGACAATGAATTCTACAGGAAGCTGCAAGCCTCATTCACAGACATGTCCATAAAGCTTCATCAATGAGGTCAGATATATCTCAGGTTAATTGAGCAGCAGAAAACTGAAGCTCTCGAACTCCAACAACAGAATAAACGCTCTATTCAAACTCTGTCAACAAAGGTGGACAACCTCAGCCAGTCCCTCACTCAGCAACTGGAACTTGGCTAGCAGGAGGTGAAAATGGAAGTTGGTAATACCTCCTACTTAGTTGAACAACTCATTTCACATGTTCAGTATCTCTCCCAAATGATTAATGACAAAAGGGGGGAGAAAAAGATGAAGCATAAAAAGGAGAAGAAGAAGAAGCACAAAAAGAGGATAAAAGCTGGTATGAAAAGAAAGGAGCTGAAGAAGAACAAAGATAAAGCACCAACAACTGAGGGGGAGCCAGGAGAAGAAGAAGATGAAAAAATAGTTGCAAGAAGTGAGGGGGATCAAGTTCCAACGGAAGATGCAGAAGAATAAGAAGAAAGAAACAGGTGAAAGCAGTCATAAGGTACCATTAAGCAGAATACATCTCTAACAAGCAAGGAGGAATTAACTGTCTTATGCTAGTTTAAATCTAGGATCTCCTTGTTAGATTAATATAGCTTGTGAACTGCATATGTTTAAATTCCGTAGTATGATATAAATGACTATCTTGAATGCGCATCATTTCATTCATATCTCTTGGTCTAGCAATACAGTGACTTACTATATCTTAAGTCACATCAGCACTCATACATCTGCATGTATTGCTTGAATTGAATGTTATGCTATAAGTGTTTTTGTTATCATCAAATAGGGGAAGATTGTTGGTAATGTGCATGCAACCGTTAAAATAGGGGGAGAATGTTATAAGATATACATGTGATTACCATTATTCATTATATGTGATTTGATTGATGACAAAATGATAAGAAGAACATTCATACGGGTAAAGCCTTGTAAAGTCCTTAATGAAATATATGTACAAGGACTTAGAATTAAAAGATCAAATATGTTAGGTTGATCTAAGATGAAAGAATATCTATTTGATCAAAGCATGTTTACAACATTAGGCATTGTAAAGTCCTTAAATGAATTTGATGTACAAGGACTTAGAATAAAAAAGATCAAACTTGTTATGTTGATCTTATGAGCTGTAATGATATATGTATAAGCAAAGGCCAGACTAAACGTAGAGTACTGCACAAGCATCCAACAAAGGATCGTAGAGCAGTCAACCAACTTGAAGTCCAGCCGACTTCGCAGAGTTTGCCAGGAAAACGTAGAGTGAAGCTCAACAAATCGTAGAGTTCTCTCGGTAGAACGTAGAGCACTCTTGGTAGGACGTAGAGCTCTCTCGGTAGATCGTAGAGCTCACTTGACAGCACTCTCTCTCAGCAACGTAGAGTTGAGGCCAGAAATAAGTATAATTCACTCTAGGAATCGTAGAGTAAAATAGGCACACCACAGAATGAAGGGCGGCAAGGTACATCGTAGAGTTGTGCATATCAACGCAAAACTTGCAAGGAAAATGTAGAGTATGGCTTGGCAGAATAAGGAGCTTACTTAGGATCGTAGAGTGAGCACTGCAAAGAGAAGATCGTTGTGCTAACATGGGTTCGTAGAGTCAGTCCAAGTCAGCCACTCTACGACTCCCACGAATAATCTACAATCAAGCAGAAACGTAGAGCAGTCACTGCTGAAGCACCCAAAGTTAAAGTGACAATCTTCATAAAGACTTCAAAGCAAGCTGAACATGAACTATCAGACATAGGAAGATCTCTGAGCGTAACCAAAGCATCAAGCCGTAACAGAGATCACGGGACAGCTCAAGCAACCACTCTACGATCCATCAAGGCTCTATGACCTACACCAAAGATAAGGTCATAGAGTAGGAAAGCAACAGCCAGATCTTGTGACACCCCCAAATTCGGGTAGTTAATTTCCACAGGATTTGGTGTTCACTGTCCAAATAAATCACATCACATCTAACTACCCATTCAAATATAAATGAGAATTCTTAATAAAAATAAAAATCTCCCATTAAGGTTACAACATCTTTAATAAATAAATCCCAAGTCATCTAACCTTAATAAAAACATCAATGCAGAAACATAACATAAGTCTATTACATAAACATCATTCAAATAAATTAAACAAGTTTTCATCACTTATTTGCTTTGCCTTTGCCCTTACTAGTGGATGGCTCGTCAATTCTTTCAACTTTAGCTGCAGTGTTATTATGCAAGGGTGAGCAATAATTTCCCAGCAAGTAACACAATATATATAATAATAACATGCGAATAATCAATAGATATCGGATAATCGAATACTCGGCTTTGAAATCAAGATTAGAAAACAAGAATCAAAAGAACATCTGAGAGTCACAAGACCACGAACTATGTCCTAGGTTATCGAGTATTTCTACTTTAAACCTTTAACAGTCATAAGACTATATGGACCTTACTTCTCGTACTTAGGGGGATCAGCCCTTTGTACCATGTATGTGTACAACATCTAAAAATAAAATAGTCCCCTATAAAAGGGTTGTTCATCTCAGTTTGACATCAGAGTCTGCACCAAAGGAAGTTTGGTTTGGATTTAATTCAATAACGTTTCTAAAATTTAAAACGCTCATCAACTATGGACTAGTCGAATTAATAAGGGTTTGCTAGTCAATCAAGGTTCAATAATCTAATATGAAAGGTATTCGAGAACAAGAGACTGAATCTCAAAGGCATACAATCGAATAAACTCTATATAACTGAAGTATTATTTAAAGGAATCAGAATATCACATTTGAATTCATAACTTGAATGAATTATGGTAAAGAACTTGCTCAATATGAAATAGAGTATAGAAACTTGCAAAAAAGGGAGATAGAATTTTAGAACTTGCTCAATGAAAAGTGGAGTTAAGAAACTTGCTTTCAACGAAATAAAAATGTTAAGGGTAGAAAACTTGCCTCGTGCGTAGATTATAAATTAAAATTTACGTCCCTTATTCAACCTATACATTCTGTTTATTAAACAGTAACAATGATTAGTTATAGTATTATAAACACTTCAGGATTCATTCTCATCCAATTTCATTTTAATAGCTCAATTGTCACCGGATAATTAATAGGTATTTGCTTATCATCCATCATAGTATCTTATTATTCATTTAATACCTTAGTCTAAGCTTTAAACATGCATATGGTAGCATAACATAAGTACAAAGAAAAAGGAAAAATTTCATTCCTGTTCCACCATCGGGGCGGTAGATTTCTTTTACAAAACGCCGCCGGGGCGACTCTACCACCGGGGCGACAATTGTAGTTCAATTTGGGCGCAGAGGCGAGGTCATCACTGGGGCAACCATATTAGTTCATTTATACCGCCGGGTCAGGGACACCGCCGGGGCGCTAATCCTAGTGTATTTCCACCGCCGTGGCGGTGGACCCGAATGTCAGTTTCTGCAGTTCGCGAAGAACACAGAAAATACCAAATTTGGCCAAAGTTTTTCACCACCAAATAAATACTACCCATTCATCATATGTGTTATAAAACCAAAACCCATTATATACACAACAATTTCAGCATCATAGACAATCTAAACAACCAATTTAAAGGTTAGAAATTCACTGTTTATACTTTATTATCATGTTTTGATACATTTAGCGTAATCAATCAGTATGAACTCGTTTCTTAACCAATTCAATCCGTTTAACTATCGTTTTCTTCGTTTTTACATGCATAAATATAATCAACCATTAATTAACCGATAATCATGCAAATCAAGCATCAATTTTCATACATTTAAGCCATATTCATACTTTACTACTCTGTAATTTCAGAACTCTAATGTGAACATAATTTCATGGATTTAATTAGTATAAATCATATACAAACCATATAAAATAGATTTATGCATGCCTACAAACATCTAACATCAAGTTATTAAAAATTTAGCCATAGAATTCAATTTACAGAGAACTCAATGTACGTTCATGGAGAACACTTAAAAGGACATAAATTAAAGGCTTCAATTTAAGGATTACCTTGATTAGATGCTTTAAATTATGCAAGTAGATGAAATGCTTTCTTCTTCACTTCTCTGATTCTCTCAAAACTCTCTATCTTTTCTCTCTGTGTTCTCTCTGGCTTAGATTTTAAGAACTGATGAACTATAATGCGTACCAAATAAAACTGGCAGAGCATGGTTGTCAATTAATCCCAAAATGGGTTAACTGACCCCAACCTCCCCTAAGGCATTGTTTGATTAATCTCTTAAAGTCATTTTTGGTTTATTTTAATAACTTGTTTATAATATAGTTTAATGTCACATATTTAATTAATTAAATAATCTTATTAAATCAATTAAATAAAATAGGATAATTCCACATTAAATCACATAGTCACATAATTAAAATTCTCATTTATTGATTATGACCAATCATTAAATCTCTAATTAATTATTAAATTAATTAGAATAACAATATGCTTATTTAAATAATGCATTTAATCAAATAAACTCAATTAAATACATACTTTGAATATAAAAATTCTCTACATCAATTTAACTAATGTAGCACATATAATTAAATTAATCTACCACAAATTCATCAATTAATTATTTAATTCAATAATTAAATCATCGAAAAATATTTATTTAATTCAATAAATATTTAAATTAAATTACAAAAATCTCGTTCGTCACATCTTTCCTCCCTTAAAAGGATTCTGTCCCCAGAATCACGACTCAATTAAATCGTCCCGTTACATTCTCCCCCTACAAAGATTCTGTCCCCAGAATCGCTACACATAGACTAAACAAATAGTTGTGGATAATTTCTCATCATCTGATCTTCGAGTTCCCACGTAACTTCTTCAGCGTTGTGGTTCCTCCAGATCACCTTAACAAAAGGTATACTTTTATTTCTTAGCACTTGCTCTTTCCTGTCAATTATCTCAACAGGCTCTTCTTCGTAACATAAATCTTTTTCAACTTGCAGGGGTTCATATTCTATAACATGTTTGTAGTCGGGTTTGTATGATCATAATACCGAGACAAGAAAAATATTATGTATGTGTTCTAACGTCAAAGGTAAAGTTACCTCATATGTGACCTCTCCAACTCTTCGTAACACTTCAAAGGGTCCAATGAACCTCGGGCTCAGTTTTTCCTTCTTACCAAAACGAATCTTCCCCTTCCAAGAAGATACTCTCAAGAAAACGTAGCTACGAGATTCGAATTCTCGATTCTTGCGGTGTTGATCGGCATATTTCTTTTGTCTATCCTGAGCTACTATCAATCTTGCCCTGATCACTTTGACGGTTTTTGCAGTCTGTTGTACTAGTTCTGGTCCTAGCAATTGACGTTCGCCAACTTCATCCCAGCATAATGGAGTTCAGCACTTTCTGCCGTATAATGCTTCGTAAGGCGGCATGCCAATACTTGCGTGGTAACTGTTATTGTAAGCAAATTCCACCAACGGTAGATGGTCGTCCTAATTTCCTTTGAAATCCATAATACAAGCTCTTAACATATCTTCTAATGTCTGAATTGTTCTTTCATTTTGTCTGTCGGTTTGTGGATGATATGTCGTACTCATACGTAACTGCGTTCCCATGCATTCTTGTAGTCGTTTCCAGAAGTTTAATGTGAAGCGCGGATCCCTATCTGAGACAATAGATATTGGAACACCGTGCCTTGAAACAATCTCTTTCACGTACAGCTTCGCCAACTGATCTAAGTTGAATCTGATATTGATCGGTAAGAAATGTGTTGATTTCGTCAGTCCATCTACGATAACCTATACTGCGTCGAAACCTTTCTGAGTCGTCGGAAGACGCACTACGAAATCCATTGTGATATGTTCCCATTTCCATTCTGGTATTTCTAATGGTTGTAGTAACCCGCTTGGTCTCTGATGTTCTGCTTTAACTTTCTGACATGTCAAACACTTGGCTACACAATCGGCAATGTCCCTTTTCATATTTGGCCACCAGAAATGCTGTCGGAGATCCTGGTACATCTTTGTAATTCTCAGATGAATCGAATATCTTGAATTATGAGCCTCGCTCAAAATTTCCTCCTTAACCTCTAGTACTGGCGGAACCCAAATTCTTCCCTCGAATCTCAATACTCCTTCATTATCAACTTTGAATTTCACTTCATTACCACCAGATATTTTTATCCTGATTTTCTCACATTCTTTGTCCTGAATTTGTGCTTCCTTAACCTTATCCACCAAAGTTGGGCGGGTTCCCAATTGAAATATTTTTTCGTCAAACTCCTCTAGATATTTCACCTCCAACTCCAGTTTCGCCATTGCTGTAATTAGCTCCTCCTGAGCGGTTAACATAGACAGTTTCTCCCGACCCTTTCTGCTTAAGGCGTCGGCCACAACGTTCGCTTTACCCGGATGGTATAATATTTCGCAGTCATAATCTTTTATCAATTCCAACCATCTCTTCTGTCGCATGTTCAGATCCTTCTGTGTAAAAATATATTTCAGACTCTTGTGGTCTGTATATATTTCACACTTCTCCCTATAAAGATAGTGCCTCCATATCTTCAAAGCAAACACTACCGCGACCAATTCTAAATCATGGGTAGGATACCCCTTCTCATAGTCCTTTAATTGTCGTGACGCATACGCAATGACCTTACAGTTTTGCATAAGTACACAACCTAGTCCTTTATGCGACGCATCATTGTACACAACAAAATTACTTGTGCTATCTGGTAGAGACAACACAGGAGCCGTACTCAACCTCTTCTTTAATTCTTGAAAACTTTCCTCACACTTCTCCATCCAAACGAACTTTACCGCCTTCCTAGTTAAATTCGTTAACGGAGTCGCAATTTTAGAAAAATTCTAAATGAATCTTCTGTAGTAACATGCCAATCCTAGGAAACTCCTTACTTTCGATGGTGTTTTCGGTTGTTCCCAGTTAAGCACTACTTCAACTTTGGACGGATCCACCGAAATCCCATCCTTGTCAATCACATGTCCAATAAATTGCACCCGTTCTATCCAGAATTCACACTTTGAAAACTTAGCGTACAACTTCTCTCTTCTTAATGCTTCCAATGTTGACTTTAAATGCTCTACATGCTCTTCTTTGGTTTTGGAATAAATTAGAATATCATCGATGAATACTACTACAAACGTTTCCAAAAACGACTTAAACACCCTATTCATTAGGTCCATGAATGCTGCAGGAGCATTCGTTAGACCAAATGACATCACCAGAAACTCATAGTGACCATAACGAGTCCTGAACGCTGTCTTCAGGACATCTTCTTTCCTCACCTTCAACTGATGATAACCACTCCTTAAATCTATCTTTAAGAAATACCTAGCTCCTTTCAATTGATCAAACAAGTCGTCAATTCTTGGCAATGGGTATTTAATCTTAATTGTGACCTTGTTCAATTCTTTGTAATCAATGCAAAGTCACATCAATCCTTCCTTCTTTTTGACAAATAACACCTGGGCTCCCCACGGCGATACACTCGGTTGAATATACTTCTTATCTAAAAGTTCTTGCAATTGTACCATCAATTCTTTCATCTCTACTTGAGCCATACGATACGGAGCTTTCGATATCGGGGCGGTTCCTGGCGCCAAATTGATTACAAATTCAACTTTCCTATCTGGCGGAAGTCCTGGCAAATTGTTTGGAAAGACGTCTACAAAGTCCCTTACGATAGGTATCTCTTCTAATTTCAGACTCTCTTTTCGTGTATCAACTATGTAGGCTAAGTATCCCACACAGCCTTGTCTCAACAACTTCCTGGCCTATATCATCGTCAGACAACTCGCTTGCCTAAGCAACTTGCTGCCGTAAAATACTACCTTTGACAGAGTCATAAGGTTAATACGTTTCTTTTAGTAATCAATTATTGCCCCATAATTGAATAACCAATCCATTCCCAAAATAACGTCAAATTCCCAAAGTTTGATTGGGATAAGATCTACAGTCATCACGTTTCCCTTAATGTCCACTCTACAGTTCTTGTGTACGTACCTAACAGGAATTACCTCCCTATTCGCAATTTATATGTTCAAAGGGTAATCTAATTCCTCCTTAGGCAAATCTAGATTCTTAGCAAAGTCGTCGGATATAAATGAACAAGTAGCACCCAAATCAAACAATACATAAGCATCTATATTATTGATCGGAATGATACCTGACACTACATCGCGAGACTGCACGGCGTCTTGCAAGGTCATGTTGAAAGTCCTGGCGGTAGGTCAGTTTGTTAGTGCTGATCCAGTTATGGTTAACGTGCTACCACCACTGTTTCCCTTGTTTCCTCCTGTTCCTGCTCCTCCTGCTGCCTTCTTGGGACAATCCCTAGCTAGATGATCCTTTGATCCGCAAGTGAAACAAGCGCCCTTCTTTGGATTCGGACAATTCGGTGCTATGTGGCCTTCCTGACCACAATTATAGTAAACCCTCTTCCCTTTCAGGCATATCCCCACGTGATTCTTCCCGCAGGTAACACACACTTCCACTTTATTCTTCTGACCTCCCTGTTGATTTCCAACAGATCCATTGTCATTCCACTTCCTCTTCTGATTGTGACCACCACTGTTACTACCACTTGCTTTGTTATTCTCATTTTTACCTTTCTTCTTATGGCCCTGGTTATACTTAGTTAGAGCATCACTCCCACCTTCTACGATAATCGCCTTCTCCAAAACTATGGCAAAAGTGTTCAATTGGAACATTGACACCTTGTTGTACAACCACGGCTTCAATCCTTGTTCAAATCTCTTCGCCTTCCTCTCATCAGTATTCACCTGGTAGGTTGCGAACCTAGCTAATTCGTTAAATTTCGTAGCATATTTTGGTACAGTCATGGTACCCTATTTCAGCTCCAGGAATTGAATCTCTATCTGATTACGTGAGCTTGTCAGAAAATACATCTCAAAGAACATCTCCTTAAACCTATCCCATGCAATTACACCCTGACCTCTTCGAACCTTATTCACTTGCCACCAATAGATGGCCTCTGACTTAAGCATGAACGTTGCAAAGGCAGTCTTTTGGTCATCACTAACCCTAGCAACGTCAAATACTTTCTCCATTTCCATCACCCAGGTTTGGGCTTCGATTAGGTTCAGGGAACCGCTAAATTCTGGCAGTCCTACGCTTTGAAATCCTTAAATAACGTAACTGGTGGAGCTTGCGGCTGATTTGCAAGTGCTCAAGCTAAAAGGTTCACCAACTGTTATACAGGATTAGCATTGACATCTTTGTTGTTATTGGTAGAGCTCTCCTGAGCTTGTTAACGTGGTTGGCGTCTCGTCGGCATTTTCTGTTTAAGAATATGCGCTTATTAGATAACCACTCAATTTCTTAAGTGTTCAATACTTAACTCAAACAATTCAAAACACTTCACACATAACATCTTCAAATAAACTTGATATTTCATTCATTCAAAAAGTCTTAAACATAGAAAGATAACATCACTCTATTTACATCAACTATCCAGAGATCAAACAATCTTCAGGATTAAATAGTCATATTCCGTTGTGTATAATCACGCTGAAATTTACATCATTAACTACCATAAATATTTACATATACTTCAATACTTTTCCTATCACGGCCTACTAAGGCGTCGAACCGCCTTTCTGCATTCTTCCTCCATGATACGAAACATCGTCCTACGATCCAACATGTACAATGGCAAGTCCTCGAACTGAACTGGATAGTGGAGAACTTGTTCCTAGGCCCTATCAATCGCTGTCTGAAAAGTGTAGTCTGTCTCCTCAATCTTAGCCTTTTTTGCCCGTTCGCCTTCTTCGGAAATTTCTGCACATCGAGCGATATTCATCTAGGCGTTTTCTATCCTAGCACGTTCCGCTGACTCCTCACTAAGGTTATCCTTCAATTTCTCGATTTCTAGTTTCATTTTCTCATTCTCGGCTAACAGATCTTCCTTTTGGCTTTCTGCCTGAACTAACTTCCATTCTACATCTCCAAGGCGTGTATCAAGATCCTCAATCTTCTCATTCTTCTGGTCTATAGCGGTCTGGCATCTATTTGTCAGTCCCTCTAACTCTATCCTGCAACTCTATGGTACGATCATACAGTGCATCGTACATCTCAACATCAATAGAGGTAAGGGGTACCTCCTCGGGATCCTCATCATCCTCCTCAGTCTCTACCTCTACCTCCTCAGAATCCTCCTCTGAATCAAACTTAGGCTCATGCTCCTGACCCACAACAGTGATCAATGGAGATGGCTCTCTCTGTATCAACTGCTCTCGGATAATATGGATATCACGGGGCTCCTCCTCTCCAGCCACTCGGGGCTCAATCTCCCTAGGCTGACTGAATCCTCCAACATCCGACATTCTGACAACAAAGTTTAAGTTTTAATTAATACTCGGTACTAGTCACGGCACATAGGTTGTTAACACATAAGCACATAGCACATAAAGTCTTTTATTATCTTTAATGAATTCCTTAATTCATTCCTTAGAACTCGATAAGAGTTTATCACCACTATATTCTCTATCTCTTAAAAGGTTACTATCCTAAGGTTTTCCCACCTAAGGTTCATAACCTACAACTTTGATACCAACCTGTGACACCCCCAAATTTGGGTACTTAATTCCCACAGGATTTGGTGTTCACTGGCCAAATAAATCACATCACATCTAACAACTCATTCAAATATAAATGAGAATTCTTAATAAAAATAAAAATCTCCCATTAAAGGGTTACAACATCTTTAAGAAATAAATCCCAGGTCATCTAACCTTAATAAAACATCAATGCGGAAACATAACATAAGTTTATTACATAAACATCATTCAAATAAATTAAACAAGTCTTCATCACTTGTTTGTTTTGTCTTTGCCCTTACTAGTGGATAGCTCGTCAATTCTTTCAATTTTAGCTGCAGTGTTATTATGCAAGGGTGAGCAACAATTGCCCAACAAGTAACACAATATAAATAATAATAACATGCGAATAATCAATAGATATCAGATAATCGAATACTCGGCTTTTGAATCAAGATTAGAAAACAAGAATCAAAAGAACATCTGAGGGTCACAAGACCACGAACTATGTCCTAGGTTATCAAGTATTTCTACTTTAAACCTTTAACAGTCATAAGACTATATGGACCTTACTTCTCGTACTTAGGGGGATCAGCCCTTTGTACCATATATGTGAAAGTAGCATGCACACAAGCCAATCATATTTGATATGATGTAGCATATACTTTGTAATCTTATTCGTTTATTAAAGGCATTTTACTTTATCTACATGATGTTGTTATATTAAATGTGATAAACCCATAGTTTTGAGCAATGCTTTTAGAATCATGATGGTGATCATGTTAATGAGATCTAAATTCAAGATAGCTCACAAACTAAAATCGTTCCTAATCAATAGATTACTAGAAAGGGGATTAGTGAATCTGGATAGATTAGTACATACGTTGCTTATTCTTATAAAGAGGATGATTGATCTCATAATCATTTGTGTGGAGACACTAAAGCAAGTATGTAGGTGCTTATTAAAAAATAAGTTTACTGAACGTGGCTCACTAAGGAATACCTAATGGAGTTTTACTCGCTTGTTAATAGGAATTCCTCTAGTGATAGTAGTACAAGTGATCCTTGGACTTGAGATCATCATAGTATCTTGTGTGCGATGAGTTATACTTTGACATGTCCCTTAGGACCCTTAGGGTATATCAAAGGGTATGTTTGGGTATAATAAGTTATACATGGAGATAGGAGAATGATCAACAAAGAATCTACCACTTCTAGTAAAAGGAGAGAATGTCCTATGTGATTCGATAAATGACGACTCAAAAGTCTTTGGCCAAAGCAGAATGAAATTAGAAAGGAGTTTCTAATTTGCATTAATCAGAGTTGTGCATTTGAGAATCGAAATACATATAATTAAATAAAATAAGACTTGACAGTAATTCCATGTCTTATATTTAATTGGGACATTGTATGGTAGAAGGATTGAATTGTACGGTAACTATGCACGGAAAGGTTCTTTTGTGATTAATGTTGAAATCTATATTATCTGAAAAGTCGTTGATCGCTAAGAGGACTTACCCTTATTGTAGAATAAATATTATTTATTTAAATAAATTAAATATTTTAAATTATTTATTTAAATAAGATTAGAATTGCTCTAATTGATTTATTCACAACCGGTTTAATATGGAGAACCTAAAGGGTCACACCGTAAAAGGAAAATATTTGTTTAAGAAGTAAATGACATAATCGTAATAATAAGTTAAGAGTATTTAATTTAATATGTGGAGATAGAATAAATTAAATAGCTTAATATTTATTATTTAATATTTTATAAATATTAAATATAAATTAATAAGAGGAGTCTTATTATTATTATTACCATTACTATTATATAATTCCTAATAGGGATTGAGAATTAATTAATAGAAGTACTCTCTCATGCATTCTTAATTAGATTAGGAGTATAATTAATTAAAGGAGTTTAATTAGAATATAAACCCTAATCCTAAATAGTTTAGGAGGGTTCCCTATATCTATAAATAAGAGGAGTCTTATCATGATTTGGGGTTAGACAATTACACACTCTTCCATACGAATTGGAGAGACAGAGTACTTGCAATTTCTATAGAGATAAAAACTAGGGTTTTGCCAACACCGATCTTCTTGAACAACTATTATTCCTTGGTGGATCACCTCTAGAGGTCAAACACTTGGGTGGCTAACGTTGATCAAAGAAAGGAATTTAATTGGTGGAATTCAAGGAGAACACGAAGGATTTAGAGGTGAACTCGTACCTGTGGAAGCATGGTTCTACAAGGATATAATTCTATATCTCTATCTCTTTCGTTTAATTGATAATTAATCATAAGGATGATCATGGTGATAGTTTGTATGAAAAATTTTAAAATCCGTTTTATCGCGCTTCCGCACTATTTATGTAATAGGATTGCATGTTCGCGCTATTTACAAACCTAACAGTGGTATCAGAGCCTAATCGTGTGCTAATTATCGATTTTGATGATTCCATGTGTGTATGATATGCGATTGGATCGAAATTTTTGCGCAGAATCTATTTTTCTGAATCTGCTACGCGGCGTAGCTGCGCCGTTTCTAGTTCATTCTGGAGCGTAGCTGCGCCCAAACCAAGAAAGTCGTTTCTGGGGCTCAGCGCAGCTGCGCTGTTTCCCAGTTCATTCTGGGCGCAGCTGCGCCGGATAGCAGAATTCGAAAAAAAAAAAATTTCCTTCAATTAAAATAAATGGTTTATTTAATTGATATAAGTTTAGAATAAAGGAGTTTATTCACATATGGAATAGAATTCCATGTTTTCTAGAATAAAGGAGTTTATTCACATATAGAATAGGATTCCATGTTTCCTTAAAAATAAAGATATTTATTTTGATAAGGAATAGGATTCAACATATTTTATTTTCCAACAATTTTAAGTTAAAATAAAAGAGTTTGTTTTGAACTTGAAATTGAATTCCATGTTAATTGAAATAAAAGAGTTTATTTTGATTTGGAATTTGATTAAAAATAAAGGAGTTTATTTTTATTCAAAATTGGATAAAATAAAATAAATAAGTTTATTATGATTTAAATTTTGATTAGAATAAAGGAGTTTATTTTTATTTCAAAATTGGATTTCTAGTAAATTTTTAATTGCCCATTAATTGATATCAATGCATATATGGAATGGTTTTATTATTCATGAGATGAATGTTATTTATTTATACATATGGAGATATGTATGATAATAAATAGGAATTGATTATGGACTATTGACCAATGTGTGATTGGATTTATTTTAGTAGATGCTTTAATGAATGGGTTTTTATAAATGGGGTCTGCGTACCTCGTCTTCTCTAGTTTTTCTTAATGTAAATTCTATCTCCCTCCTATGTACTTTCCCTTGACTGCTGATCAAGGTTTCTATTTATTGTAAATAGTTTATGTAATAGGTTTAGTTAGAATTACTTGAAGAATTGGAGACAAAGGAGCAAGGAGCGCTTGAAAACCCGTTTGTAATGGAGCCCGGGTTTAAATGTAATAGTTATATTTAAATTTTGTTCTTGCACCCTAGGTTTGACCTTTTGGTTCACTTGGTGGCTCTAGTGAACCAAACTAGAATAAAAGTCCATAATCAATCCGGGTAGAATATAGTATTCTATATGTGCATGCTTACTATGTATATATTATATATTATACAACATGCTTCACATGTTAAATAATATGACACGTATTATATATATATATATATATATATATATATATATATATATGTGTGTGTGTGTGTGTGTGTGTGTGTGTGTGTGTGCATGCGCGCGCTAAACAAGATGAGACAAATAATAACAAACCCCTCAAATAAATTATATTAAGTCCTAAACGTTCAAAGATATTTGGAATATCGAATGTCGCCTTCTAGCATGGTAAAGCAATAAAGCATTAAATATTTAATATGAGTTTGTTGTGTCACACAAGGCAACTATTAAATATTTAAGATGTTGCTTTATCACATTTGATGCTTATAAATAGACTGAACGATATTATTTTGTTGTGTCACACAAGGACAGTGTTTTTCTTTCGAATATATGGAAGTGCAAGGTTGGACTTAACTTGGATAATTTTGATTCGGATATGTCACACTTGATCAAAATAATCTAAGAGGCAAAATACAAGGAGTTACATAGCGATGTAATTGACAATAGTTGTCTACCTATATATTTATATATCGTTTGTTGTGTCACACAAGGCTATATACATTTGAAATGGGATCCTTATTCTCACTAGCAAACCTTTAATTAGATTTGCCGAACTATATGTATTGAGGGTAATATAGTTTGATAAAAAAGTGAGAGGTACCAATTTAAAATAAAGACCTAATTTATTTTGGTAATTAATTAAGAAATGAATGTATGCTAAGATATTGTTAAATTACAAATTCATTTACAGAATTTTACAATGTCTAATTTACTATCACTGCGGAGCATATTAGATGTTAATTAACTAAACCAAATTAAAAGGACTGGTTAAAGAATTTGAGAATAGTTCTCAAAGCTGAAAAGCTATCTTATGTCCTTAATACGCCTATCCCTACAATGGTTGCAGGCAATGCCTCTGAGTAAGAGATTACTACTTTTAGAAAGTGGCAAGATGATGCACAGTTGGCTCAATGCATCATTCTCGCATCCATGAGTAACGAGCTTCAGCGCCAGCATGAAACTATGGATGCTCCTACTATACTCTTGCACCTTCAAGGAGTTAAATGGTGAGGAAAGTAGGACTGCTAGATATTAGATATCTAAGGAGCTCTTCCAATCTAGAATAATCGATGGCACTACAGTACAGACATATGTCCTAAAATGATTAATCTAATTGAACAATTGGGATAACTGGGTTTTAATGGATGGAGAGTTGATCCAAGATTTGATCTTGCAATCACTTCCGGACTATTTCTCACAAATTGTTGTGAATTTCCACATAAATAAGCTATATGTCAGCCTACCTAAATTACTTAAACATGTTGAAAACTGTAAAGAGTCACTTTCCAACCAAGAAAGACCAAGTCTTATTGGTAGATGATTCTTCCAGGAAGCGGAAGAGGGCCAAAGGATCTTCTTAAAAGAAGAACAATTCAAAGAAGGTAAATGGAAAGGCAAAAATAAAGGACAATAAGAACAAGACTGATGCAGATAGCAAAGGAGTTTGCTTCCACTGCAATAAGCCTGGATACTAGAAAAAAAACTGTAAGGAGAATCTTACAGAGGCTAATAAGAAGAAGCTTAGTGAAGCTTCGATTACAAATACAGGTTTGTTCATGATTAAAAATAAATCTTTCTGTAAGTCAAGGTTCTACTTGGGTATTGGATACCAGCTGTAGTTCTCACGCATGCAATCTAATGCAGAGACTAAGCAGAAGTAGAAAGTTAAACAAAGAATAAGTAATCTTATATGTGGGAATGGAGCA
This sequence comes from Aralia elata, assembly GCA_034770075.1. Taxonomy (NCBI): domain Eukaryota; kingdom Viridiplantae; phylum Streptophyta; class Magnoliopsida; order Apiales; family Araliaceae; genus Aralia; species Aralia elata. The sequence continues at coordinate 59,892,002 of CM068388.1, read as the reverse complement.
AAGGTTGCTGCATTAACCATAGGAACTTATAGTTTAGCATTGCCTACGGGCAAGTCTATTAAGTTAATAAGTTGTTATTATGTTCCAGTTCTTATTAGATACATTAGAACTTTCGTTGTTGGACAAGGAAGGTTCTGGTATTATATTTAAGAACAATTGTTGTTCTATTTATAATGATAATGTTTTGTTTGAAACTGAAAGAATACTTGATAAACTTTATATACTTGACTTACATGAAAAATATTTTGCAAATTAAATAAACTAATAAAAGAAAAGGAGATGGTCATTCAAAGAGTTGAATGTGTGTATTTGATAAAATACAAGTCTGAATCATTTGAAATGTTCAAAGAATTCAGAAGTGCAACATATTAACAAAGTATTAAGATTTTTTGATCAGATCGAGGAAGAAATACTTATGCAATGAGTTTCTAGATCATCTTAAAATGATATTTTCTCATAATGGACACCTCCTGATACGTAATAATTGATTGGTGTATCTAAAAGGAGAAATTGTACCTTGTTGGATATGGTGCAGTCCATAATAATTTTTACCGACATTCTAGTATCCATCTGGGGTTATGCCCTAGAAACGGCTGCATATCTACAAAAATAAGGTAACCTCAAAAATCCGAGCCCAAGACTCCATAAAGGTTATGGATAGGAAGGATTCCTACTCTTAAGTATGTTAAGATAAGGGATTGTCCAGCTTATGTGAAAAGGTTTCAAAGATAAGTTTGGGACAAAATCTGACAAGTGCAGATTTGTGGGATATCCTAAAGAAAGTTTAGGGTATTATTACTATAATCCTACACGTTGCCTTCTTAGATAAAGGTGTTTATCATTGAAAGAGCTATTGGGAGGGTAATAGATCTTGAAGGAGTTTAAGAACCACAAAGCACTTTAAGTTGAACCGAGGAACCTGTAGATAGACCTATTGTACCACAACCGAATCGTAAATCAGGAAGAGTACCGAAGATACCTGGAAGGTATGGATTCATTATAGAGGATGATGATGAGGTACGCATCATAGAGGATGATGATCCAGTTATATACGATGAGGCTATGAGTAGAAGACACTCAGAGAAATGGTAGATGACCATGAAATCCGAAATGGACTCCATGTATGACTAAGTATAGACTCTTGTTACTCCACAAAAGGTTATAGTGCCTAAAGGGTGAATATGGGTCTTTAAGAGAAGGACTGGGGCAAATGGCAAGGTGGAGACCTATAAGACCAGACCTGTTTAAAAATTTTTTAAGTTAAAGAGTTGACTGTGATAAAATCTTATTACCGGGTAATGCTCAAGTCCATTTGGATTTTACTTGCGATTATAGCTTATTACGAAATCTGGCAAATGGATGTGGAGACGTCCTTCCTTCATGAAGACTTGAGGAAAATATATGTATGATACAGCCAGAGAAATTTGTTTCAAAGGTTGAAGCAAATCATATATATAAGCTGCAACGATCCATTTATGGATTGAAGCAAGCTTCTCAAAGATGGAACATTCATTTTGATGAGACAATCAAAAGAGTTTGATTTTATCAAAAATGAGAATGAACCTTGTATGTACAAAAGGGTCAGTGGAAGCGTTATGACATTCTTGGTATTATATATTGATATACTACTGATAAAGAATAACACACCAATGCTACAATCAGTAAAGATAAAATTGTCTAAACATTCCTCCATGAATGACTTGGGAGGAGCATCCTATAAATTGGGGATATAAATCTATATAGATAGATTTAAAAGGATGTTTGGCTTGACCCAAGGAACGTATATTCATTTGATGCTAAAGGCGTTTAGCATGGCAAACTCCAAGAGAGGTCTCCTGATGATGAGCTATGGAGTGTATCTCTCTAAAATTGTCCCCAATTGAAAGAGAGATCGCATGAGTTACTATCATGTATGCAATGAATATACAAGGCTTGATGTTGATCAGTCATATTCTAGAGATGATCATTGTAAGACAGTGACAAACATCTTTACGTACTTAACCGGTACTGAAGATGTGATCATGATTCATGGTAGGTCTGAATTAAAACTAGAGAGCTAAACAGACTCAAATTTTTCAGACTGACCAAGACGATAACAAATCTACTTTAAGGTAAATCGTTACCTTGAAAGGTGGTGCAGCGAATTGGAAAAGTTCCAAATAGCAAAGAGTTGTTGGTTTAGTGACAAAGACAAAGTATGTAACTGTAAATGAAGCTGCAAGTTGATTGTTTGGATGAAAAGTTCATTACAGAACTAGGAATAGTTCCTAAGTCTCATCTTGGATTCAAACAAGTGTTGCGGCACTTTCATTTGATTAGCCGAATCATTGAAAGAGGAGAAGTCACTATAAAGATAGTGGACTCTCAAGAACAACATTGCATATCCATTTATTGAAGCTTTATCCAAATAGCAGGATGATCGTCACTTAGAGAAGAAGGGTATTAGATACCATGGCGATTGGCTTTAGTGCAAGTGGGAGATTGAAAGTAATATGCGCACAAGCCAATCATATTTGATATGATGTAGCATATACTTTGTAATCTTATTCGTTTATTAAAGGCGTTTTACTTTATCTACATGATGTTGTTATATTAAATGTGATAAACACATAGTTTTGAGCAATGCATTTAGAATCATGATGGTGATCATGCTAATGAGATCTAAATTCAAGATAGCTCACAAACTAAAATCGTTCCTAATCGATGGATTACTAAAAAGGGGATTAGTGAATCTGGATAGATTAGTACATACGTTGCTTGCTCTTATGAAGAGGATGATTGATCTCATAATCATTTGTGTGGAGACACTAAAGCAAGTATGTAGGTGCTTATTGGAGAATAAGTTCACTAAACGTGGCTCGCTAAGGAATACCTAATGGAGTTTTACTCGCCTGTCAATAGGAATTCTTCTAGTGATAGTAGTACAAGTGATCCTTGGACTTGAGATCACCATAGTATCTTGTGTGTGATGAGTTATACTTTGACATGTCCCTTAAGACCCTTAGGGTATATCAAAGGGTATGATTGAGTATAATAAGTTATACATAAAGATAGGAGAATGATCAACAAAGAATCTACCACTTCTAGTAAAAGGAGAAAATGTCCTATATGATTCGATAAATGACGACTCAGAAGTCTTTGGCCAAAGCATAATGAAATTAGAAAGGAGTTTCTAATTTGCATTAATCAGAGTTGTGCATTTGAAAATCGAAATACATATAATGAAATAAAATAAGACTTGACAGTAATTACATGTCTTATATTTAATTGGGACATTGTATGGTAGAAGGATTGAATTGTACAGTAACTATGCACTGAAAGGTTCTTTTGTGATTAATGTTGAAATCTATATTATCTGGAAAGTCGTTGATCGCTAAGGGGGCTTACCCTTATTGTAGAATAAATATTATTTATTGAAATAAATTAAATAGTTTAATTTATTTATTTAAATAAGATTAGAATTGTTTTAATTGATTTATTCACAACCGGTTTAATATGGAGAACCTAAAGGTCACACCACAAAAGGAAAATATTTGTTTAAGAAGTAAATGGTATAATCGTAATAATAAGTTATGAGTATTTAATTTAATCTATGGAGATAGAATAAATTAAATAGCTTAATATTTATTATTTAATATTTTAGAAATATTAAATATAAATTAATAAGAAGAGTCATATTATTATTATCATTACTATTATTTAATTCCTAACAGGGATTGAGAATTAATTAATAGAAGTACTCTCTCATGAATTCCTAATTGGATTAGGAGTATAATTAATTAAAGGAGTTTAATTAGAATATAAACCCTAATCCTAAATAGTTTAGGAGGGTTCCCTATATCTATAAATAAGAGGAGACTTATCATGATTTGGGGTTAGACAATTACATACTCTTCCATACGAATTGGAGAGAGAGAGATAGTACTTGCAATTTCTATAGAGATAGAAATTAGGATTTTGCCAACACCCATCTTCTTGAACAACTATTATTCCTTGGTGGATCACCTCTAGAGGCCAAACACTTGGGTGGCTAACGTTGATCAAAGGAAGGAATTTAATTGGTGGAATTCAAGGAGAACGCGAAGGATTTGGAGGTGAACTCGTACCTGTGGAGGCATATTTCTACAAGGGTATAATTCTATATCTCTATCTCTTTCGTTTAATTGATAATTAATCACAAGGATGATCATGGTGATGGTTTGTATGAAAAATTTTAAAATCTATTTTATCGCGCTTCCGCACTATTTATGTAATAGGATTGCATGTTCGCGCTATATACAAACCTAACAGTATGTGCACAACATCTAAACGCTAACGCCTAAAATAGTCCCCTATAAAAGGGTTGTTCATCTCAGTTTGACATTAGAGTCCGCACCAAAGGAAGTTTGGTTTGGATTTACTTCAATAATGTTTCTAGAATTTAGAACGCTCATCAACTATGGACTAGTCGAATCAATAAGGGTTCGCTAGTCAATCAAGGTTCAATAATCTAATATGAAAGGTATTCAAGAACAAGAGACTGAATCTCAAAGGCATACAATCGAATAAACTCTATAAAACTGAAGTATTAATTAAAGGAATCAGAATATCACATTTGAATTCATAACTTGAATGAATTATGGTAAAGAACTTGCTCAATATGAAATAGAGTATAGAAACTTGCATAAAAGGGAGATAGAATTTTAGAACTTGCTCAATGAAAACTGGAGTTAAGAAACTTGCTTTCAACGAAATAAAAAGATTAAGAGTAGAAAACTTGCCTCGTGCGTAGATTATAAATTAAAATTCACGTTCCTTAATCAACCTATACATTCTATTTATTAAGCAGTAACAATGATTAGTTATAGTATTATAAACACTTCCGGATTCATTCTCATCCAATTTCATTTTAATATCTCAATTGTCACCGGATAATTAATAGGTATTTGCTTATCATCCATCATAGTATCTTATTATTCATTTAATACCTTAGTCTAAGCTTTAAACATGCATATGATAGCATAACATGAGCACAAAGAAAAAGGAAAATTTTCATTCATGGTCCACCGTCGGGGCGGTAGATTTCCTTTACAAAACGCCGTCGGGGCGACTCTACCACCGAGGCGACAATTGTAGTTCAATTTGGGCGCCGAGGCGAGGTCATCATCGGGGCAACCAAATCAGTTCATTTATACCGCCGGGGCAGGGACACCGCCGGGGCGCTAATCCTAGTGTATTTCCACCGCCGTGGCGGTGGACCCGAATGTCAGTTTCTGCAGTTTGCGAAGAACACAGAAAATGCCAAATTTGGTCAAAGTTTTTCACAATTCACCAAATTAATTATTGCATATTCATCATATGTGTTATAAAACTAAAACCCATTATATACACAATGATTTCAGCATCATAGACAATCTAAACAACCAATTTAAAGGTTAAAAATTCACTGTTTATACTTTATTATCATGTTTTGATACATTTAGCGTAATCAATCATTGTGAACTCGTTTCTTAACCAATTCAATCCATTTAACTATCGTTTTCTTCGTTTTTACATGCATAAACATAATCAACCATTAATTAACCGATAATCATGCAAATCAAGCATCAATTTTCATACATTTAAGCCATATTCATACTTTACTACTCTGTAATTTCAGAACTCTAATGTGAACATAATTTCATGGATTTAATTACTATAAATCATATACAAACCATATAAAATAGATTTATGCATACTTACAAATATCTAACATCAAGTTATTAAAACTTTAGCTATAGAATTCAATTTACAGAGAACTCAATGTATGTTCATGGAGAAAACTTAAAAGGACATAAATTAAAGGCTTCAATTTAAGGATTACCTTGATTAGATGCTTTAAATTATGCAAGCAGATGAAATGATTTCTTCTTCACTTCTCTAATTCTCTCAAAACTCTCTATCTTTTCTCTTTGTGTTCTCTCTGGCTTAGATTTTAGGAACTGATGAACTATAACGCGTACCAAATAAAACTGACAGAGCATGGTTGTTAGTTAATCCCATAATGGGTTAACTGACCCCAACCTCCCCTAAGGCATTGTTTGGTTAATCTCTTAAAGTCCTTTTTGGTTTATTTTAATAACTTGCTTATAATATAGTTTAATATCACATATTTAATTAATTAAATAATCTTATTAAATCAATTAAATAAAATAGGATAATTCCACATTAAATCACATAGTCACATAATTAAAATTCTCATTTATTGATTATGACAAATCATTAAATCTCTAATTAATTATTAAATTAATTAGAATAACAATATGCTTATTTAAATAATGCATTTAATCAAATAAACTCAATTAAATACATACTTTGAATATAAAAATTCTCCACATCAATTTGACTAATGTAACACATATAATTAAATTAATCTACCACAAATTCATCAATTAATTATTTAATTCAATAATTAAATCATTGAAAAATATTTATTTAATTTAATAAATATTTAAATTAAATTACAAAAATCTCGTTCGTCACAGATCTAGTGATCGTAGAGTTGAGCCTAAGATAACATAGGCACTCAAACAGTCTCAGCAAAGTAGAGGAAGATCATAGAGCAGTACTCTATGACGAGACATAAGAGAGGATGTCTGAAGATTAAGTAGAGTAGTCATCTACATCAAAAGTGCTACAGCATCAGAAGATCATAGAGCACTCCTCTATGACACAGCAGCGGGGCCAACACCTGAAGAACATAGAGCACTCCTCTATGATAAGTATAACTGCAGCAATGGCTCAACGAAGATCATAACACTATGCTCTGAGAACGAAAAGCTAAATAGAGATCACAGAGCATAAGGGAGCACAAACTGCAGTATAGTAAGAAGCACATTAAAGTGTAATGCAAGCGCAAAAAGCCACTCTACGAATAGCAAGGCAGCTCAAGGCCACACTAAAGTAAGCAGCCAACTCTACGATCAGCAGCAACAGGCTACACCCTAGTTGATCGTAGAGTAAGAAAGTGCCAGCAAGGATTAAAGATATCAAAGCACTTAGGGTTACTATCCCAAGATGAGCGGCTGAGTAGTTAAATGAGTAAACTAAGGAACCAATCTGAATAGGGTTCAAATAGCCATGTTTATAGCAGTCAGCATGTCACTCATGTGACTCCACTATCTTGGTACCAGCTAATGGATGCTGACTCAGCCATCACTAGTAGACTTAAGGAAGTAAATTATTCAGTGGTATAATAAACAAGTCTGTAGAACGTAAGTCTCCAACAGAAAGAAGTGCGGGAAGATATCAACGGCAAACTTCCAACGGGAAGAAAATGGAGATCTACATAATAAAAAATTGCATTCGGATTGCAGAGAGTGTGTGGTGAACCAGAGCAAGAACACCAATAGTAAAAACAGCTAAGAGATTCACAGCAATATGAGAGATATGTCAAAGGGTTGGCATATGAGCTAAAAGAGACGAATGACCAAGAAGCCAAGATCAAGAGTGACTAGAGTTGAAGGTAAATCTATATGGGCAACTCTTTGATCAAGAAAAAAGAACATTGTGAGCTGAACAGATAAAAAACTGACTTGGAAAGTCAACTAGTGTTCATTTAGAGTGATCATCTACATCTGCTATATACCAGAAGAAGGAAGAACTTCAATGACCATCATCAGCAACATCCAGAATAAGATCACAAACAGCTACCAAGTGCTTGAAGATAAAGGAGATCAAAGTTCATCTTGGCAGCACAACCCAACAAACAATCAACACACCAAAGAGGGCAGAGCGTCCTTGTCTTAAGTGACTAAACAAAGTCAAGTCTGCTGGACTTACTGAGTACCAAAGGGTACAAGAGATTCTACGGCTATTGGTCTTAGTCTACGGGATTCTAAAGCTACTGGATTTGAAGAGTTCTTTGTGAACTGGGTTTCCAAGTCTGCTAGACTTGAAGAGGGTCATAGGATCCTTGTCCGAGGGACTAAAAACAACTCATGTCTTCGGGACTCAAGAGGGGTCAGAGGATCTGTGTCTGCGGGACTTGAGGAGGGTCATAGGATCTTTACCTTAGTGGCTAAAAACAACTCTTATCTGCTGGACTTGAGGAGGGTGGTGAGTCATTATCTTTGTGACTAAAACAATTAGTGGATTGCTACTTGTTGAAGTAGAAGAGTGGAGTAGGATTTATTCAGTCTCTGAACCACTTAAAAGCCTATTGTGTCTTTTAATTTATGTCATTTACCTTATGCACATTAACTGCTATATCTGTTATCAACCATACCGTAGATTTGTCAATTGAATTAAGATTATATTTACATATTTGAAGGGGTTATTAAAGTATATTTCATTGTGCAAGAATTGATTATACTAATCATAATTGTTATACTTTCACAGATTAAATGAAAAAGGTTTAAAGGATCTATTCATCCCCCCTTCTAGATCCCTATTGTGTCCTCGGGAACCAACAGACTCATCTGAGAGGTTGATCGGTCAAGATGACTATAGTTCTTCCTTGAAAATACTACCGAAGCATTTTGTTGGTGATTACTAATGCATATGCCAGTTTCTCAAGATTTGGGTACCTGGTTTCGGCATTCCGAAGAGAATGGCTGACGTAGTAAACTGGCTTCTGTCCTTTAGAATCCACGCGAACTAAAGTTGCGCTGATGGCTTGAGGGCTTGTTGATAGGTAAACATATAAGTCCTTTTTAGGTAAAGCTTTAGTAAATACAAGAGGAGACGATAGATACCCTTTTATTCATTCGAATGCTTTTTGGCACTCTTCGGTCAACTGAAAAGTCTTTTAATTTTGTGCTCCCTTCAGAGTATTAAAGAGAGGGAGCTAGGCATTTTTTTCGCTGACCTTGCCATAAAGCGCCGAAGAGCTGTCAGCCTACCTATGAGCCTCTACGCTTCTTTGAAATTATTGGGAGGCTGCACGTTAAGTATAACCGCTATTTTCTCGGGATTTGCTTCAATCTATCTTCGACTAACTATATATCCTAAGAATTTTTCTGATCCGAGGCTAAAAGTGCATTTTATCAGATTCAGCTGCATGTTATGGTGTCACAGGTTCTGAAAACATTCTTCGAGGTCAGCTAAATGATTATCAATTTTTATGGTTTTTAACGATCATGTCATCCATATAGACCTGCATGTTTTTTCCAATCTGATCTTTGAATACCTTGTTCATCATATGCTGATAAGTGGCTCCGGCATTAATGAGGCCAAAGGGCAAGACTTTATAGGCGTAGATAGCTTTATGGGTGATGAAGGCTGTTTTAGGGATATCTTCTATTGATATCCCAATTTGATTATACCCGAAGAAGGCATCGAGGAAGCTAAGCATGATGTGACCGGGTGTAGAATATATTAACTGATCGATGCCTAGAAGGGGATAACAGTCCTTCGGGCAAGCTTTGTTCAAATCAGTATAGTCAACGCACATCCTCTGCTCCCATTATATTTTTTGACAAGCACCATGTTGGTTAGCATTCAGGATAATCGATTTCAGAGATAAACCCTGCCGATAAGAGTTTAGAGATCTCCTCATTAATCACCTTCTGTCTTCCAGACACTATAGTCCGTCATTTCTTCTTTATAGTGAAAGTAGTATGCGCACAAGCCAATCATATTTGATATGATGTAGCATATACTTTGTAATCTTATTCATTTATTAATAAAAGAATTGATTTTCTTAAAAGGTATTTTATATTATCTACATGGTGATGTTATATTAAATGTGATAAACCCATAGTTTTGAGCAATTCTTTTAGAATCATGATGGTGATCATGCTAATGAGATCTAAATTCTAGATAGCTCACAAACTAAAATTGTTCCTAATCGTTGGATTACTAAATTGGGGATTAGTGAATCCGGATAGATTAGTACATACGTTGCTTGCTCAAAACTATGGGTTTATCACATTTAATATAACAGTACCATGTAGATAATATAAAATGCCTTTTAAGAAAATCAATTCTTTTATTAATAAATGAATAAGATTACAAAGTATATGCTACATCATATCAAATATGATTGGCTTGTGTGCATACTACTTTCAATCTCCCACTTGCACTAAAGCCAATCGCCATGATATCTAATACACATCTGCTCTAAGTGACGATCAAACTGTTGTTGTGTTAAAGCTTTAGTAAATGGATCTGCAATGTTGTCTTGAGAGTCCACACACTCTAGGGTGACATCTCCTCTTTCAATGATCTCTCTAATCAAATGAAACCGCCGCAACACGTGTTTGGATTTCTGATGAGACTTGGGTTCCTTAGCCTACGCAACAGCTCCATTGTTGTCACAAAATAAAGGTACGGCTCCTCTAATTCTAGGAACCACTCCAAGTTCAGTTATGAACTTCTTCATCCAAACAGCTCCTTTGCAGCTTCACTTGCAGCTATGTACTCTGCCTCTGTCACTGAACCAGCAACTGTTTGCTGCTTGGAACTCTTCCAACTCACCGCGCCACCGTTTAAGGTAAACACATACCCTGAAACGGATTTACTGTCATCTTGGTTCGTTTGAAAACTTGAGTCTGTATAGCCCTCTAGTTTCAATTCAGACCCACTGTAGACAAGAAATACATCCTTAGTTCTTCTCAAGTACTTTAGGATGTTTTTCACTGCCTTTTAGTATTCTTCTCCTGGATTCGACTGATATCTGCTCGTTACACTAAGTGCATAAGCTACATCTGGTCTAGTACATATCATACCGTACATGATAGATCCTATTGCGGAAGCATAAGGAATCTTACTCATCTGGTCTCTCTCCTCAAGTGTCTTTGGGGCCTGTTTCTTGGAGAAATGTATTCCATGGCTCATCGGCATGAGACCTCTCTTGGAATCTTCCATGCTAAACTTCTTTATCATCGAGTCAATGTACTTTCCTTGGGTCAAGCCCAACATCCTTTTAGATCTATCTCTATAGATCTTTATCCCTAAAATATAGGATGACTCACCCAAGTCCTTCATGGAGAAGTGTTTAGATAACCAAATTTTGATTGACTGTAGCATAGGAACATCATTCCCTATCAGTAATATATCATCAACATATAATACAAGGAATTATACAGCGCTCCCACTAACCTTCTTGTACACACATGGTTCATCCTCGTTTTTGATAAAATCAAACTTTTTGATTATCTCATCAAAACGGATGTTCCATCTTCGAGAAGCTTGCTTCAATCCATAAATGGATCGTTGTAGCTTACAGACTTGGTTTGTTCCAATCGTTGAAACAAAACCCTCTGGCTGTATCATATATACATTCTCCTCAAGCTCTCCGTTGAGGAAGGCCGTTTTCACGTCCATTTGCTAGATCTCGTAGTCATAATAAGCTGCAATTGCAAGCAAAATTCGAATGGACTTGAGCATAGCTACTGGTGAGAAGGTTTCATCTTAGTCAACTCCTTGTCTTTGTTTGAAACCTTTTGCAACCAGTCGGGCCTTATAGGTCTCTACCTTGCCATCTGCTCCAGTCTTTTTCTTAAAGACCCATTTACACCCAATAGGCTTAATGCCCTCAGGTGGTGAAACCAAAGTCCATACTTGGTTCTCATACATGGAGTCCATCTCGGATTTCATGGCTTCTAGCCATTTCTCTAAGTCTTCACTACTCATAGCCTCTTCGTAAGTCAATGGATCATCATCATCTATGATGCGTACCTCATCATCATCCTCTATGATGAATCCATACCTCTCAGGTATCTTCGGTACTCTTCTAGATTTACGAATAGGTTGTGGTACAGTAGGTTCTTCTACTTGGTCAGGTACCTGACTTTGATCTGGAGTATTTTGTGGTTCTTGAACTTCTTCAAGATATATTTTACTCCCACTGACCCCTTCAAGGATAAACTCATTTTCCAAGAAGGCAGCGTGTTTTGCTACAAACACCTTTTGATCAGTAGGATGATAGAAATAATATCCTAAACTTTCTTTAGGATATCCCACAAATCTACACTTGTCGGATCTAGTCTTCAGCTTATCATGCTCAAACCTTTTGACATAAGCTGGACAACCCCAAGTCTTAACATGCTTAAGACTAGGTTTCCTCCCTGTCCATATCTCATATGGGGTCTTTGGGACGGATTTGGTAGGTACCTTGTTAAGTAAGTATGCAGCCGATTCTAGGGCATAACCCCAAAAGGATACTAGAAGGTCGGTAAAACTCATCATGGAACGAACCATGTCCAACAATGTTCGATTTCTCCTTTCAGATACACCATTCAACTGTGGCGTCCCTGGTGGAGTCCATTATGAGATTATACCATTTTCTTTGAGACAATTGAGAAACTTATTGGTCAAGTATTCCCCTCCTTGATCCGATCGAAGAATTTTAATACTCTTACCAGTTTGCTTCTCTACTTCACTTCTGAATTTTTTGAACTTTTCAAACGATTCAGATTTGTATTTCATTAAATACACATATCCAAATCTAGAATGATCATCAGTGAAAGTAATAAAATAAGAATAGCCTCCTCGTGCATTCGTTGTCATAGGTCCACATACATCTGTGTGTACCAACGCTAACAACTCTATAACTCTTTCTCCTTTTCCACTAAAAGGTGATTTAGTCATCTTACCCATGAGACAAGATTCACAAGTTGGATATGATTCATAATCAGATAGCTCTAAAAGCCCATCTTTATGCAACTTGGATAATCTTGTTTCATTGATATGACCGAGTCTACAGTGCCACATAAAGGTATAATTAATATCATCTCTTTTTCTTTTCTTAGTTTGTTCAATTTGAAGTATATTTTCATGCAAGTCAAGTGTGTAAAGTCCATTCAGTAAATTACCAACACCATATAAAACATTTTTATTATAAATAGAACAACTATTGTTCTTTATTATAATATCAAAACCATCCATATCCAATACAGAAATTGAAATAATATTTCTAATGAGTGTTGGAACATAATAACAATTATTTAAACTAATGAACTTACCCGTAGGCAGTGCTAAACGATAAGTTCCTACAGCTAATGCAGCAACCTTTGCTCCATTTTCCACTCGTAGGACGACTTCATCCTTGTTCAGCTTTCTACTTCTGCTTAGTCCCTACATATTATTACATATGTGAGAACTACAACCGGTATCCAATACCCAAGTAGAATTTTGACTTTCAAAAAAATTAATTTCAATCATGAACAAACCTAGATCGGAAGTCGAAGCTTCTCCAAGCTTCTTCTGGTCCGCAAGATACTCCTTGCAGTTCCTCTTCCAGTGTCCTGGCTTATTGCAATGGTAGCAAATTCCTTTGCTATCTGGATCAGGTTTCTTTTTATCCTTTCTCTTCGCCTTGCCCTTAGCCTTCTTGTTTTTCTTCTTTTCAGAAGATACCTTGGGCCTCTTCCTTTTCTCGGAAGAATCATCCACTAGTAAGACTTAGTTCTTGTTGGATGAGAAGTGACCTTTAGCAGTTTTCAACATGTTAAGTAATTCAGGCAAGCTGACGTCCAACTTATTCATGTGAAAATTCACAACAAATTGTGAGAAGGTGTCCGGGAGTGACTGCAAGATCAAATCTTGACTTAACTCCCCATCCATCACGAACCCAAGTTGTCCAAGTTGTTCAATCAGATTGATCATCTTAAGGACATGAGTCTCAATAGCAGTGCCCTCGGTCAGACGAGATCAGAAGAGCTCCTTAGATATCTGATATCTAGCAGTCCTACTTTGCTCACCATACAACTCTTTGAGGTGCAACAATATAATAGGAGCATCCATAGTTTCATGCTGACGCTGAAGCTCGTTACTCATGGATGCGAGCATGATGCATTGAGCCAAGATTGCATCATCTTGCCACTTTCTAAAAGTAGCAATCTCTTCCTCAGAGGTTGTTTCTGCAACGCTTGCAGGGACTGGCGAATTTAGGACATAAGAAATCTTTTCAGCAGTGAGAACAATTCTCAAATTCCTTAACCAGTCCATGTAATTCGGTCCGGTCAATTTGTTAGCATCAAGTATGCTACGCAGTGATAGTGAGTTTGACATTTTTAAATTCTGCATGTGAAAATAGACAACATTTTAGCATTCATTCATTTAATTAATTACCAAAATAAATTAGGTCTTTATTTAAATTGGTATCTCCCACTATTTTCATCAAACTATATTACCCTCATTATATAGTTCGGCAAATCTAATTAAAGATTTGCTAGTAAGATTAAAGACCCCATTTCAAGTGTATATAGCCTTGTGTGTGCACAACAAACTATATATAAATAAATAGGTAGACAACTATTTGTCAATTACATCACTATGTAATTCCTTGTATTTTGCCTCTTAGATTATAATGGTCAAGTGTGTGCACATCCGAACTAAAATAATCTAAGTTAAGTCCAACCTAGCACTTCCATATATGTGAAGAGAAAAAAACCGCCCTTGTGTGTGCACAACAAAGCAGTAATAAGCATCAAATGTGATAAAACAATATCTTAAATATTTAATACTCTCCTTGTGTGTGCACAACAAACTCATATTAAATATTTAATACTCTATTGTTTTACCATGCTAGAAGGCGACGTTCGATATTCCCAATATCTTTGAACGCTTAGGACTTAATATAATTTCTTTGAGGGGTTTGTAATTATTATTAGTCTCATCTTGTTTAGCGCGCATGTACATATATATATATAAAATACGCGTCATATTATTTTACATGCGAAGCATGTTGGATAATATATAATATATATATATATTTAGTAAGCATGCACATATAGAATACTATATTCTACCCGGATTGATTATGGACTTTTATTCTAGTTTGGTTCGCTAGAGCCACCAAGTGAACCAGAAGGTCAAACCTAGGGTGCAAGAATAAATTTAAATATAACTATTACATTTAAACCCGGGCTCCAATACAAACGGGTCTTCAAGCGCTCCTTGCTCCTTTGTCTCCAATTCTTCAAAATTAATTATAACTAGTCCTATTACATAAACTATTTACAATAAATAGAAACCTTGATTAGCAGTCAAAGGAAAGTACATAGGAGGGAGATAGAATTTACATTAAGAAAAATTAAAGAAGACGAGGTACGCAGACCCCATTTATAAAAACCCATACATTTAAGCATCCTCTAAAATAATTCCAATCACACATTGGTCAATAGTCCATAATCAATCCCTATTTATTATCATACATATCTCTATATGTATCAATAAATAACATTCATTTAATGAATAATAAAACCATTTCATATATGCATTGATATTAATTAATGGGCAAACGTTTTGCTAATATTTAGTTTTGAAACAAAATAAACTCTTTTATTTTAATCAAAAACCAAATCCAAATTAAACTCCTTTAATTTTAGTAATCTGAAATCCTATTCCAGATAAAATAAACATCTTTATTTTAAACTTATATCAATTAAATAAACCATTTATTTCAATTGAAGGAAAAAAAAAATTTCGGATTCTACTGTCTGGCGCAGCTGCGCCCAGAATGAACTGGGAAACGGCGCAGCTGCACTGAACCCCAGAAAATGATTTTCTGGGTTTGGGCGCAGCTGCGCTCCAGAATGAACTGGAGCCGGCGCAGCTGCGCCGCGTAGCAGTTTCAGAAAAAACAGATTCTGCCCAAAAATTTTGATACAATCGCATACCATACACACATGGAATCATCAAAATCGATAATTAGCACAAGATTAGGCTCTGATACTACTGTTAGGTTTATATATAACGCAAGCATGCAATCAAATTACATAAATAGGGCGGAAGCGCGATAAAACGGATTTTAAAATTTTAATACAAACCATCACCATGATCAATCTATGTGCTCAATTAACGATATAAACGGAAGAGAAAGAGAATAAGAATTATACCCTCGTAGATCAAAGCTTCCTCGGGTACAAATTCAACTCCTAGTCATTCGTGTTCTTCTCGAATTCCACCAATTAGATTCCTTCCTTTGATCAACGTTAGCCACCCAAGTGTTTGGCCTCTAGAGGTGATCCACCAAAGAAGAATAGGTATTCAAGAAGTTGGGTATTGGCAAAACCCTAGTTTCTATCTCTATAAAAATTGTAAGTACTCTCCACAATCTAATGCAAGAGTGTGTAACCATAATCTATGATAAGACTCCTCTTATTTATAGATGTAGGAATAACCCTTACCAAAACTATTTAGGATTAGGGTTTCTGTCGACGCCGGTTTCTCGCTTTTCTGCTTTTTAGCCTTTTTATTAGATGATTTTGGGAAAAGGTCGGCATTGATGTTGACGGGGTTTTGAAAGATCATTTTTATGATGAGCCAATTAACCAGAGTCGCCAGTTGGTATATTTGAAATGGATGTACCAACTCATCCGAGTTTTCGTTTTTTCATAAATCGCTGGCTCATATGTGACTCCGAATTAATTGGTCTGCGAATCGAGATTGATAGAGTTCGGGGGCTTGCTTAAGCGAGGGGAAGGTGTTAGGCACCCCCCGACTTCCGTGAAACACGGTTACCGCAACCTTGATGTTTTCCTATCCTTTAATTCATGAAATGTGTATGTGTGCGTGCGTGTGTGTGTGTGTGTCTAATGAATGTTGTGGTGAGTTTTGTAAAAAATGAATTCTTTTTGGTGTTTTATGAAAAAGACGTGTTTTATTTTGGGAATGCTTTAGAATGTCTTTTGGCCTATTCAAGAAAGCTTTATTTCTTTAGGAAAAAGATTTGATTTTAATTGGCAAAAAGCTATGAGATTTTTTATTTAAGCGTTGCTTTGGCAAAACAAGGATCTTTTAAACCTTTGTCAAAATAGGAATCGAAATCTATACATTGCTTTCACAAAATGATGGGCAATTTCTAGGATATCTTTAACCCTATGCACAAAGGTTTAATAAAACGTTTCGTTCATTCATAAAGCCTTTTTTGGTGATGTTTGAAAATGATTTCCTTTGGCCTTCTCGTTTAATAGGAATCGACATTTATTAACACTTCCAATTTTTAGCCTCGTGATTCTAATAACCTAGCTTGTTTGATTTTAATAAAACCTTCATCGTTTAATCTTTGAAATCATTTTTGTGTCACAAAATCTAATCAAGCATAAACACGCGTCGGGGCTCTTCATGGGCATGTAAGCCATCAAAATATCCCCGAACGCCAACAATCACATATTCCACTAATACGGGGCCTTAAACCCGATTCTCGCGTTAGCGTCGTTTTAAGGCCCGACGATTACATGTTACAAAACGAGCATCTTGAATCTATTACATACATCAAAACGTCCATCATCGGATTTGGACCACGGGGTCGCCTTCCTAGGCTCACACGAGATTACTACATGCCCACAAAATGAATACTACATAACTAACCCATACGGGTTTGCCTAACACACCATGATAATCGAAAAGGACAATCTAAATAAATTACACCCAATAAATCATCCTAAACAAGCTAGAAATTTCACCAACTTGGATATCCTCGGGTTATTAGGAAGAAATTCCGTTCCAAGGGAACCCTCACTAATAATCCCCAATCCATGATTGTTCAACAAGATACATGAAAATTACATCTAATTTAACCAACAATATGATATAAATAGCTAGAACAAATAGGAATTTTCACCTTGCAAATGATCTCAAATGGATGTGAATTTGTGTATTTGAATAAGATAAGGAGTGTATTTGATACAATCAAAATCAAAAGAAATAAATCCTCTCTTTTTTTCTCTCTTTTCTTCCTATTTGGTTGCAAATTATGCTCTTTTTCCTCTCTATTTTCGTGCTCTTTTGCTGCTGAAATCCCCTTCTTCCTCAAAATTGCTGAACTCTCTGTATGCTGCACGAAACTGAGCTGAAATAGGCTGGCCAAAGCCAGCCGCAGATTGATTTGCGGCTGGCCGCAGATCAATCTGCGGCTGGCTGGCCGCCTGCCTTCCACTCACCTGATTTCGAGTTCCGTGTTTCGAGTTCCGTGTTTTCAAAAGGCGCACTATTTGGCCGCAGATCAATCCGCGGCTGGACGGTTTAACTTTCTCAATTTTCGTGCTACGCCTCGATTTCTGTGCCGTAACGTCGGTTTTCGCTTACAGGCTCGTATTCTGCAGTCCGAGAATTTTCGGGAGACGTGCCACCTCATTCGGGGATGCCCGTTTCGGATGGCCTTATTATCACGTCAGCTTTGGTGGCCAACCATTGCGGTGGTGTTAAGCGTTCGCACTTGTGCCCATTCCTTTGCTCCCGCAAGCCAGTTCAATTGACGATTTTGCCCTCTTGTCACGGTTAGTACAGGGAATGCAAAAAATGGGTGTCTACAGCTGCCCCTCTTTATCATGTTCATGCAATGTTTAAATGAAATGAACAGGATAAAGAATAGACACTCGACGCATGAATGACAATGCACAAGGATGACAATACATACGTGATGCAACATATATGATTTATGATGCAACGTAAGATGCAATGGATGCAAAACATTCAAAAAAAGGGTGTCGATGCAGATGATCGTCTTGTCGGCGCCGGGTATCGTCGTCGGTCACCCATCTCGTAATTGTCGGTTATCGTCGCCGGTCGATCGTCTCGTCGGGGCCGGGTATCGTCGCCGGTCACCCTTCTCGTAACCCCCGGTTATCGTCGCCGGTTGGTTATCTTGTCGGAGCCGGTTTTCGTCGCCGGACATCCATCTCGTAATCGCCGGTTATCGTCGCCGGTCGATTGTCTCGTCGGGGCCGGGTATCGTCGCCGGTCACCCATCTCGTAACCCCCGGGTATCGTTGCCAGTTGGTTGTCTTGTCGGAGCCGGTTTTCGTCGCCGGTCATCCATCTCGTGATCGCCGGTTATCGTCGCCGGTCGATCGTCTCGTCGGGGCCGGGTTTCGTCGCCGGTCACCCATCTCGTAACCCCCGGGTATCGTCGCCGGTTGGTTGTCTTGTCGGAGCCGGTTTTCGTCGCCGGTCATCCATCTCGTGATCACCGGTTATCGTCGCCGGTCGATCGTCTCTTCGGGGCCGGGTATCGTCGCAGGTCACCCATCTGTGATCGCCGGTTATCGTCGCCGGTCGTCCGTCTCGTCGGGTATCGTCGCCGGTCACCCATCTCGTAACCCCCGGGTATCGTCGCCGGTTGGTTGTCTGGATCTCAGCCCTTCCCAGGGTTTGTGGTTTTTTGTCTTTTTTTGTGGATTTCAGCCCTTCCCAAGGTTGCTCACCATCTTGTTGTGGTTCGCGTGGATCTCAACCCTTCCCAGGGTTTGTTGTTTTTTGTCTTTTTTTGTGGATATCAGCCCTTCCCAGGGTTGCTCACCATCTTGTCGTGGTTCGCGTGGATCTCAGCCCTTCCCAGGGTTTGTTGTTTTTTGTCTTTTTTTTTTGTGGATTTCAGCCCTTCCCAGGGTTGCTCACCATCTTGTTGTGGTTCGCGTGGATCTCAGCCCTTCCCAGGGTTTGTTGTTTTTTTGTCTTTTTTTGTGGATTTCAGCCCTTCCCAGGGTTGCTCACCATCTTGTTGTGGTTCGCGTGGATCTCAGCCCTTCCCAGGGTTTGTTGTTTTTTGTCTCTTTTTTTTTGTGGATATCAGCCCTTCCCAGGGTTGCTTGATTGATTAGATACCAGCCCTTCCTAAGGATCATTGATTGCTTGGATGCCATCCCTTCCCAGGGATTTTTTAATTTGATTTTGAGGGATTTCTTGAAGTGGGATGTGTGATCGGCTTCTGTCCCGGATCTCCCACCAACATCGTCCACGTACTATGCCGCAAAAGCCCTCACGGTCTGATCATTTGTGAGGTTGAAGGCGACGTGCTTGTACTTTCCTGAAGATTTTCATTTTGATCGTACCTGCATGCATGAAAAAGATGTTACGCATGATCTGGCAGATATGGTATGGACAGATGCATGTGCAC
This sequence comes from Aralia elata, assembly GCA_034770075.1. Classification (NCBI taxonomy): domain Eukaryota; kingdom Viridiplantae; phylum Streptophyta; class Magnoliopsida; order Apiales; family Araliaceae; genus Aralia; species Aralia elata. The sequence continues at coordinate 59,872,198 of CM068388.1, read as the reverse complement.
AACATATGTTTTAGATAGAAATGACCCATGTTCAGTCAAATGATACGATTCGACAGTCGTTGTCGTTTGCCAACATTTGATTGGATCACTCCTCGTCGTGAAGTGTAGTTTCTAGACTTCAACATTGGTTTTGTACTCTGCCTGTTCTTGGTCGTCTTCATTTCATCGAGTTGAGGCAGTCTGTTTCGCTCTCTGTGATGATCGACAGCTATGTTGGGCTCCTTGGCCTTTTGATCATTTCTGCTGACCGATATGCTGTCGTCCCGCATTATAACGTCCCTGTATATGCTCATGCACGTTGATCATTGGGATGTCGAGGCAGTGATAGCCAGGATTGGGGAGAGGCCTAATGACGAGAAGTTCTGTGCAGCCTCAGCTTCCTTACATTTCGCGATTCTTAACTGCCCTTGCCTTGGCGCGTGTCGCTACCAAGAATTTCTATCGAAAACTCGCGATGATGACCGTGCTGAGTTATCCACAGCTCTGCAAGATCCTGCATATCAGATGACTAACAAATGCCAAAACTTGAAGGCTCGGGCCGTTAGTGTTAGTTCAACAAAAATATATTATAATCTCGACAAAAAATGCAGTTAAAGCACATGAAATTGAATATCTGTTGATCGCGCAATCTAGCAAGTTGTGAACTGTGAATGTACTAGATTGGAAGTTTTTTTTTTGTTTTTTTTTTTTTTAATCCCTTGTGAGTTGATGATTTTCTATTTAACGAGCTATGAAATCGTAAGAACACCTTCAAGCATTCATGGTCATTGTACGTGAGTAGGGTCGAATTCAAAAGAACTACCCTCCCTCGTCAAAGGTATCCTGTCTTCATTCTCGACAATGTTCTTAGCAGGATTGACGTCATATGACAAATGCACTATGCGATGCAGCATTCAGTAGGAGTTTCTCTTCCATGACTTCTTGTTTAAGGCCGAGAGTTTTTCGTATTTTCTCTTCTCCTTATTAGCCCACTTCACTTGTCTCGTTTTCTTAGGCTATTCAAAATTACCCATTTAACAAGTTTTGGACCAATGACTCCCAATCCAGACGGTTTTGGGGCATTAGGTGTACAGACACCCCTTCGGATTTATTTACTCGAGTAACAAAGGCCACGGTTTGAGACAAGCTGGTGGTCTGCACCATTCATTCTTTACTTGACCTTGCGCAAGATTCGTTTTCTTAGGCTTGAGTTACCCATGTAGCGAGTGTTAGGCCGGTGACTCCCAAACCAGACGGCTTTAGGGCACCAGATGCAGAGACACCCCTTAGGCTTAATTACTCGAGTAGCCCATGCCACGATTCGAATATGCTCGGGCCTCCTCTACTGTATTGCTCGTTTTCTTAGGCTCTGAGTTACCCATGTAACGAGTGTTAGGCCAGCGACTCCTAAACCAGATGGCTTTAGGGCACCAGGTGTAGAGACACCCCTCGGGCTTAATTACTCGAATAACCCAGGCCACGATTCGAGACATTAGCTTGATAATCATTTATCGTCTGTCTTCTTGATATTAGCTCTTGATAATTATTGACTGTCTGACTACGTGTTAATCGCCATCAACGTCGTCATAGTTTTATACCCCACAACTGAAAGTTTGTGCAAATGCAAAGTGAAGGCTGTCACATGAGGTCCATTCTGTCGCAAACGTTGCTTTGAATTAAGGCTTTGTACCTGATCAAGAGGTTGAATGGCCCTCTTCGTCTAACCATACTCACGATCGTGCTCCACGGTTGCTTGTCAGAATTAATCCGATTCCTATCAAGCCAAATAAAATCCCCTTTCACACGGATCATCGTATCCCGGGAAAACTATGCTTGACAAATGCCAGATGATCGTACCGTTGAAGATTGAATTGATATGAGGTAGCATTTGATGATGATGGTGCGTGTTGATGGGATTGTTGCATGGGTGCCAATTTGCACGTCATCATTTCCTGGGTAGTGACAAATGCCCCAGTGTTAAGTTGTTTTTCTTGTGATCTCCCTCGTACTGGCTGCATCGGTATCTCGCTGGGCTGACAAAAGATCCGGTCCTTTGACTTGTTGAAAGGTTTGGGGGATTTTTGATTTTTTTTGATTTTTTGATTTTTTTTTTTTTTAAGATCACAGAGTTGTTTCACAGAATCAGAATTAACGGGCTGGGGAACGCCTTCCCGTCCATTCCCTATAAGATGAGGGCTCCCCCAGCGAGGATTTTTTTATCGTGACGGCTCCTTTTAATTTAGAGCGAAATTCTCCATAGCTTCGTCTTGGCAGGGCGCGATCCTTTTGAGGACTAAATCGTTTATTTTGAATTTCTGGGATCGTACCCTCTTGTCGTATGCCCGGGAGATGCGTAAGGGGCTGCCCTTGCAAATGTGCGAACTGAGGTTCGATAGGCAAACAGGTGAGCGACAATAAATCCGGCCATCCTCGATGATTGGCGGACATTCTTCCCATGACCGTCTTTGTGTTTTATTTGCAGCCCCCACGGCCCCATTCATTTTGGGCCGGTAAATGACTAAATCAAAATGTTTGATCTTGAATTTGTCATATATCTCCTCCTTGAGGGCATCGTTCAGATTTCTATAGTCGATGCGGCCCCTTCCTTCTCCTCCAGGCTGCGGTATTGGGATTCTGTCGGAAAGCCATTCAGGGTAAATAGACACCGTGATGATTCCTGCTTTAAACCGCTTGATAATCTCGTCCTTTACTTTCAACCTCCATTCAGGCTTCAACGTTCTCAACTTTTGCTTAATTGGTCGGAACCCTCCTTGATGGGCAGTCGATGTCCTATAACGTCTGTGGACAATCAAATCACGTCGCCATGGGACCAAGCGAACATATCTCCATACAGGCTCAACAACTCGGCTATTTTTTTATTTTTTTTTAATGTCGAATTTGCCCCTACTCCGGGTTCTTTGTGATCGTTAAGGGTTCTGATGTTTGATGGCGATGGTTTGGTCTAAGTCGAGTTTGGGTTTATCTCCGACCCCTCATTTGATCTCGTCAGGCGTATTGTCGATATCTGTCTCGTCCTACTCAATCCCCATCAGATCGAAATCTAGCTCTATACCAAAATCGTGATCCTCCTTCAAATTTGGCCTATCGCTTGTCAGGCTAGAATGCCTCAAATCGGGGTACCTGACATAAAACAAAAATACTTGTCATATATATAAAACATTTCAGCACATGATCTTTTTTTTTTTGTTTTGGATAACATGACAAAATGACATGAGCGTGTAGGTATTTGAAATAAAACTCAGAATTTTAAAACCCATTGATCTTCTATTGGCTGGGATTCACTGCCATACTCCTGGGTTTACCCCTTCATGGATATCACCTGCTGCACGGTCCAACTGGCCACGGTGAGGTCAAGCAATGGAGCTCATCAGGAGGTGCATGGATCGCATTGGCATGGACCTGACATTGATGGCATTTCCTGACATGCGTATCGCAGTCAGCTTTCATGGTTAGCCAGTAGTGACCCGTTCACATGATTTTCTTTGCCAAAAATGCTCTGCTCATATGGGCTCCGCACACATCGCCGTGTACTTCGTTCATTTGTCTGTGGGCTTCTTCGGCTTCCAGATATCTCAGCAGTCCCGTAGCTAGGTCCCATTTATGCCCTTTGGTGCTGTATATTCCCATGGCCTGCCGGACGACTAATTCGAGTCTCCAACTACTATCATCTTTTTGATTCCCATTCCTAGGGCTAATCTCAGTCCTAGGATGAATCCCTCGTATTCGGCCGTATTGTTGGAGTGGCAGAACTGTAATTTCATGGCTATCGGCCTCTGCCATTTGGATGGATGGAGTATGGATTTTACGGCCTCTTAGTTGGGTCGTAGGGGCAATCTCGCAAAACAAACAAGGGCCGTAGCTTAGTACTGTGCCAGTTACAAGTTGGCAGACGCATGTCAACACTGATGCATCATTATCATTTTTTTTTTTTTTTTTGGTTCTCTAATCTTATCCTGCAACAAGGTCAGTGTTTGATGACAGGATAGTATTTAGAAGTTTTTAGAAAACCTTGGTATGTGGTATGGATTGCCTTCCTGCAAAATCATGTCAGTATTCTCTTTATATGTGCAGGTGATGTAATCACATGATACATGACATATTTATTACGATGATGACGGTATGACAGTTGTATGCCATTTACATGACATTTATTTATTTGACTGAATGATAAAAGGGCATGAAGAAGCTTCCCTTTCGTTAGGTTTATCAGAGGCTGACCTACCCTAGGGTTACTCTCACGGGCTTTTCGGCATGAAGGTCCCCAAATCTTCGCAATCTACTCGTCTGAATCCTTTCGATTGGAGCGGATTTGGGTGGTGCGTTTCCTGAGCCATCAACAGGGAGCAGCCCCTTCGAGTCCAGTAATAAGCAACCGACGGGTTCGCCTCAGGAGGAGGTACACTCTCAACATACATTCACATTCATCGTCCTCACCGTATGCAAATGATTACTTTCAAGTAAAGAAATTCCATACAATTATTCATTTATTGGACAAAACTCACATTCACACAACAAAAAGTACAAAAAATCAAAATATCGCACACACACACATTTTATGAATTTTTCAAAGATAGGATAGCATCAAGATTTGAACGCGGCTTAAGCCCTCTAATGTTCCCCAGCAGAGTCGCCAGCTGTCGACGCCGATTTCTCGCTTTTCCGCTTTTTAGCCTTTTTATTAGATGATTTTGGGAAAAGGTCGGCATTGATGTCGACGGGGTTTTGAAAGATCGTTTTTATGATGAGCCAATTAACCAGAGTCGCCAGTTGGTATATTTGAAATTGATGTACCAACTCATCCGAGTTTTCGTTTTTTCATAAATCGCTGGCTCATATGTGACTCTGAATTAATTGGTCTGCGAATCGAGATTGATAGAGTTCGGGGGCTTGCTTAAGCGAGGGGAAGGTGTTAGGCACCCCCCGACTTCCGTGAAACACGGTTACCGCAACCTTGATGTTTTCCTATCCTTTAATTCATGAAATGTGTATGTGTGCGTGCGTGTGTGTGTGTGTGTGTCTAATGAATGTTGTGGTGAGTTTTGTAAAAAATGAATTCTTTTTGGTGTTTTATGAAAAAGACGTGTTTTATTTTGGGAATGCTTTAGAATGTCTTTTGGCCTATTCAAGAAAGCTTTATTTCTTTAGGAAAAAGATTTGATTTTAATTGGCAAAAAGCTATGAGATTTTTTATTTAAGCGTTGCTTTGGCAAAACAAGGATCTTTTAAACCTTTGTCAAAATAGGAATCGAAATCTATACATTGCTTTCACAAAATGATGGGCAATTTCTAGGATATCTTTAACCCTATGCACAAAGGTTTAATAAAACGTTTCGTTCATTCATAAAGCCTTTTTTGGTGATGTTTGAAAATGATTTCCTTTGGCCTTCTCGTTTAATAGGAATCGACATTTATTAACACTTCCAATTTTTAGCCTCATGATTCTAATAACCTAGCTTGTTTGATTTTAATAAAACCTTCATCGTTTAATCTTTGAAATCATTTTTGTGTCACAAAATCTAATCAAGCATAAACACGCGTCGGGGCTCTTCATGGGCATGTAAGCCATCAAAATATCCCCGAACGCCAACAATCACATATTCCACTAATACGGGGCCTTAAACCCGATTCTCGCGTTAGCGTCGTTTTAAGGCCCGACGATTACATGTTACAAAACGAGCATCTTGAATCTATTACATACATCAAAACGTCCATCATCGGATTTGGACCACGGGGTCGCCTTCCTAGGCTCACACGAGATTACTACATGCCCACAAAATGAATACTACATAACTAACCCATACGGGTTTGCCTAACACACCATGATAATCGAAAAGGACAATCTAAATAAATTACACCCAATAAATCATCCTAAACAAGCTAGAAATTTCACCAACTTGGATATCCTCGGGTTATTAGGAAGAAATTTCGTTCCAAGGGAACCCTCACTAATAATCCCCAATCCATGATTGTTCAACAATATACATGAAAATTACATCTAATTTAACCAACAATATGATATAAATTGCTAGAACAAATAGGAATTTTCACCTTGCAAATGATCTCAAATGGATGTGAACTTGTGTATTTGAATAAGATAAGGAGTGTATTTGATACAATCAAAATCAAAAGAAATAAATCCTCTCTTTTTTTCTCTCTTTTCTTCCTATTTGGTTGCAAATTTTGCTCTTTTTCCTCTCTATTTCCGTGCTCTTTTGCTGCTGAAATCCCCTTCTTCCTCAAAATTGCTGAACTCCCTGTATGCTGCACGAAACTGAGCTGAAATAGGCTGGCTGGCCGCCTGCCTTCCACTCACCTGATTTCGAGTTCCGTGTTTCGAGTTCCGTGTTTTCAAAAGGCGCACTATTTGGCCGCAGATCAATCCGCGACTGGACGGTTTAACTTTCTCGATTTTCGTGCCACGCCTCGATTTCTGTGCCGTAACGTCGGTTTTCGCTGACAGGCTCGTATTCTGCAGTCCGGAAATTTTCGGGAGATGCGCCACCTCATTCGGGGATGCCCGTTTCGGATGGCCTTATTGTCACGTCAGCTTTGGTCGCCAACCATTGCGGTGGTGTTAAGCGTTCGCACTTGTGCCCATTCCTTTGCTCCCGCAAGCCGGTTCAATTGACGATTTTGCCCTCCTGTCACGGTTAGTGCAGGGAATGCAAAAAATGGGTGTCTACAGTTTCTATTATAATTAAACTCCTTTAATTAATTATGCTCCTAATCCAATTAGGAATTCATGAGAAAGAGAGTACTTCTATTAATTAATTCCCAATCCTTATTAGGAATTAAATAATAGTAATAGTAATAATAATAATAAGACTCCTCTTATCAATTTATATTTAATATTTCCAAAATATTAAATAATAAATATTAAGCTATTTAATTTATTCTATCTCCATAGATTAAATTAAATACACTTAACTTATTATTACAATTATGCCATTTACTTCTTAAATAAATATTTTTCCTTTTGCGGTGTGACCCTTTAGGTTCTCCATATTAAATCGGTTGTGAATAAGTCAATTAGAACAATTCTAATCTTATTTAAATAAATAAATTAAACTATTTAATTCATTTAAATAAATAATATTTATTCTACAATAAAGGTAAGCCCCCTTAGCGATCAACGACTTTCCAGATAATATAGATTTCAACATTAATCACAAAAGAACCTTTCAGTGAATAGTTACTGTACAATTCAATCCTTCTACCATACAATGTCCCAATTAAATATAAGACATGGATTTACTGTCATGTCTTATTTTATTTAATTATATGTATTTCGATTCCCAAATGCACAACTCTAAATAATGCAAATTAGAAACTCATTTCTAATTTCATTCTGTCTTGGCCAAGGACTACTGAGTTGTCATTTATCGAATCACATAGGACATTCACATCTTTTACTAGACGTAGCAGATTCTTTGTTGATGATTCATCTATCTCCATGTACAACTTATTATACCCAATCATACCCTTTGATATACCCTAAAGGTCTTAAGGGACATGTCTAAGCATAACTCATCATACACAAGATACTATGATGATCTCAAGTCCAAGGATCACTTGTACTACTATCACTAGAGGAATTCCTATTGACAGGCGAGTAAAACTCCATTAGGTATTCCTTAGCGAGCCACGTTCAGTGAACTTATTCTCCAATAAGCACCTACATACTTGCTTTAGTGTCTCCACACAAATGATTATGAGATCAATCATCCTCTTCTTAAGAGCAAGCAACGTATGTACTAATCTATCCGGATTCACTAATTCCCAATTTAGTAATCCAACGATTAAGAACAATTTTAGTTTGTGAGCTATCTAGAATTTAGATCTCATTAGCATGATCACCATCATGATTCTAAAAGCATTGCTCAAAACTATAGGTTTATCACATTTAATATAACAACACCATGTATATAATATAAAATGCCTTTTAAGAAAATCAATTCTTTTATTAATAAATGAATAAGATTACAAAGTATATGCTACATCATATCAAATATGATTGGTTTGTGTGCATACTACTTTCATATAACATAAAATTTAATCATACAAGAAGACTGTTGAGGAGTTGTACCAAAGACCACCGGTAGGTCTATTGTTCCTGCAATTGGGACAGAAGTGTTGTCGAAGCCATATAGAGGTGGCTCATTGCAAAGCTCTAGCTTCCGCTCCCCAAGGCCTTTCGATTATACGCATGACCATTGAGTATGTCGACTAAACTTCCATTGGCAACCACCATGCGTCGAAGGTCCATAGAACCCACTTGTGCAGTTATAATTAGTGCATCATCATAAGGTGTAACCATACCTATAGGATAATCATCGTATGTAAAGGTAATATCATTGGTTATGGTACTTTTTGGCTGTCCGAATACATGGTGTACAACTCTGACGAAGGCTTTCTTCTGCCTGTTAGACATGGCGGTTGTCGAACCACCAGAGATGACATCCATATCTCCTCGAGAGGTGTGTCAGAGGAAGGAGGTGGTGCAATTCGATCAAAAGCAGATTATTTGCCTTTGTTTGCCACATAATAGTCCAGATTTCCTCTTTGTATTTGGTTTTTGAGGAAGTATTTTAGCTAGTAATAGTCTTCGGTCTCGTGACCCTTCTCCTCATGGTAAGAACAATATTTACCATTTTTCTTCTGTCTGATGAAGACTTTGATCTTCGAGGCCTTTTGAAGAAGGGTTTATTCTTGATTTCATTAATGACATTAACTCGACTAGTGTTCAAAGGGGTGTAATCTTTATCTAAACAGTCTCTGTATTTGCTTTTGCCCCTTGTCCCTGGAGCTATTGTCCTTGCCTCACCGATCATCCTTATAACTTATGCGGTCCACATCTCTTCGGGAATCACCTCTTATGTAAGAGCCATCAATTTTTGGGTCCCTTCTTTGATGAAAATTATCATTATGTTTGGAAGGACCTCGAAGACTAGTAATGGCCTCTTCCATCTCTATAAAGTTTTCGAACTTGTCATAGGCCTCAGTAAGATTTTGAGGGGATTTGGAGATGATTCCCTCGATCAGACGACTGGATTTGTTAACATTCAAATCCAGCGTGAGAAACTATATTGCTTGAACCAGATCTAGGGTAGCAATCTCAGCTACTGCCTCATAAAATCTCTTGAGAAATTACTAAAGAGATTCGTTTGACGTTTGTCTTACTTGGATCAGCGAAGTCATCCATTTTTCACGTTTTATGTTGCTGCCAAAATGGGTATAGAATTGTTCCTTAAGTTCCTCTCATGAGCCGATGGAACAGAAAAGAAGTGTGACCATCCACTCTCTAACGATTTTCTTTAGGGTAAAAATAAAAAGATGGCACTTTCCTGCAGCATTATGACTATAAAAGCGCATTAAACGTTCATAAGAGTAAGTACTGTCATAAGGATCACCTGTTCCATCGTACATCTCTAAGTTCGGGACTTTAAGGGATCTATTGATCCGAGTCTTATCAATATCCTTAGTGAAAGAAAATGAGTAGGATTTGCTTTTTGTGACCCCAACACGTCCTTCGAAAGATCTTTGGGGAGATATTTCTCCAGTAAAACTGCTACGGCTTCGGCGTCATCTTCGGTTGTGACCTCTACTTCTATTATGTGAAGGAGATCTGGTTCTTCTTCTTCTTTGGCATCTGGCTGAATTAGAAGAACTTGTGCTTGTGCTTCCATGAGAAGAAGATCTACGAGTGTGACGAGAACCACGACATTCAGATCGGGAAGGTGTTCCCTGTTTTCTCAATAGGTCGTCCTCGGCCCCCGTCAAATCAGCAAGTTGTTTGCCAAGCTCTTCCTACTGGAGTTGAAGAGCTTTCTTCTTGTCTTGAACTTCCTGGAGACGACACTACTTATCAGCGTCTGTAATTTGACGTGGTTGCGGGCGTCCTTTGCCATGAGAATTTCTTTGGTGACCAGGTGGCGGTGGTAGTGTTGCCATAGAATTTGTATATTAAAGGGAGGTTGAAAATGAACTCCACTAAATACTAGAAGGCCTTCCTCCTAGCGCCAATGTTAATACTTGAATTTGTCCGTACGTTCAACCACTGGCTTGGACGTGAACCTGAACAGAAAGGACTACCAGAAAGTATTTGATGGCTTGGGCCGTTGGGGGACACCTCAGGTATGAGAGTAAGAACAGATTTCAAGATGGGTTAACAATAGAGGAGCTAGTATTTAGTAGGCTAAAAGTGCATATCTTTACCTCTATTGTTAACATGCATTTGTAGTTTTGTTATACCATCTCAATAGGGTTACAATTCTTAATTAGAATTGTATAAAGTGATCCTATTGAAAAAGGTAAGTACCATACAAGAGTTAATATTGGATATGGTAACTGTATGGTGCCTTAGTTGACAAGATAACGACCCAAGCCTATTAGACTTAGGAGTTTGTTATGGGCGCTTAGGATATAATGGTTTGGAATCGGGTCCAATTCGGACATCCCATTATATGAAAATGCGTAACTCAACAAATATTAATCTATAAAAGAGATCAATTTTGTATAGAAGTTGTACCAACCCAAAATTTCTCAAAAATTTAATTAAAAATAATATTTATTTTTTATTTTTTAGAGGGACCAAAATGTAAATATTTACCAAAATGAAGAACTAAATTGCTCAAGACAAGAAGTAAAATGGCTCAATTTTAAATATTATCACTGAAGTGCAATGTCATCATTGGTGTGGATTTCTCTATCCTAATCAAATGTCAATTCATCTTTCTGTTAAAAGTCAAATTGCTTTAATGGTTTTTGTGACGTATGGTTAAAATAAGTGAATTCAGTAAGTTCAATGAAAAAATAAATAAAAATTCAGTGATAAAATGTAAATAGGACTCCAGTTTACTAATCAAAAGTGTATTTAACCCAAAAATTTGAAAAGGTGCTAAAAATGGGGAGATAAATTTCTTATTATATAGAGCCAGTTAGTGTGTGTGTGTGTGTGTGTGTGTGTGTGTGTATATATATATATATATGGTGTTCTCTCAAAAATAAATTACTCAAGTATATTCATTACTCATAAATTGTTTTAGTATTAAACTGAACTCTACTATTTGGATGTTGTAATATTTATTTTGATTTATCATTGTCTATAGATGATAAATAAAAAAATATATATTTGTGCTTAAATATTACAATATTTGCTTGATTAACAAGCTAATTTTTTAACGACAAAACAATTTTATCAAAAAAAAGTTTGAGTTTTTTTTCAAATAGTTTTTGTGAGAAAATGAGTTATCCTAGATTAAGACCAGAGTTTTAGAGAAGTCAATGGATAGTTAAGTATCTAGTATATTTGTGAAAAAAAAAAAGAAAGATCTTAAGTTTCAAGAACAAATTTAAAGGACAACAAAACTTAGGTTGCATGTACAAACTTGGTTTGAGGAAGAAGTAGAGAGTTATTGTCCAAGATAATAAGTTATTAAAAGTTGAAAGTTAGTTTGTAAAAATTTTACCTATTAAAAGAAAGATTTTGTTAAAACTAATATATAAGATATTTAGTCTTGGAGAGAGGTTTTAGACTGACATAGCAGCATAACCCAAATACGTATTGTAAACCAAACAAATCATTTGTCCACCATGTGATTAGTTATATATACCAAACAAATCATTTGTCCACCATGTGATTAGTTATCTCTCTTTACTTTAAGGGTAAAATCCATATGACCACCTCTGGTATCTGACATTTCTCACATAACCACCTGTATTAAGTAAACCTACATTTAAACACTTGTAGTTTTGAGTTGAAGTGAAAAACTGACAGTTACCATCCAATTTAACTGTGCGTGAAGTGTACTCGCCAAAAGAGCGTGAGATATGAGTGTAACGGTCAAATGAGCCAGGGAAAAGTCGATAATGCCCTCATCTTCAACAATGGTTATTAAAGACCCAATTGGTTGGCTATTTATGCCGTAACCCGTCCCTTAGCAGTTGTTGCAGAGATATTTCTTCTCTTGTTACGTATGGACAACTCATTACATCAAGAGGAAGCTTCAACTCAAATCAACTTCATTTAACCAAGACTTCTCCCATTGAAGTGGGTGTTGACTATTTAGTCCTATTTCACCATCTGGCTTTATATAAGTTTACATATTTCGTTAAACATTGAATGAACTGTAAGGTCGGCTAATCAGGCTCTCTTATTGGTTGTGACTAGTATTTACTCAGGTATCCTTTAGAGGGAAATTGAGAGCTATTCTTGTTGTACATATCTCTAAATCACTTCAGATTTAAATGCTAATATTCTTGTATTCTTTCGTGTGATAGTGGCTGGAATCTTCCATTTCCAATAGATACTTCAAACTTAATATTTTCTCCTTCGAAAAACTAAGTCTTGGTCCTGTAGATACTTTTATCGCAAAACTAATATGTGATGTGCTGCAACAGATCTTAAGGGTCCTCATTACAATTTTGGACACATCCAGTGATCCAAGGTCGCTTGCTGTTGCTTGCTTTGATCTCTCGCAGTTCATTTAGTACCATCTCGCTGGTCGTAGTGACTGACCTGAAAGCAAAGGAGCGGGTGATGAAGGTGATGAACCATGAGAATGCAGAGGTTACCAAGAATGCCTTGCTCTGCATACAAAGGCTTTTCCTTGGTGCCAAGTACGCAAGCTTTTTGCAGGCTTAACTTTATTTTCTTAAACTCGTTGCTCTCCCAAATTAAATATGTTGTGCTTTCTTTATAAATGAAATATCGTGAGAGTTGGGTGCAGTAGATATGAGATTCTAATGATCATAATGTGAGTAGTGTACCATCTAGGGCCTTTATTTCATTGGCTACCTGTTCGAATGTTAAAAGTTCTTTGTTTTTTGCGACATCATGCTATAAAATAAACATTTGTATTTATAATGCTATTATGAAGAGTTATTTATGCTTGTTATGAGGGTTAGAATTACCAGGTAGTGATTTTTTTGGATTGAAATCAATTAAGAACCTGAATTTCACTAAGTATCGTTAGAACTGCTGGATAATTTTTCTTAGTTAGCTTCTTTGAAATCTAATGAGTATATCGAAGAACGAATTTACCCAAATAGACTTTCCAAGAAGATAAGATTGGTCAAATAGACTTCTTTGATGAATTCTTTTCCTCTGTGGCGGGAAATTATAATGGGTGGTACAGTAGTAGTGAAGATGAAAATGAAGGAAAAGACTTTGATGATGAGACAACTTTTTTCTCCTCAAAATCTATGTCCTCTGATTCCTCCTAGTATTTTGGTCGAGACAGAGCAAAGAAAATGCAGGGGGAAATTGAAAGGAAAATAGAATCTGATGGTCAAAAGGGTAATTTGATCATGCCACCATTAGAGGGGAAAGTGAAGGATAGTTTTGCAGTAGTGAAGCGTTCAAGTGATCCTTACAATGATTTCAGGACATCAATGGTGGAAATGATCGTTGAGAGACAGATTTTTGGGACAAAGGATCTTGAAAATCTGTTATAGTGTTTTCTCCCTCTAAACTCCATTTGTCATCATAAGGTTATCATTGAAGTTTACATGGAGATTTGGGAAGCTCTGTTTTCTGATTGGGCTTGAAAATGAGGGCTAGCTGTAGCTGATTTCTTCTCCTTGTTTCTCAGGAAAAGAATTTTAGGTCATTTTCAATATATATATGAAGGGACAAAAAAGTCATTATCCATTCCCATTAACAACGTTTAGACAAAAAGCTGTTTTTCACTTCAACTCAAAACCACGAGTGTTTAAATGTAGGTTTACGTAATACAGGTAGTTATGTGAGAAATGTCAGATACCAGAGGTGGTCATATGAATTTTACCCTTACTTTAATGATGTTCTTTGAATAATAAAGCATCACCAAAAAAATCTAAAAATAAATTAACAAGTTTTTAAAATTTCAAAAAGACAAAGGATTTACAAATAATATAAATAATCTATTCAACTTTCTTTCTAGATTATTAATACCCTCTTAACTTCTTCTTTTTTAAAGTCCCACTTTTTTAAGAATACAATATAATCTCAATTACATTATCACTATTACAATATTAAGAACTAATCAAACTTCACATAAAGGAAGAAGAAATAAACACACAAACAAGTCTCAGATAAAGGAGAAAATACGCTTCACATAAAGGAAAAAATAAACTCACAATCAAACATGGGACATAAACTTGTATACACATTGATCGATATTTTAATATTAATATAAATTTGTCAATATAACTGCTCTTTTATCAATAACAATTTATCAAAAAAAAATTAAAAAGAAACAAACGGAGCCTTAATTCTTTTGGAAAGCAGGTCACAAGACTCGCAACAAAGAACAAACCCAAGGATTTGATAATCAAAATTAATGTAGAGAGAAAATTACTAACTTCCCAAGAATGGCCAAGTCCGATGATGGCTTTGTTATGCAACTCAAGAAAGCATGGCAGTTGGGTTCTTTGTTCCTTTGATTTTGGGAAATTAATTAGAGTTAAATGCACTATGTATTCCTATATCCTCATTTTGCATTTTGCATTTCACACTTTAACTTTATCACTTTCAGTGCACTGACACGTAACACCCTCCGACCAAAATAATGTTAACTGACCTGACGGATTTAAGTTGTTTTAACCTACGTGCTGGTTTTTTCAGGGGCAAGGATTTCAATGTTGAGACTATTTTGGCTCTGAGAAGATATCACGTGTTATATGTCAGTGTGCTAAAAGTATGAGATGCGTGTATCTATTTATAAAGTGTGAGATACAAAGTATAAAATGAGAGTAAACTGAGAAAAATAAAGTGCATTTAACTCAAATAATTATGCATGTATATATGGATAAAGAAAAAATCTGCAAAGATAACACAAGGAGGCTCCTTATTCGCTTGTGGAGTATTCTACTTCCACCAAGGATATCTGTTTCAGAAAAACATCCAGAGTTCAATTGAGGTGGGGTCTCTCTCTTATTTTTATATGGATGTTATTCTTCTAATTTCTGGGAAAGAAACTCACTAGTTCCACTTGCAATTTCCCATTTGGACTATTCTGCTAATTGATTAAGCACTACTTTGACCCATTTGGATTAGGGTTATTTACATAAGTATACAACAATTAGTAAAAATTTACAAGAATAGTGCACTAACAAAATAATTACATGCACTAACAAAATAATTATAAAAAGAGTGCAACAAGAATAAACTCATTAAATCATTATCCCTTAAATCAAGGAGAACTATAACCACCCTATTTACTCCTCTCTATTTAATGACACCTTCCCCCACCGCCTCCTCCCTCCTCCGCCTCCCTTCTCCCACCGCCTTCTCCCGCCACCGCCTCCTCCCTCCACCGCCTCCTTCCTCTCGCCTTCCTTCCCCCCCCTCTACCGCCTCCCTCCCCCGCCATGGTAGCGTCAATGGAGTCTTCAAGCTCATGGTGGCGTCAATGGAGTATTCACATATCAAGGTAACCAATTCTTCATACCAAGGTAACCAAACCTTCATACCAAGGTAACCAATCCACCTCTACAACTGCAGCTTTTTCATAGTGCAGTTGGTAATCAAACATTCATACCAAGGTAACCAAACCTTCATACCAAGGTAACCAATCTACCACCTCCTCCAAAACCGCTTCTGCACCTCCTCCGAAACCTCCTCCACCACCTCCTCTAAAGTTGCCACCGCCACCTTCTCCAAAGCCGCCGTTGCCACCTCCAAACCCGCTACCGACCACCTCCTCCGAAGCCACCACCCCAACCACTGCGACACTTAGTGTGTTTGTTATTGTCGTATAAGTATTTGATTACTTAGGTTTAAATTAATGAGTTGAAATGGATTTGGGTGTGTTTCAGATTTATGGTTACTAATTAGATTAATTTTGGTTACATGTTGAGTTGGTAAACCATTCATAAATTGGTTACCTTGGTATAAATGTTTAATTACATTGGTATGAATGTTTGGTTACCTTGCTATGAATGTTTGGTTACCAACTGCAATATGAAAAAATTATGGTTACTAATTAGATTAATTTTGGTTACTGTATAATGTTGAGTTGGTAACCATTCATAATATTAGTTACCTTGGTATAAAGGTTTAATTACCTTAGTATGAATGTTTGGTTACCTTGCTATGAAGGTTTGGTTACCTTGCGGTGGGAGGGAGGGAGGCAGAGGGAGGGGGTTGGGGCGGAGGGAGATGGAGGGGCGGGGGGCGGCGGGGAGAGGTGGTGGGGCAGTGGGAGGGAGGGAGGGGAGAGAGAGAATGGGTATTTTTTTTAAAAAAAAACTGATATGGAAACTAAATTAAAAGGATGGAATGGAGGAGAGAGAAAGTGATATTATCCTCTAAATTAAGGGATAGAATGGAGGAGAGAGAAAGTGATATTATCCCCTAAATTAAGGAATTCTAATTGCACTAATATTGTAAATAAATATGAAAAAGTGTATTATTTTTGTAATTATTTTATCTATGCACCATTATTGTAATTATTTTTAAAAATGTACTACTAAATGTAAATGTCCCTTTGGATTATTTTGCTAATTACTCTGTTAATTATTGACCTAGTCAATAGAGGCTCTTTTGTCAAGTAATTTTATTTTGGGCGTAATTTTTAACCCGTTTAGAATTACAAAGCCCATAATATATCAAATTGAAACTAACGATTACAAGGGAACACACGAGAAAGAGTGAT
This sequence comes from Aralia elata, assembly GCA_034770075.1. Classification (NCBI taxonomy): domain Eukaryota; kingdom Viridiplantae; phylum Streptophyta; class Magnoliopsida; order Apiales; family Araliaceae; genus Aralia; species Aralia elata. Next base: position 59,855,561 of record CM068388.1, on the reverse strand, counting down.
TTGGACCTTCCGAAGTTTTCCTGATTTTTATCAACTTAAATTTTTTAAAGTAATTTCGTTACTTATTAACTAATTAGGGTTTTTGACTTATTTTGTACTATTTAAATATTGTTAGGGTTACGTTTTAGTTAACTTCATTATTAATCTCTTAATATAATTTGGCTATTTGACAACTCTTATTATCTTTGTGTTTGTTGGTTGAATACATGTGATTCTTTCGATATTAGCGTGTCTTTCACTGTGTCATTGTTGATTATCATAATTAGTTTCTATTACATAATAGAGGCTTTTTTGTTAGTACAAATTGGGGTTTGTATAACTTTTACTTGCTTTTGCCTACCGGCATGATGTGACAATGAGGGATCCGGTTAGGGTGAAATTGGCATAAACTTCACCTTAGTAAGTTCATATAGGTTTTTATTACATGGGTTATAGAAAATGTTATATTAACCAATGTAATAAAAAAAAATTAGAACTTATCATATTAACTAATGTAATAAAAAAACTATACAACTTATCAATACAATATTTTTTATAATCCATGCAATAAAAATCTATAGAACTTACTAGGGTGAAGTTAGTGCCAACTTCACCTTAACCGGATCTGACAATAAAATTAATATTGTGAGATTTATTTTGTCACATTTTATTCAGAATATTCTCAAGACTGATGTTTCTCTTTGGTCATTATTTTCCTTCCCATTATAACAATATTTTTTTTTTTTTTTTTTTTAGATTATTAAGAAAGGCAGATTTTTTCTAAAATCCCTAAAGTGGTATTTTTACTTCCTTACATTTTCTTATATCCTTCCCAGTCTGTTCAGATTGATATATGATATTTGCTTTTATTCTTGCTTTGACATCTTCTTTATCTAACATTTTAAACTTTTAAGTAATTAATATTGTTCCTGGATACTTCAGTTTTGGTAAGTAATTTAGAGATAGTTACTGTTATAGACGCATCTTTTTATTTAGTTTAAATTTTGAATGTGTTTTATGCAACTAGAGTAAGTAATTATTTGATCTATCATTATAAAAAAATGATTATTAATACATCATGTATAAAGTCAAGAAAGGCAGCTTGCCAAAGTCCTAGTTATCATCTTATCATTATTAAACTATAGACTCGATAAATCTAGGAGTAAATGTGGAACAAAAATGTACTTTAAAAGTTTGTAAATTTTGCAAACAGCGCTCCTTTCGTAGAAAGGAGGGAGTAATATAATAATTCAAGTTTGCAAAGTTGATTAAAGTACCCTGTACAAAGTCAAGAAGGCAGCCTCCTTGAGTTTGCATTCTCTCACTTCTTCAGAATTTGGCTCTTGGTTCTTTCATTGCTCTCATCTATTTTTCGCCTCAATTTTCAGTTCTCTTTCCTAAACAAGAGAGCAGATCTTTCTTCTTTTTTTCTGTTGCTTCAGTCAATCTGTGCTTTTTTGATAGAAGTTTTCTTTTTCTTGGAAGTTCTGTTATGGTTTCTTTGCTTTGATTGCTCACTTCTCATCTTGGTTTTTTTTCAGCCTATCTTGTAACAATTTACACATTGCCTTTCTTCTATTTTCCCTTCAAAATTTCATTTATTAAAATAATGGGAGAGGCCTTTATCTCTGCTACAGTTGCTGTCCTTTTAGATAGGTTGGCCTCTCCAGATCTGCTGGATCTTGCCAGGCAGGTTGAAATTGATGCCCAGCTCAAGCAGTGGAAGAAAAGTTTGTCCAAAATTCAGACTGTGCTCAATGACGCCGAGGACAAACAATTCGCAGATGAATGTGTGAAGAACTGGCTGGCTGATCTCCAAGATTTGGCTTATGATTTGGATGACTTACTGGATGAAATGGCCACTGAAGTCCTGCGACAAAAGTTGATGGCCCGTTCTCAAGCTACCACCAGTCAGATATCTACCGATCTACTCTCCACTCTTACTAATGAATTCAGCCCATATACTGATATATACAAGATCTTTCCCGGGTGCAAGATAGATGATATCTCTGGCAGATTCCAAGATATATTAGAGCAAAAAGATTCTCTTGATCTCAAAGTAAGTGTTGGAGGAGGAATTCAGACCATCACGTCCACGAAAAGATTGCCCTCCACTTCTCTGATGGAATCTTATGTTTGTGGTAGAGAAAAAGATAAAGAGGCAATACTTAAAATGTTGTTGACTGATGAGGAAAATGATGGGGAAATTGGCGTGATTCCCATAATTGGTATGGGAGGAATTGGTAAAACTACTCTGTCTCGGATGGTTTACAATGATGACAGCGTGAGGACCTCTTTCGAACGTAAAGCGTGGGCTTGTGTTTCAGATAATTTTGATGTTTTTGGAGTTACAAAGACAGTTATTGAGTCACTGACTTCACAGCCTTGTTACTTGAATGATTTAAACACCCTGCAAGTGGCATTAAAGGAGGAGCTGTCAGGGAAAAAATTTCTTCTAGTTTTGGATGATATTTGGAATGAGAATTATGAAAAATGGGATGTCCTACGACGTCCTTTCTCAGCTGGAGCATCGGGAAGCAAAATTATTATTTCGACCCGAAATGCGTCAGTAGCGGCATTGATGAGTTCTGTTCCACCATACCGTTTGAAGGAGTTGGGGAATGATGATTCCCTTTCTTTATTTGCTCAACATGCACTTGGAAGGAGAAATTTTGATGCACATCAAAATCTGAAAGCAATTGGCGAAGAGATACTGAAAAAGTGTAAAGGCTCACCTTTGGCAGTAAAAGCCCTTGGAGGTCTCTTACGCAATAAACTGCATCAAGATCAGTGGGTGGATATTTTGAATAGTAAGATATGGGACTTGCCTGAACAACAATGTGATATTCTTCCAGCTCTGCGATTGAGTTATCATCACTTGCCATCTCATCTGAAACAATGTTTTGCTTACTGCGCAATATTTCCAACTGACTATGAGTTCGACAAGGAGGAACTTGTTTTGTTGTGGATGGCAGTAGGTCTTTTGCATCAATCAAAAGGAAGAAAGCAAATTGAAGACTTTGGGAATGAATGCTTTGAGGATCTATTGTCAAGGTCATTTTTCCAACAATCAAGTGTACATAACTCACTAGTTGTGATGCACGATCTCATAAATGACTTGGCTAAAGCAGTTGCTGGAGAGACATGCTTTAGACTGGAGGATAAGTTGGACAGCAGTGAGAAACATAAGATATTTAATAGGGCTCGTCACTCCTCATACATCCGTCAACAATATGAGTGTTTCCAGAAGTTTGGGGTTTATAATAAAGTTCTACATCTGCAAACTTTCTTACCGTTGCAGCTTTATAACTCGTACCAGTTTCAGTCCCACTTGAGTAACAGCGTTTTATCTGACTTACTTCCCAAGTTAAAATTATTAAGGGTGCTATCTTTGAGAAATTATTCCATAAGGTTGCTGCCAAACTCAATTGGGGAGTTGAAACTTTTGCGGTACCTGGATTTATCCATTAATCCGATCAAAACGTTGCCTGAATCGGTTTGTTCTCTCTTCAATTTGCAGACGCTGAATTTGGATGGATGTACATTTCTCTGTGAGTTACCAGCAAGTTTTGGAAACTTGATTAGTCTTCGCCATCTTGTCAACACTGGCACTACTAGTTTAGAAGAGATGCCATTTGGGATTTCTCGACTCACCAGTCTGCAAACAATATCAAAAGTTGTTGTGGGGAAAGGAAAGGGTTTGACATTAAGGGAATTGAGTGATCTGATGTTTTTGTGTGGCACGCTTTCCATAGAAGGATTAAAAAATGTAATGGATACTGGTGATGCAAAGAAGGTGAATTTGAGGTATAAGAAGGATCTCGTTAAAATAAAGATTAATTGGAGCAGAAACTCTAGCAAGTACTCTTGTGATGAAAAGCTTGAGATGGATTTACTTGACATTTTACAACCTCATAAAAACTTGGAGGAACTCAATATTGTGGATTATGGAGGCAGAAAATTCTCAAGATGGATTGGTGATCCATCATTCTCAAAAGTAGTAGATGTGGGACTATATAATTGTAGAAATTGCACAACTTTACCACCATTTGGCCAACTGCGCATGCTCAAGGCCTTGAGAATTCGAGGCATGAATGAAATAAGAAGTGTGGGTGTCGAGTTTTATACTGATATGGAAATTCCTTTTCCATCACTTGAGACTCTAGAGTTTAAGAGCATGCCTGAATGGGAGGTATGGTCTTGTTTTGGTGGTACTGGTGAGGAAGTGAGGGCACGCTTTCCATGCCTTCGAGAGCTTACTGTAGTTGGCTGTCCAAAATTAGTCTGTATTTCAATATTACAACTTCCCTCCCTCTACGAATTAATTGTTGAAGGCTGTCCTGGTGATGTCTTGAAAAGTTTCAGTGATTTGACATCACTGACTAAGTTGAAGCTTTCCAATATGATGGAGCTAACTAGTCTACCTGAGGAATTTCTTCAGTTTTTGGTGGCGCTTGAAAGTATGGACATATTTGATTGCCATGATCTGGAGACTTTGTGGAAGGATAGGATTACCTTGGAAAAGATGGTGCGTCTGAAAACACTGGACATTTCTAATTGTTCCAAAATTGTATCACTGGGAAATGAAGAGGAAGGGTTTCCATGGAATCTCGAAGTTTTGAATATAGATAATTGTGAGAATCTGGAGAAGCTGCCGAAGGAGATAAATGAACTCACTTGTCTCAAAAGGTTGAAAATAAGCGGGTGCAATGCTCTGGAGTCCCTTCCTAATGTGAGTAGTTCTTGTGAAGACTTGGTGACCAAAGATTGCAGCAATCTGAGGTCGGGGCTCATGGTCAGTTCTCCCGCAACTCTCAGACAGCTTGAGATTGGAAATTTGGGGATGAAGATAGAGCGGAATCATAGCAGTATGTCACTGTTATCACTTGAAGATCTTAGAATTTATAATAATTGGGCAAGTTTTGGAACAATATTTTGGTCCGTTAACAACTTTCAAAGTCTTATTTCATTATATATATGGAACTGTGATGATCTAGAGTCTCTTCCGGAAAGAGGATTAGGCTGGCCCGTCATACCCAACCTGAGAGCACTTGGGATCTTGAACTGTGAGAATTTCAGGTTCATTGATATGGATCAAATTCAGAGTCTTGAGATCCTGATTATATCAGATTGTCCTAATCTTGGGTCTTTCCCGGATGCAGATATGCTCCCTAATCTGAAATCTTTAGAAATAAGCAACTGCCAGAAGCTCAACCCCCTATCAGAGTGGGGTCTGCATAGACTCACCTCTCTTCGAAAATTTGTCAAGAGAGGTGCAGGGTTTTAGGCCACGTGTCATTTGCTTATTGGGTCAGTTTGTTGTCATCAGTTCATTGGGTCATTTTACAGTGTTTAGGCTATAAATGCAACTTCAGTGTAAGATGAAAGCATCTGAAAAATCTAATGAATTCCTTTTAATTGTCTTTATCTTCCTGCTTTCCTTATCTGTTATTTCCTTTTCAATGTCAGTTCATACATTTCTTTACCATTTTCCTTATTTTACTGGGAATATGGATGTTCCGACTCCAATTCCTCACTGTTATCCGACAATGGCTGAGGCTCAAGCTTCATTTCATCTCAATGATCCGGTTATCACGAACCCAAATCGTGACAATTGGTATCAGAGCAACCCTGGGCCATTAATGGTTGAATCTGCTGCAACACCGAGCTTACAAAAACATGAGAAGCAGCTCAAAACCTTGGAAGGTAGGATGGATCAAATGCAGGAGCTTATGGCGAAAAATTTTGAGCAGTCCTCGGAGCGGATGAGAAACCATGGAAGCACAAATTTTTCCAGATCAGTCAGAAGCTACAAACCACCAAGGATGAGTTAGCTCAAAGGATCCTAGAAGCTTTTGAGGTCTTCCAGAGACCAGAGAAAGGGAGAACTGCTACTACTGAGGTACCTATACCTGCTACACCTCCTATGATAACCACCCTATCTGTAGATCCAACGTCACCATTATCTCCTTCACCAAACTCCCTACCACAGTTGCAATTCGGAATCGCCACAAATGTATACTCTACCAACAACATAGTCGCACCAGCAGTAAATCAAAATTTAAAGCCAAATTCAATCTATCAGAACCTACACACTACTCAAACTGTTACACATACAACCCTTTCGCCCATGGATTCCCTACCAGAAGCAGTGGTTAGACCCGTGACCATAGCCCTTACTAGTCCAACTATCAATCGAATTTCACACCAAACCCCTCCAATTGGAAGTTGGCCTCCCTACACAGATCCTGTTAGCACTGTAGGTACTAATATCCCAATTCCTCCTTCAGCTATTATTCCACAGGCGTATTTCAATCTACAAAATCCACGTAGTTATAGTAAAACTTGCAATCAAACTGATCAACAAAATCCCTTTCATGCTACCAGTTATGGCCAGATAAACTGTACAACTCCTTACAATCAACCAACACCATTCCAGCCCTGTTTAACCCAACTCATATGCCTAATATGGTTTCACAAATTCACACCCCAGCTAATACACCATATACACATCTATCCACGATGTTTGAACCGTGGGCGGAACCTTATTCCTTGGGTTACCCTGCCTTACAAATCACCAGAGCTCACCCATACGACACAGGTTGGTATCCATACTCCGACTCTTTTTCAGTTATTAATCATACTGTAACCTTGCCCCCACCTAATGCCTTCCCAACACAAGCTCTACTAGGTCTTCATAACCCTATTTCTCAAACATTTCCCCACAGTGATTTTTCACCTCCTAGCTTGACGGATAACTATACGGTAGGAGAGTGCTATTCAAAAAAAAAGGAATTACCTGTTGCGGATAAGATGATCGACAAAAGTCCTAAACGAAATAGATACACTGCTTACCTTAACCCAAAACCACCAGAGGAATATGATTCTCTTGTTGATCTGATTAAATATGAATTCAAAACACCAACTCAACTGAAAACTGAGGAAGGCTTAAGGGAGAGAATTGTAGGTCCAATTCCAGTCAATAACCAAGTTGAGGAACTACCGAAGCAAGTCAAAGAGGTAGCCACTGGAGGAGTTAAGCAGGATGTCATGGTTGTTGAAGGGAGAAATCGCCGAGCATTTGGTGATATTAGGAATATTGTTACTATTCGTAGAATCTATAACCAACACAGTATGGCGAACCTAAATGTATCAGTTGGTAATGATTTGATGGCAAAGAGTTTCTTAGCCATCAAAAAGTTGATAGATAAGCTGCAGTGATGGCATTGGGGGTTCGTATGTTAGGCATTGGGTGCCTTAGTAGAATTGTTCTCAAAGGGTTGTCAGTTCCACTGAGGATGCTTTTGGAAGGGTTCTGTGCGAGTCCACTACTTGCATTACAGTTATACTATCTAAAGTAGCCCAAGGTCTTAGGGCACCTGCATTAGCTTTGACTACTAAGGTGGTTTCTGGTCCTTCAGTGGGTGAACGAATCCATTAAACAAATTTTGGACCATGCTAAAAACATCAGGTGTTGCAGATATTTTATGCTTCATAATGCAGCATGCTAAGATTTTCAATTTTGATCAAAAGTTGGGTTCTCAAATTATCCAAAATATTCTTAAGGCATGTATGCATACCATTGTTTCTAATGCTGGAGTATGTGAAGCTGTTGTTATTACTAAGAAGTTGAAGCAAGATGAACTTGCTCTTGATTATGATACAACATCCTTGGTGTTTGATCCGGGGGGAATTGAAAAATGCAAAATAGCAAATCCAAGTGTTCTGGTTCTGCGTTCATGCCTTGCACTAACAACTATTGCGCAGTGCTTGAAATCAGCTGGAAGAAATTCCCCAGTGTTTATGTTTACTTCATCTTCAAGGAAGCAGCTTTATCGGCTTTCTGTCCTCGCACACCATTTTTCTTTAGATGATTGAATGCAGAATTCCTTTCAACCTCGTTGTTTATCTTATATGCTTGCCCTTGCATCCATTCTATCCCTTGAAACTGGTGTTTTAGAATGGTATGCTTTCATATTGGCAGGGGATCAGGGGCTACGGTGTAGGTTGCTGGAGACCAGCAGCATTCCAGAAGACACCACGTGGGAGGAAGGGAGCAAGATTAGCACTCAGTATCCAGTCTTCGATCCTTGGGGACAAGGATCATTTCAAGCGATGGGAATTGTCAAGAGAGGTGCAGGGTTTTAGGCCACGTGTCATTTGCTTATTGGGTCAGTTTGTTGTCATCAGTTCATTGGGTCATTTTACAGTGTTTAGGCTATAAATGCAACTTCAGTGTAAGATGAAAGCATCTGAAAAATCTAATGAATTCCTTTTAATTGTCTTTATCTTCCTGCTTTCCTTATCTGTTATTTCCTTTTCAATGTCAGTTCATACATTTCTTTACCATTTTCCTTATTTTACTGGGAATATGGATGTTCCGACTCCAATTCCTCACTGTTATCCGACAATGGCTGAGGCTCAAGCTTCATTTCATCTCAATGATCCGGTTATCACGAACCCAAATCGTGACAAAATTCAGAATCATTGGAGGACATCCAGACTTGGTTTCCTTTTCTAGTTCTGATGATGATCACCCTCTTCTTCCTCCAACTCTCATCCACTTTACTTTCGGTGAATTTCCGAATTTGGAAACTCTATCCAGCGGCATCCAAAATCTCACCTCTCTTGAATACCTCCGATTCCGGGATTGCGCCAAGCTTCGATCCTTACCTAAAGAAGGCCTTCTTTCCAACCTTTCATATTTTAGCTTCAGAAACTGTCCACTTCTAAAGCAACGGTGCTTACCTAAGGATAAAGCAGAATATTGGCCCATCATTGCAGACATACCCTTTGCGATGATTGATGGGTGTTCTATCTATGATGAACGTAGCTCTGCACAATGATCCCCCTTTTTGGTACGCCACGTTTCCTCTTTATCTTTAAGCATCTAAGCATTGAATTAATATTCAACAATCCTTATCAGTACTTTTGTTTTAGGAATAGTTGGTACTTTGTAGATTATTATTAACTTTTTAAAGTTAATATGAAACATTTTTAAATATAAAATTAATATTCGACAATCCTTATAATCTTATCAATTTAATATTTAACAATCCTTAAATTATTTTGTTTTAAGAATATTTGGTACTTTTGTTTTAAGATTATTATTGACCTTTTAAAATTAATATGAAACATTTTTAAACTCAATATATATACATATTCATTTAATTTTGGTCGATAGTAAACTAACTAAAAAAAGATATATTAATTTTCGTATTTCTTAGCTAATCTCATTAATTTTGAGTTTAAAAATGTGTTAAATTGAATTTTAGCATCTTATAATTTGGAGCAGAGGTAATACTTATTATAGTTTTAAAAATATTAGTGTTTGTAACAATTAATGATCATTTTAAATTTCAACATAAAAAATAGGAGCTAGGAAAAAGAAATTAATCTTTTTGGGTTTAATTTATCTTAAGCTGATACTTCTTCATTTTTGCCTCTTTTTGTTAGTTTTTATATTGATATTTAATTGTGTATTTGCGCCGGCTTTATAAATTTTCTGAATCTTTTATACTAACCCAACGCTCTTTGCATAAATGCTTTAATTTAAAATATATTTTTATGGATTCTCATGACAAGTTAAAAAAAGGGCAATGATTTATCAAAATGTAAAAAGAAGAAAAAAGCAAAAGATGTGAGCTGCCATTGATGTACTCACGATCACATAGGGAAAATGTAAAGAGAAGAAAAAGCAAATGATTTATCAAAATTATTTATAATTTGAGGGAATCTCAATGATGAAACTAGATAACAAATAGAAAAAGCCCACATAAAATTAAAAATATTCCTGTGTACTAGAAGAATTTGAAAGCAAATATTCTCAAATTTGAAAAGGAAGGGACATTGAAAGATGCTATTTCCAAGGGTACATATTAATATCATCATCATGTAACCATTCTCAAAGGGGCTTCCAAATTGTCCATATGCTAATACATAAATTTATATATACTAGAATTTAAAATGGGTGGGTGCAGGTGAAATAATAAGAGAGTTTTGGGTATTTGGGCTTTAATTGAAGGAGTGTGATGAATTCTCCAGTTCATTAATCAAGTTCTTTTGAAAGAAGAACAATTAATGATCATTTTAAATTTCAACATAAATTGCTAAATTGTTGATGTCAATTCCAAATGTTGGAAATGGATGGAATAGCATTAGCTCCCTACCTCCGCCTAAATTCCTTTTACTGTTGAGTATTATACTCTTATTGCTGAGCTGAGGTCAATTCAAAATGTTGGAACACTCGCACCATATTTGCTTTAGTTTTTCATGGGCACATGAAATTTCTGAAATGGGAACACTCGCACCATTTTGGGATTTCTTTTTAGCCCATTTTCTCTCAATGGGTAACTAAATTGTATAATTTCTGTTTTCATGACAGCATGGACAAGGATTATTACAACTCTATCGCAAAAAGGTTCATCCATTTTTTTCTTAGTGGCTTCAATAGCAGCTTAGCAAGGCTCATCCAGTCCTGCCTGGTCTCCATCCATTTTTTTCTGCATCAAAACCAGAAGCTACTGAAAATTCGTAGCATTTCCTTTACAATCACAATACATTGCGTTTACCCTTGATACTCCCTTTTAGCATGCCTTCAAGCACCTAGCTCGAGTTCAAGGACCTATGGATTCCATTAATATCGAGTTTCTCTCCAATTGCTCTGCCTTGCCTGAAGGTGAATGCATGCACTTTTATTTAGACAGATTCTATTATTAATTTCCAATTGTGATAGGTTCAGGACAGTTTGTCCCTTTTTATTGGTTTCTTTACAATGAGGGGCATGCTCATGATTAGACCTGCAATTTTTAATTATTGATTCTCTGTTCTCCTTGGGGACATCAAGATGCTGAAGTGCAAAAAAAATTATACTTAGTAGTCTCTCCATCTGAGTTTTTCTTATGGGGGAAGATTGCACCACATATATGGTAATAGGGCTCTCAATGAGTCAAATCTTGACCTTGATTTGATCTGCTTTACTATAATTTATTAGATCAAAGCTCTAACTCATTTATTTACTGATCTATGATAATTTGATCCATTGGATTAATATTTCAAATGAGTCAAATTATGGATCTGATTTGATTTGGCCCACTGATCCACCAAAAAAATAAAAAAAAATCTTTAAATCCCTATTTCCTGATCGAAACAGCGAACTGTTAAAATGTAAACTTCGAGTTGGCAAAAGGTCTAATTCACTTTCAGACATACACTCGCTAAAGTCCATCCAAAAGTCCTAGCACCTTCCTTTGTTCCTGTTATAAACTTAAAGTTTGTTGATTTGACATATATGGTAATGGGATGGGACATTCATCTGGAGTCCAGACCAGTCCCACAAGTTTACCTTCTAATGTGAAGTGAGATTCAGAGTTTTAATTTTATCTAAATGTCTGGCTCAGTTTCTGTCATCAGTTATGAGTTTTAATTTTTAGGATTTTTGCAAAATATTTTGTATCACCTGGTTGTTGTTAATTTGTGTTTGGCTCTTTTTATGTATAATTGGCAGTTTTATAATCAAGGTCTGCACTTTAGTTTATATATTGGATAAATGCTATGATGGTTAGTGATCTAAACATGGTTGGTATTTTCAGGGACGAAGCCAGGATTTGATCTTGGAGGGGGCCAAGAATTTTTTTAACAACATAATATATATTCATCACTAAAAAGTAACGTTCCACCATTACAAAACATATTTTTACTAAAACAAAGATAATGTAGTAATAGAATTTAATTTGTTTTGACAAAAGACAATAAAACATGGCAAAAAAAGTCTTTTAGAACATATCAAAGTTTCGTCAGAAATAGTGGACAACTTTTGAAATTCTTGATGTTGGAGTACATCAAACTCGTAATGTTGCAATTGTATCTTGAAGTCCTTTTTCTCATGCTCTGTGAAGTCTTTGGGTAAAATTCATTCACAAGCTTACGCCTGATTTTGGGGTATCCTTAAGTCCTTTTTCTCGTTGGAAATACAACGTCTTACGATATAGAGAAATGAGAAATTGAGAATTTAGAACACAATCACACAACACAAGAATTATAGTGGAAACTCTAAAATCGGAGAAAAAACCACTTTCGTTGTCAAAAACAATCAGAGAAAATTTACTATGTGAATAATATTACAATCATGGCCCCTTCATTTTTCCATATACACGTGCTGACTTTTTCTCCTGCACAACACATGTATTCTTCTTTTCTCTCACATGCATCTTCCGCCCATTTTATATTTTATTTAATTTTAACCAATATTTCGACATTTCTCATGCTCTGTGAAATGCTCTATAAAAAAATTTTAAACCTTGGGGGGCATGGCCCCCTCCAATCCACACTTAGCTTCGTCCCTGGGTATATTTTGATGCATAAGTTTTTGATGGATTTTAGCTGCATCGATTGATGCTTATTATAAATGTGGGCTATCATAGTTGTCATGACGGTCCGTCACCACCTGCCTTTGAATATAAGTATATAACCTTCAAGAAACTGTCACAACAAGAATTTGATGAATCTTTATGTAGAGTACCTATAAGTTGAAGAATGTTCTTTTAAATTTTTTTAAATCAAGTACTTATCACTTAAATAATTTTTTAATTTTTTTTTGTAGGCTCAATTCAATATTGACCTTTCTCAGCCACATGTCAAGCAAGTGCTCTTGAAATAATGAAGGACAAAAATAGAGGGAAAAGATGCAAGCTTCACAAGTACTTCAAAACTTTTGATTCACCTGAAGAAGCTAGGGGAAACCTCTGAAGGGCGTGCAAGAAGATAAGTGGTTTGAACTATGTGATTATTGGGTTTCTTTGGCATTCCTAGTATGTTTTCATTAATATTACCGTTCCTTGTATTCTTTTCTTCTTCTTTTTTCTTTTTATTTCTTTTTTTTTATTTCTCATTTTGTACTAAAATTTAGCAATTACATTGCATAATGAAGTGAAAACTGTCGACGCCGGGAGGAATCGCTTACGCGGGGGTTGTAACCCTTTCCAATTTTTTGCCTTTTCATTTAGATGATCTTTTTGGAAAAGGTCGGCATTAATGTCGACGGGTTTTTTAAAGATTGTTTTTTATGATGAGCCAATTTAACCAGAGTCGCCAGTTGGTATATTTGAAATGGATGTACCAACTCATCCGAGTTTTCATTTTTATAAATCGCTGGCTCATATGTGACTCCGAATTAATTGGCCTGCGAATCGAGATTCATAGAGTTCGGGGGCTTGCTTAAGTGAGGGGAAGGTGTTAGGCACCCCTCGACTTCCGTGAAGCACGGTTACCGCAATCTTGATGCTTTCCTATCCTTTAATTCATGAAATGTGTGTGTGCGCGTGTGTGTGTGTGTGCCTATGTAAATGTTGTGATGAGTTTGCATTAAAGAATCATTTGGATTATTAGGGAAAATTGTGTTTTTCTTTTGAGAATGCCTTAGAATGTCCATCGGCTTAAACGAGAAAGCTTTGCGAGAAAGGGTTGATTTTAGTTGGCAAAACTATGAGATTTTCCTTAGGTGTCGTTTTGGCAAAAAAAGAGTTTTAAACCTTCGTAAAAATAGGAATCGAAATCTATACATTGCTTTCATAAAATGATGAGCAACTTCTAGGATATCTTTCACCCTACGCACCAAGATTTAATAAAACGTTGTTTTATTTTTATAAAACCATTTGAAAACGACTTTCTTTAGCCTTCTCGTTTAATAGAAATCGACATTCATTAACACCTCCAAATTTTTAGCTACGTGATGCTAACCTCCTAGTTTGCTTGATTTTAAGGAAAAACCTTCATCGTTTAATCTTTGAAATCATTTTTTCGTATCACAAAATCCAATCAAGCATAAACACGCGTCGGGGCTATTCATGGGCATGTAAGCCATCAAAATAACCCCAAACGCCCACAATCACAAGTTTCACTATTCCGGGGCCTTAAACACGATTATCGCCTTGGCGTCGTTTTAAGGCCCGACGATTACATATTTACAATAACGGATACATCCACCCGATTACATACATTCAAAAATGTCCATCATCGGATTTGGACCACGGGGTCGCATTCCTAGGCTCACATCCGAACTTATTGCACAACCACCAAATGGATATAACGAAAATAAACAACAACGGGATGCCTAACACTCTAGGATCTCTTACAATGACGATCGAAATACACTATGAATGATACCATACCATAATAGCTAAGATTTGCACCAAACGGATATCATCGGGCTATTAGGGGGAATTTCATTCCGATGAGACCCTCACTAATAGTCCCTCACCCATGGCTTCACAATAACATATAAGAAAAAACTACATTTAAGGTGATTCGGATGACCAAAAGATCAACAAAATGGTATAACAAAATGCTAAGAACAAAGGGTTTTCACCTTGCAATTAATCCCCACAATATGTATGAATTTGTGTATTGAGTAGAGTAGAAAATATGAGATATAATCTCACAAAATTAGTACAATTCCTCACTCTTTTCACTCTTTTTCTCTCCTAATGGCTCTTGTTTTGCTGCTGTTTTCTCCTTATTTCCGAGCTGCTGCTGCTGCTGAATTCCTCCTCTTCTTCCTGTATGCGAACTGGCCTAATATAGCACTGCCAAGGGCAGCCGCAGATCTATCTGCGGCTGGCCGCAGATAGATCTGCGGCTGGCCCTTGGTTCTCCCCCCAGCCGCGCTCGAGTCCCGTGCGCTTCGAGTCCTGTGCTGCCTCGAGTTCCGTCCTTGGCCGCGAATTGATCTGCGGCTAACTGTGCTGATTTTCTCATTTTCCGTGCCTCGTCTCGATTTTCGTGTCGTACCGTTGGTTTCCGCTGACGGGTTTGCGCTCGGCAGTCCGGAACCCGTCGGGAAACGTGCCACGTCATCCGGGCAAGCACAGTGATCAGTAACTGACTCTCGACATTCGCTGGTTGTCGTGTCGGCTTCAATATCATCCCGTCGTGGTGGTTTTGAGGGTTCGTCTTTATGTCCACCCTTTATTCTCGTGTGCCGGGTCAATTGACGATTTTGCCCTCCTGTCAGGGTTAGTATAGGAAATGCAAAAATCGGGTGTCTACAGCTGCCCCTCTTTATCATGTTTATGAAATGATAAATGAAATGAACAGGATAAAGAATAGACACTCGATGCATGAATGACAGTGCACAAGAATGACAATACATACGTGATTTGCTTGGATCTCAGCCCTTCCCAGGGTTTGCTCACCACTCTGTCGCGGTTTGCTTGGATCTCAGCCCTTCCCAGGGTTTGTTGTTTTTTGTCTTTTTTTCTTTTTTGTGGATACCAGCCCTTCCCAGGGTTGCTCACCATCTTGTTGTGGTTCGCGTGGATCTCAGCCCTTCCCAGGGTTTGCTCACCACTCTGTCGCGGTTTGCTTGGATGCCTTCCCAGGTTTGCTCACCACTCTGTCGCGGTTTGCTTGGATCTCAGCCCTTCCCAGGGTTTGTTGTTTTTGTCTTTTTTCTTTTTGTGGATATCAGCCCTTCCCAGGGTTGCTCACCATCTTGTTGTGGTTCGCGTGGATCTCAGCCCTTCCCAGGGTTTGCTCACCACTCTGTCGCGGTTTGCTTGGATGCCTTCCCAGGTTTGCTCACCACTCTGTCGCGGTTTGCTTGGATCTCAGCCCTTCCCAGGGTTTGTTGTTTTTGTCTTTTTTCTTTTTGTGGATATCAGCCCTTCCCAGGGTTGCTCACCATCTTGTTGTGGTTCGCGTGGATCTCAGCCCTTCCCAGGGTTTGCTCACCACTCTGTCGCGGTTTGCTTGGATGCCTTCCCAGGTTTGCTCACCACTCTGTCGCGGTTTGCTTGGATCTCAGCCCTTCCCAGGGTTTGTTGTTTTCGTCTTTTTTCTTTTTGTGGATATCAGCCCTTCCCAGGGTTGCTCACCATCTTGTTGTGGTTCGCGTGGATCTCAGCCCTTCCCAGGGTTTGCTCACCACTCTGTCGCGGTTTGCTTGGATGCCTTCCCAGGTTTGCTCACCACTCTGTCGCGGTTTGCTTGGATCTCAGCCCTTCCCAGGGTTTGTTGTTTTTGTCTTTTTTCTTTTTGTGGATATCAGCCCTTCCCAGGGTTTGCTCACCACTCTGTCGCGGTTTGCTTGGATGCCTTCCCAGGTTTGCTCACCACTCTGTCGCGGTTTGCTTTGATTCGTCGTGTTCGACGTCCGACTTATTCAGAATTTTGTATTTTATTTTCACATAACGAGTCATGTATGATGCAAGCTTTTTGTTCATGGATAGAGAATGACCCCTGTACAGTCTTTTTGATACTATTTTCCACAGGTGTCGTCGCCAGATGTCGTGGTATGCTTGGATCTCGATCCTCCCACAGGATTGGTCGGTGGCTTCTCCGCTGATTGGACGGTTTGTCGCCGGTGACAGAGATATGGCAGATGATCTTCCGGAACGTTCCTGATCCTTATTATTCTTTCCGGTGTCGGCGGGCTTTGCGGAGGGTATTCTGAGCCATTAGGTCCCCGTCCATCCGGTGTTCGCGCATCTCGATTACTACCGAGGCTGAGAGGTATGCTGCTCTTGTTGAGAGAGATGCTGCTATCCTGGTCAGGGATGTTGTTCATGCTGATAGAGACGCCATTGTATTGCAGACTAAGGCAAATATAGATGCTCACTCTGAGGCCGTTAGCCGAGCCACTGCTTATTGGATCGCGTCGACATGATGTGGCAGCAGATTGCAGGGAATGCCGATGCCTCAGATCTATCCACCACTTTATCCATCCTGCTTCGATTAGTTTCAGATTGGTAGATCATTTTATTTCCTGCATGGACTGTGTCAGTTTCATCGGTTATCAAAAGAGAAACCTTGTAACAAAATGACTTATTTATATAGACAGGTATTTAAATTTAGTCATTTTTCCCTTTTTGTCGTATCGTTGCCTTTCATTGGACCCTCATTTTATCCAGCTAACCATGATTTTGATATTTCGCCTTCTTTCTCTTCTCAAGTCTTGATGGGGACTTGTCAGATATTGCCGCATATCCTGTCGATTTCATCGGCTGAGTCTTAGATTCGGGCTAACTGCTTGGTTGGGTTAGGGTTAGGTTATTTGAGATGAAACTGATCAGGTGGCTGGTTTCGGGAGAGTTTCGAGGGTGTAGGAAGGTTTTCTGGCTGTTGGGAATCGGTTTTGATAGAAGAAAGGGTTATTTGTAAGGAATGGGACCGTGCCACAATGGCTGCCTACGTACCCCCACAAGTCGGGAGATCAGGTCCTACGTAGTTCGTTCCTTCAAAGAACGAGGAGAAAAATGATGAGGGATATTTTATTTTTATTTTTTTTTTTTTTTTTTTTTTTTTTTTTTATGCATAGAACCGCTTCACCGAGTCGGAATTAAGGGGCTGTGGGAACACCTCCCCGTCCATTTCTTGCAGTATGAGGGCTCTCCGGACAGCACTTTCTTAATCACAAAAGGCCCCTCCCAGTTCGGGGCAAACTTCCCCTTAGCTTCGTCTTGACAAGGCATTACTCTCTTTAACACTAGGTCATTTTCTTTGAATTTTCGAGGTCTTATCTTCTTGTCGTATGATCGGGAGATCCTTTGCTGATATAACTGACCGTGCAACACAGCGGCCACCCTCCTTTCATCAATTAGGGCCAATTGGTCGTACCGACTTTGCATCCAATCCTCCTCGTTTATCCGAGCATCAATCAAGATTCTGAGGGACGCCATCTCAACCTCAACTGGCAGAACCGCCTCCATTCCGTATACCAGAGCGTACGGGGTTGCCCCTGTAGAAGTACGTACCGACGTTCTGTACGCCAGCAAGGTGAGAGGTAGCAGATCCGGCCATCCCCGATGATTAGCGGACATTTTCGCCATGATCTTCTTGATATTCTTATTTGCAGCCTCTACTGCCCCATTCATCTTAGGACGGTAAATGACAGAATTGAGGTGCTTGATCTTAAACTGGTCGCATAATCCCTTCATTAGGGCATTGTTCAAATTCTTGGCATTGTCGGAGACTAAAACCTCAGGTTGCCCGTATCGGCAAATGACATTATTCCTGATGAAACCGACGATGATCTCCTGAGTTACTTTGGGGAAGGAAGCTGCTTCTACCCATTTAGTGAAGTAATCGATCATGACGAAGATGAATCGGTGGCCGTTGCTTGCTTTGGGCTCTATTGGTCCGATCACATCCATACCCCACATTGAGAATGGCCAAGGGGAGGTCATACAGTGCAGTTCATTGGGAGGCGCATGGATAACATTACCGTGCGCCTGGCATTGGTAACACCGCTTGACGTGATCATCACAGTCGGCTTTCAGCGTCAACCAGTAATGCCCCGTTCTCAAGATCTTCTTGGCCAGCATCGGCCCACTCATGTGTGGCCCACACACTCCACCATGTATTTCGTCCATAATCTTTTGGGCCTGCATTTCATTTACACATCGTAGCAATCCCAAATTGGCATCCCTCTTGTACAGTGAATCTCCGCTCAGATAAAATTTCATTGCCATCTTTTGAATTCTCAACCTCTCCGCTCGGCTGGCTTGGTCGGGAATGGATCTATCCCTCAGATATTCCCTTATGTCGTGATACCAAGGCTGCTTTGGCAGAACCCCTTCGTCCGATAGTACCGCCACGTGCTCCTCGTATGCCGGGGCGTTCTGCACTGCTATCTCAATCTGTGGAACGTTCCTGCTCTTGATTGTGTGGACTAGAGAAGCTAAAGTCGCCAATGCATCGGCGAAATCGTTCCGTCCCCGGGGGATGTGTCGGAAAGCGATATCTTCGAACTCTTGCATCAGTTGGATAACACAACGGTGGTATGGAAGCAACCGGAGCTCTTTAGTGCTGTACACCCCGATCGCTTGTCTGATTACCAGCTCCGAATCCCCGAACACTGCTAACCTTTTCACCCCCATATCGCGAGCCAAACGGAGTCCCAATATACATCCCTCATACTCAGCTGTGTTGTTTGAGTTACTGAACTGCAATTTAGTGGCTACGGGGTATTGCTCTCCTGTGATAGAGACCAGGACTGCTCCGGCTCCTGCCCCCTTCGCATTCATGGCACCATCGAAATATAATTTCCAGAACTGCCCCTCGTCATCTCCTCTCGCGCGCAAGATCCAGAATACATCTTCGCCCGGCAGAGGAGTGTCTAAAGGCTCCATTCCCCCTGATGGCGCCTCTGCCAATTGATCTGCAATTCCCTGCCCCTTCATGGCTTTCTGAGTTACGTATACAATGTCGAACTGCTGTAAGATTAACTGCCATCTTGAAAGTCGACAGTTCAGCATGGGCCGTTCAAAGATATATTTCAGGGGATCCATCCTTGATATCAGGTACGTGGTGTGCCCGTGGAGATAATGTTGTAATCTCATTGCAGCCCAAGCCAAAGCACAACAGGTCCTTTCGATAGGGGTGTAATTCTGTTCACATCGGCTAAATCTCTTGCTGAGGTAATAAATGGCCTGCTCTTTGCCTGATTCATTCTTCTGCCCCAGCATACAGCCCATCGCAATGTCATTGACTGATATATACATGAATAGAGGGATCTCATCCTTCGGGGGTACCAGCACGGGTGCTTCCGTCAGCTGCTTCTTAATGATCTGAAAGGCTTCCTGGCATTGCTCATTCCATTCTTGGGAGACATCTTTTCTTAACAGCTTGAAAATCGGCTCGCACGTGGTTGTCAAATGGGATATGAAGCGGCTGATGAAATTTATTCTTCCCAGAAATCCTCTTATTTCCTTTTCAGTGCGGGGTGCCGGCATATCCACAATGGCCTTAATCTTGGCCGGATCCAACTCGATGCCACGATCACTAACCAGGAATCCCAAGAGTTTGCCCGATTGCACTCCGAAAGCACACTTTGCCGGATTGAGCCTTAAATTATATTTTCTGAGCCGGTCAAATAGCTTTTGGAGATGGGTCACATGATCAGATTCTATCTTTGACTTCACGATAATGTCATCCACGTAGACCTCTATCTCCTTGTGCATCATATCGTGGAACAGGGCCATCATAGCTCTTTGATAAGTAGCCCCTGCATTTGTGAGACCGAAAGCCAACCGTCTATAGCAGAAAGTGCCCCAAGGGGTGATGAAGGCCGTTTTTCTCCCGGTCCTCCTCTGCCACCATTATCTGATGATACCCCGCAAAGCAATCAACGAAAGAGTACATCTCGTATTGGGCTGTGTTATCCACCAATATGTGTATAAAAGGTACTGGGAAATTATCCTTGAGACTGGCCTTGTTCAGATCTCTATAGTCAACACATACCCTCACCTTTCCTCCAGGCTTAGCCACTGGGACCACATTGGACAACCATTCTGGGTAGGTGGACACCATGATGATTCCAGCCCTGAACTGTTTGATGATCTCCTCCTTTACCTTCAAGCTTCATTCCGGTTTTAGCTTTCTTAGTTTTTGCTTGACGGGCTTGAAACCTTCCTTGATGGGCAGCTGGTGTACCACAATGTCGGTGGATAATCCGATCATGTCCTCATGAGACCAGGCGAACACATCCTCATACTGGCGTAGCAATTTGGTCATTTCTACTTTCTGGTTAGGGGTCAGGTCTGTCCCGATCTTGAGCTCTTTGGGTTGGTCAGGGGTTCCGATATTTATGGTGACGGTTTGGTCTAAGTTGGGTTTGGGTTTATCCTCGACCCACCCTTTGATCTCGTCAGGCGCGTCATCGTAATCTGTCTCGTCCTGCTCAATACCCATTAAATCGAAATCCAGCTCAATATCAAAATCATAGTCATCATTCAAATTTGAGGGATCGCTTGTTAAGCAAGGAATACTCAAATTGGTACACCCTTGTCTGGATATTATTGGCTCCACCGTCCAGTTATCGGTGGTCAGATCAGTCGGGATGCGACATATGACAGACGGCTGTGTTCCAGGGACTTCCTTGACGACTACCGCCACATCGTATCGGTCCTCCCTCATAGCATTGTTAGGGATAACTAACCCTGCCCAATCGATGACAGGCACACTCTGTTGGGCCCCCGACGTTGTGGCCATATCCTTCCCCTCTCCAATGTTTATTGATGGTCCAGAGATATAGCATTTGGTTTCGAACTGCTGCATGACCTCCCGCAGGAAATTCTTCCTTTTGACTGACTCATCATCCGCAAGAGTTAATTCTTTACCTTCTAATTCGGACACGGGCTTGTCTGTCCCTTGTTCATTGTGGACCTTCGGCATTAGGATTCCGGTCGATCGAAATGGGGTTTCCCTTTGAGAGTGGTTCCGCTCTATGCCTCCATGATATCCCAACCCTGCCTTGCCTGTCTGGTTGGGCAGTTGAATAGGCGTGGAAATTCCTTGGCCGTCTTTTCCCAACCCCTGCCCAGGTTGAAACTTCATCTTCATCATTTCTCTAGCAACGAAGGTGAGCTCAGGGGAGGCTTTCGATTTTATGGCTGGAGCTCCCAGACCTCTATAGTGGGGAGAGCTGATTTCCAGTGCTTGAAAACTGGCAGGCGCCGCGGATTCGTCCACATTGATTACTGGCAGACCATTCTTGGACGGGAAAGGGTCATTACGCTCTGCGGAGATTGTTACCAGATTCCCGCTGACGATGAACTTGATTTGTTGGTGTAGTGTAGAGGGAACTGCCCCAGCCATATGTATCCATGGTCTTCCCAATAACATGTTATAACTGGCGGAGATATCCAGGACCTGAAAGGAAATATCAAAAGTACACGGCCCTATCTCCACGGGCAACTCTATTTCTCCCAATGTATCCTTCCGGGATCCATCGAAGGCTCGCACCACCACGTGACTGGCCCGCAAGCGCTTGGGATTAATGTTCATTTTCCTCAGTGTACTAAGGGGACAAATATTCAGTGCTGATCCCCCATCAATCAGCACCCCATTCATGACATACCCTGATGAGATCACTGCGATGTGCAGCGGTCTCCGATGCCCCCTTCCCTCTTTTGGGATATCATCATCTGTGAATGATAGCACATTGTTCTCTAGCAGATGGTCCACTAGGCGGCCGAAACTTTCTTGGCTAATTGTCTTGGGAATGTGAGCCTCCCCCAGGACTTTGGCCAAGATTCTGCAGTGGTCATTGGATGATAACACCAAATCCATGATCGACGTTAGAGTCGATTCCTCGCTCACCGTCTTGGTCCCCCTTACTTCCGGATGATCCATCTTTTCCAAGAACTCCACGGCTTTCTCCTCGGATATCCTCTCGTTCTCCTTTCTCTTACTCTTGAGGACTCTTCCCGGAAGATACAAGGGATTCCCTTTTGATGTTACGGAAGCACAACTGGCCGCCTCCTCTAATACACCCCCGTAGTTCCACGGTACTGTTTTTAGATTGCAAATAGGGATCTGTGGTCTTGCTGCGATGATGAGAGGTTTTGGAGCCGCTAACTTGATAGGCCCCCCTGTGATACTCCGGCTTGCACCCGTCAACCTAACCGGTGCCCCTTGCATATTCTCCTGAGTACCCGTCATGCCAATCATCTCATCAATCCTTATCATATAATTTCGCCTTGGCGGTCCTTCGGTTTCGATGGCTTCTACCATACTGACCCCTCCCCCATCATGCTTCGGTAGGGGATTGATTTTAACATTTGGCGGCTCGGGCTGCTCCACCACGATTTCCCCGCTATCAATCAGGTTTTGAATTATGTGTTTCAGCGTCCAACATTCCTGAGTGTCATGACCCGGGGAACCCGAATGATATGCACACTTTTTACTGGGGTCAAATTTTCTTCCCTTCGGGTCACATGGAGGTGCCAAATCGACAATCTTCCTCTGTGACATCAATATTGCCAAAATCTGCTCAAGAGGATCCCCAAGCGGGGTGAATACCCGCCTCTGTGTGGTCTCAAACCTCCTTCGTCCGTCCGTTCTGGGATCATCAAAATTGGGTTGCCGGGGCGGCCCAAATCTCCGTATTTGTACAGGAGGGCTATTCTCCACTTTCCTGGATGATCCCTGCAGCACGAGAGAGACATCTTCCTCTTTTCGCTTTTGGGGCCTGCGGGAAGTATTGCCATAATTCCCACTTTGGATTTGTTCCGCAGCCGTTTCAAGAGCTGTGAAGTCCCGGATTTTACCCGATTTCAACCCCATGTCCACCATTTCACCGTGTTTTATCATCTCGGCAAAAGGTCTTCCAACCCCTGATATGACCCGCTCATAATAAGGTGCTTCTTGTATATCCACAAAGGTCACCACCATCTCTGACTCACTCATTGGAGGATTCACTTGTGCGGCCATACCCCTCCATCGTTGGGCATAGTCCCTGAAGGTTTCCCTTGGTTGCTTCTTGATTTTTGTCATTTGATATCTATCCGGGGCCATCTGTGCCTGAAAGCTATATTGTGTCAGAAAGGTATGGGCCAGCTCCTCCCAATTATGAATCCGGGCATTATCGAGACGGGCATACCAGATCCTCGCCTCCCCCGTCAAGCTTTTCTGGAATAATTGCATCCTTAATCCTTCGTCTTCCGCATAGGACCCCAGTTCTCCAATATATATTTTCAGGTGAGTGTAAGGATCCCCCTTCCCATTGTATTTCTCGAATTCGGGAATCTTAAATTTC
This sequence comes from Aralia elata, assembly GCA_034770075.1. Lineage (NCBI taxonomy): Eukaryota > Viridiplantae > Streptophyta > Magnoliopsida > Apiales > Araliaceae > Aralia > Aralia elata. The sequence continues at coordinate 59,832,046 of CM068388.1, read as the reverse complement.
TCTAGATATCTGGTTCCGGGGAAGACACACAAATCTGCATAATTAACCCTACCCAAGGAGCCTATGCCTTTTAGAGATTGGATGGTCTCCTCCATCTGCTTCATTTTTCTGCGAAGGTCATCAGTATCTCCCTCCTCTGGAATCGTGATTACTGTTTTGTTGAGGGCAGGAATGACCTTTGGGAGGACCGGCTCGTCCTTAAGCTGATGTTGGTTATTTTTAAATAGGATTGCATCATCCTTAGGAGGATTCTGGTCACCCCCCGGCGGTGGTACATTATGCGGTCCCTGGTTTGACGAATCCTGTCTGATTAGGAACTGTTCTTTTAGCATGGTGGCCATTTCCATCATCTGTTTTTTAAAATCATCAAACTCTTCCCGAGAGATGGAACTATGATTGGGAAGATCCGCCATTTCAGAGTTAGAGACCTGGGCTTTCTTAGACTGCGAACGGGTTTGAGGAGCAATCCTACAGGGGAAAACGGTTTAAAGTTTAGTCTAGGGAAATGAGAGATGTGGATGCATGCTCAAACCGTAAATTTTGTGAGTTTAGGGTCTTTTAATCTTTCCCTGCAAAACCAAATGTTAGCAGTCTTTTATCGCAATAATCAATGCTAGACGTGAATTAGGAAGTTCCCAGCTGTTCCCTGCAACCATAGAGGTTAGTACCTTCTTTTAACAACAGGGGATGTAAATGATATTGCATTGGATCATGACATTTAATACGCGTAAACGTAAAAGGGCATGAAGAGACTTTTCCTGCGTTGGGTTAATCTGAGGCTGACCTATCCTAAGGTTACTCTCACGGGCTTTTCGGCATGAAGGTTCCCAAATCTTCGCAATCTACTCGTTTGAGCCCTTTCGATTGGAGCGGATTTGAGTGGTGCGTTTCCTGAGCCATCTCCGGGGAGCAGCCCCATCGAGTCCAGTAATAAGCAACCGACGGGTTCGCCTCAGGAGGAGGTACATTCTCAACATACATTCACATTCATCGTCCTCACCGTATGCAAATGATTACTTTAAAGTAAAGAGAAACCCATTCAATCATTTATTCATTGGACAACAACACACATTTACACAACAATAACTAAAAGACGTCAAAATGTCGTACGCACATACACATTTATAAATTTCTAGAGGATAGGATAGCATCAAGATTTTAATGCGGCTTAAGCCCTCTAATGTCCCCAGCAGAGTCGCCAGCTGTCGACGCCGGGAGGAATCGCTTACGCGGGGGTTGTAACCCTTTCCAATTTTTTGCCTTTTCATTTAGATGATTTTTTTTGAAAAGGTCGGCATTAATGTCGACGGGTTTTTTAAAGATTGTTTTTTATGATGAGCCAATTTAACCAGAGTCGCCAGTTGGTATATTTGAAATGGATGTACCAACTCATCCGAGTTTTCATTTTTATAAATCGCTGGCTCATATGTGACTCCGAATTAATTGGCCTGCGAATCGAGATTCATAGAGTTCGGGGGCTTGCTTAAGTGAGGGGAAGGTGTTAGGCACCCCTCGACTTCCGTGAAGCACGGTTACCGCAATCTTGATGCTTTCCTATCCTTTAATTCATGAAATGTGTGTGTGCGCGTGTGTGTGTGTGTGCCTATGTAAATGTTGTGATGAGTTTGCATTAAAGAATCATTTGGATTATTAGGGAAAATTGTGTTTTTCTTTTGAGAATGCCTTAGAATGTCCATCGGCTTAAACGAGAAAGCTTTGCGAGAAAGGGTTGATTTTAGTTGGCAAAACTATGAGATTTTCCTTAGGTGTCGTTTTGGCAAAAAAAGAGTTTTAAACCTTCGTAAAAATAGGAATCGAAATCTATACATTGCTTTCATAAAATGATGAGCAACTTCTAGGATATCTTTCACCCTACGCACCAAGATTTAATAAAACGTTGTTTTATTTTTATAAAACCATTTGAAAACGACTTTCTTTAGCCTTCTCGTTTAATAGAAATCGACATTCATTAACACCTCCAAATTTTTAGCTACGTGATGCTAACCTCCTAGTTTGCTTGATTTTAAGGAAAAACCTTCATCGTTTAATCTTTGAAATCATTTTTTCGTATCACAAAATCCAATCAAGCATAAACACGCGTCGGGGCTATTCATGGGCATGTAAGCCATCAAAATAACCCCAAACGCCCACAATCACAAGTTTCACTATTCCGGGGCCTTAAACACGATTATCGCCTTGGCGTCGTTTTAAGGCCCGACGATTACATATTTACAATAACGGATACATCCACCCGATTACATACATTCAAAAATGTCCATCATCGGATTTGGACCACGGGGTCGCATTCCTAGGCTCACATCCGAACTTATTGCACAACCACCAAATGGATATAACGAAAATAAACAACAACGGGATGCCTAACACTCTAGGATCTCTTACAATGACGATCGAAATACACTATGAATGATACCATACCATAATAGCTAAGATTTGCACCAAACGGATATCATCGGGCTATTAGGGGGAATTTCATTCCGATGAGACCCTCACTAATAGTCCCTCACCCATGGCTTCACAATAACATATAAGAAAAAACTACATTTAAGGTGATTCGGATGACCAAAAGATCAACAAAATGGTATAACAAAATGCTAAGAACAAAGGGTTTTCACCTTGCAATTAATCCCCACAATATGTATGAATTTGTGTATTGAGTAGAGTAGAAAATATGAGATATAATCTCACAAAATTAGTACAATTCCTCACTCTTTTCACTCTTTTTCTCTCCTAATGGCTCTTGTTTTGCTGCTGTTTTCTCCTTATTTCCGAGCTGCTGCTGCTTAAGCTGAATTCCTCCTCTTCTTCCTGTATGCGAACTGGCCTAATATAGCACTGCCAAGGGCAGCCGCAGATCTATCTGCGGCTGGCCGCAGATAGATCTGCGGCTGGCCCTTGGTTCTCCCCCCCCCCAGCCGCGCTCGAGTCCCGTGCGCTTCGAGTCCTGTGCTGCCTCGAGTTCCGTCCTTGGCCGCGAATTGATCTGCGGCTAACTGTGCTGATTTTCTCATTTTCCGTGCCTCGTCTCGATTTTCGTGTCGTACCGTTGGTTTCCGCTGACGGGTTTGCGCTCGGCAGTCCGGAACCCGTCGGGAAACGTGCCACGTCATCCGGGCAAGCACAGTGATCAGTAACTGACTCTCGACATTCGCTGGTTGTCGTGTCGGCTTCAATATCATCCCGTCGTGGTGGTTTTGAGGGTTCGTCTTTATGTCCACCCTTTATTCTCGTGTGCCGGGTCAATTGACGATTTTGCCCTCCTGTCAGGGTTAGTATAGGAAATGCAAAAATCGGGTGTCTACAAAAACCTTGAGGAATTTTTATTTGGGTCAAAGTCTATTGGTTATTCATTATAAATCAAAAGAAAGTGCTGGAATGAGAATGCATTCAGGTGTTGTTAATGTCTACATTTTGTTTCTTGATGGATTATTTATTTAACTAATAAATTGTGATTATTAATAGGTTGTCTTTTGGTTTTGTTTTTTTGATGGGCAAAAATAAAATTTTCATAAATCTCAAAACCTCCAAAACCATACAAAAGAAATCCTAATTCAAAAGGCTTGGATTAACAATATAAATAAACCAAAACCAACAACAAGAAAACTATACATATATCTAAACACACAACCAAGGTTCTAAAAACCATTTGTGGCTATTGGCTCCTTCTGCCTTTAAATGAACTAAACCACAGCTAATTAGCCTCAAGCACAAAACCTCCTGATTAAAAATCCGCTGCGTCACAATTAGGTGTGAGCATGGTGCGGTTTGGTGCGGTTTGAAGCCCAAACCACACACGAAACCGCTTAGGTGCAGTTTGACAAATCCAAAACCGCACATGAAATCGTTTGTGATTGGTGCGGTGCGATTTTATTTGGTGCGGTTTCGGTTTCAAAACCAATTGAAACAACAAAATTTTATGCAACTTAAATTAACAATTTAGCATCACTACTTATTCCCTTGAATTAATGTCACCCAATATCAAAAAATGTTATCAAAAAGATTCCAAACGTCTCTTGGACAATGATATATATAATATTTTGCATAGAAAATTGAAAAATAATATACAAAATGGTCATAGAAGAATATTAATTGATATAGTACACAAAATGGTCAACAAAGACAACAATATTTAGTGTAAATGATCACTGATTCCTTAATTTTTTACACAAACAATGATCATGAAAAGGAAACTAATCACATATTACAAGTTTATTGCATAAAATGATAAAACTGAAGGCGAAAAATAAGGCTTACCTATTTGCATTCCATTGGCATTAGTCATTCATTGACCACACATTGCTCAAGCGAATTTAATTCATCTATGAAGTATATCAAAAAAAATTTATATGTAAGAATATTTGAAAAGTACAATAAAATCTAAAAAAGAATTAAAAAATACAATAAACATCAACCTTTTTCAATCTTCTCAAATTGTTGAAGTTCTTTCTGTTGTTGTCGAATGTCGACAAAAGTTTGTGAATTGCGTAGCCAATCTTGAGTACAAATCAATGCTTGTTGATTTTGTTGTTCAATATGTTCATTTGAAGGATTTTGAGGGGTAGAAGACATAATTTGGGGCTAGTTCAGCTTTTCACCTGGTTACTGGAATAAAAATAATATTAAATTATACAATTAAAACAATAAAGAACACATCAGGCAATAAAGAGCACATCAAACAATATGACAAAATATATTCAACAATATTTTTGAGACAGTACATCAAATTATTTTCGCAAAGATAATAAAATAAAATGTTCTAATTAAAAGATAAACACTTAGAGAGTACATTCAACAATAATGTTCACCCCATAGAAATAAAATAAACCACATGTACTCCACAGAAGATTAGCCAAGCAAAATAAAGGGCAAAAACTCATACAAACCCCAAACAAAAATCAAACCATGGCCATTCAATCAGCAAAAACAGAAAGACAAAAAAAAAACATATAACTTAACACAAATTGGTGAGTGAGACCCATTGATACCTTAAAGTTAAGAATCTCAAGTTTCCAGTTACACTCACAAAACCAAAATATGTAAATTCTAACAGATCTGGAGAGATAAGTGAAGAAGCTTACTCTTGCCACGTAGTGAAGCTCTTGCAGTCGCCGCTCTCTAACTCTCTGAAAGTATGTATGCAATACTAGCAGACATAAGTTGTAGGGAACTAGGGATATTAGATAATGGAGAATTAGATATTAGAATAGATGTTTTTCTTTTGTCAACTTTTTTTATTAATCTGCCCCATTGAGTTTACTAACTTATAAATTCTACCCCCTTAAGTTTACCTATGTAAAAGGCTGAATGACACATATTACCCTCCAAGTTGCCACCCACTTTCAATGTCGTCTCTAAAGTACATTTTTCGTCAATTGAGCCCTTAAAGTGGCATTTTTTTGCGTTTCCGTTCTTTTTACTCAATTTGACCCAAACCCGACCCATTTTTACCAAATTTTGACCCAATCCGACCCATTTTGACCCAACCCAATTTCACTAATTATTTTTTTTAAAGAAACTAAAAGAATATTTTATTTTAAAATATTAAAAATAATTATAAAAATAATATTTTATTTTAAAATCTTAAGAATTATTATTATTTTAAATATTTTTAAAAATAATTCTTATTTTCAAGAAAAAATATAGATTCATAAAATATAGATTCAAAAAAATTAAATAAAAAATAAAACTTTATTTTAAAAAAAATAGATTTTTTTTTCATTTTATATGTAAAATACAAAAAAGAAAAAGATAAATAAAAAAATTGATTCAATTTTTTTAAAAAATAAATAAAAAAGTTTTAAAAATTATTATTTTTTTCAGGAAAAAAAATTATAAAAATTATCATTTTTTAAAAAAATGAGTAAAGTTTTATAAAATATAGATTCAAAAAAATTAAACATTATTTTCAGAAAAAATAGAAATTTTTAATTTTTTTTACAAATGAGTAAAGTTTCATAAAATATAGATTCAAAAAAAGTAAATAAAAACTTTTTTATTTTCATAAAACAAAACTAGAAATATTTATTTTTTAAAAGTTGTGTAAATTTTCATAAAAATAATTAAGAATTAAAAAAATTTAAACTTTAATTTTTTTGAATCTATATTTTATGAAATTTTACTCATTTTTGAAAAAAATAAAAGTTTTTAAATTTTTTTCTTCTGAAAATAATAATAATTTTTAAAATTTTTTAAAAATAATAATTATTTTTAAATATAAAAATAATTATTATTTTAAAATTATTCTAAAAATAATATTTTATTTTAAAATATTAAAAATAATTATTTTTAAATAAATATTTTGAATCTATATTTTATGAAACTTTACTCATTTATGAAAAAATAAAAGTTTTTAATATTTTTTTGAAAATAATAATTATTTTTAAAAATATTTAAAATAATAAGTATTTTAAATATTTTAGAATAAAATATTATTTTTAAAAATAATAATTAATTTTAAAATAATAATAATTTTTAAAATATTAAAAATAAAATTTTTTAATATTTTAAAATAAAATATTATTTTTAAAAGAATTTTTAACTAATAATTATTTTTAAAATAATTTTAATACTTTTTAGTTTTTTTTAAAAAAAATTTAATTGAAGAAATTGGGTCGGGTCAAACTGGATCAGTTTCGGTCAAAATGGATCGGGTGGGGTAAAATAGGGTAAAAGGAACGAAAACGCCAAAAAATGTCACTTTAAGGGCTCAATTGACGAAAAATGTACTTTAAGGACGACATTGAAAGTGAGTGTTAACTTAAAGGGTCATAAGTGTTATTCAGCCTATATAAAATGAGCATAGATACATGCTCCCCTGCTGCCCTGCATACATACATATTACATACACACACATGGTATTGGTGCGGTTTCGGTTTTATGTGTGCGGTTTTGGCCAGTAACCAAACCCAAACCGTAAATTTGGTTTTTCAACCCACCTAAAACCACCACATACACCGGAACTGTTGGTGCCGTTTGTACGGTTTCGTTTTCAATTTGGTTCATTGCTCAGCCCTAGTCACAATATATGTTTTCTGGTTGAGTAGTTTTGAATCCAATATATACTTTAGATAAAATCAAAAAAACTCAATGTAATAACTCTAATATTCCAATACTTATAAGACTTTCAAAATTGTACGTTATAGATTAATAATATCCCTCATGACTAAAAATATAAATTTTTTTTATCCTTGAAAGGATGAAATAAAGTACATAAAGTGAAGTATAAATATATCATTTAGTGGGGTCCATTAGTATAAAAACATAAAAGTACCCATCATTTTATATAATTTTGTGGGGTCGTTAAGAATAAATTTAAATTTTTTTTACTCTTTTTTCTCTACTTTTATTTTTCTTAATATGTGTGCAAATTGTATTTTGTTCATCCTTTTGGGGACAGAGGGAGTACTATTTATGAAATTATTATAAAAACTTTGAGGGCAATGCCTCATTTTATTCTATTATAAAAACTAAAAAAAAATATTTTTTGAACAAAAAATGGATAATGACTCTTTTTTAAAACATTGAGAATAATTAGGTACATAATTTTTTACATTACATTTTAAAATGTAGGGAACATATTTTTAAATAATATTTAGGTGCATAGAATATTTTTAAAAATCAATATACTATTTGTGAAATTATGATGAAAATTTTGAGGATAATATCTCATTTTATGCTATTATTAAAACTAAAAAAAAAAAATTTGAACAAAAAAATGGATAATGATATTCTTTTTTTAGAACATTAGGAATAATTATGCTCTGATTTGGATTTTTTTTTTCATATATTGTTACCAAAGTACTTTTCCCTATTATTATGAATAACTCCACGAGCGCGTGGGGTCTGCCTAGTATAACAAACTTGCATAAATTTATGTCGCCATATGCTCCTGCTGCTACCGCCATTCTGACATGGCTAATACAAAAGCCAAATGCTTAGAACTCACAGCTGAATGACACGTCCAAAACTTGACTTTGCTTTTTTCTTAATAAATTAGTTTTCTAACTAAATTAAACTACATTAAAACTTAAAATATTTAAAACATCACGTAGTTTAATTATATCAATATTAGCTATAAATTTCCTTGCAGAATTAGTTGCAGTTTAATCATACTAATATTATTTGTTAATATCCTTAGAAAATTAGTGTCCTAATTAAATTAAAACTCAAAATTTATTAAATTATGCAATTTAATTGTATTAATATTATAAACCGTGAATTTATTTGAATAACAATAATGAATTTCGAATTAAATTGGTGTCATAACCAAGTAAAATCTTATTGAAACTTGAATTCTAGAGTTTTATTCGAATTAGATTTCAATCAAGTTTGTTATTTAGATTGAAATACAGACCAAATTACAATTTGTACCTGTTAACAAAAAAAATTAATTATTAGTTTAATGTTATTGTTGAAAAATTATTTAAACAATAAACAATTCAATAAATAAAATGTTTATTAAGGACAAGGTAATTGTGTGTTCTATGCTTTAGACTCAAGGACTTTTTAGAACACAAAACGATTGGTACAATTACACCGAGTTACACAAATACTTTCTCTGTCCCAAATTAACTGCTTAATTTTGACCATTTTTAATCAAATTAACTATTTTTAAAATTAATAATTAAGCATATATAAATATATTTTTTAACATTATAAAAATTGATATTAGTAGTAAATTGTATATATATATTTTTTGGTTATAATCTCTTCACTTATATTTTGACAAAAATGATATAAAAATTAATTTTAAAAATAGTCAATATAATTTTAAAAAATCAAAACTAAGCAGTTAATTTGAAATCACTCAAAAATCAATTCCCGCCCGTAACGTCTCTCTCACGACTCTCTCTCACACACACACAAGAAGCAGAGCAAAACCTCGTCATGTCTCCCTCTCTCTGCCGTCGCCCAGGTACCCCCTCCTCTCTCTCTCTCTGTGTCCAGTAACACACCCACACACACAGACATCATGCATGCACACACACAGATATCACGCGCACACACACAGAGATCACGCACACACACATAACACGCACAGTCACACGATTTGCGAAATTTAGGTTATCAAATTGGGGGTTTTTGATCAAGTAGCTAAAAGTTCATTTCCTCTGTGTATGCGGCACCTATTTGAGAAGGTAAGAAGCGTGGTTACTCATCATGCTTTCTAACACTTCCCTTGGAAGTAAATTTGTATAAATCATGTCCCCACCAGGAGAAGGGGTGAGGGGGTTGCAATGCTACAATTTCTTTCTTCATATTTTTAATTCTCTTACATCCTCTTACCACTTTTGGGCAGCTAAGAGAGGATCATCATCTAAACCACGGTGGAAGGATGCAGCTGGGGTTGTTTCTCAATGTTATATCTCTTACACAGATATTGCTTTCTTTTTGTACGCTAACTTCTCATATGACATCCACATTGGATGCTGCTTTAAGCACCAAAACTCTTGTTGCACTTAATTTAATTAGGTCTATTAATCAGATGGTAACACCCATACCTCTGTCCTTGTTTGTTATTTGTGCATAGTGATATTATTACATTCTAGAATAGATCTTTTCTTAGAACTGAAAATTTTCAGTAATACATCCACATTATTGGCACGATTCAAGTAACGCCAAAGCTCTATAATATAATGAAGCACTTTGGTTTGCTTGAAAGCTAGGGAGAGTTCATATATGATGTGTCATTAGTTGAGATTGCTTACTCTATAACTATTAGAAGTATTTTCTTATACCTCCTTTTGTTCGGTATTAATATTTTCCATAAATTTTTAGGGTGTCAGACTGAAGCTGGATAATGCCCTTGCATTTTGGAAAGCAGAGTTCTCCTGGAAAGTAAGCATGGTGCATTTTGGAAGATAGTCTGCTAACTACATTATGTTATAAAAGTTTCTCTCTTTATTTCCTCATAGAACTCCTATATCCATATACTCAGTTATGTCAGCTATAAGAGGGAAGATGTTCCTCTGTTCCTTTTAAAACATTAAGACGATCAGAAAGCATATATTTTTAATATATCTCTATGTTATACATAGCAATTATATAAAATTCCTATGAACTTAACATGTAACTGTGTTTTCAGCGTGTCTTAAAATTTGTGTCTCATACATCCAAAATAGGGATGTAAAAAGGGTCAGATATATTACTTAGTTATTGATTATATCTTTTGTACCTTCAGTTTTATACATAAGCTGCTGCAATCTCTATTCATGTTTTCTTGCCAATTCATTATCAAAGTAGTACACCTACTTGTTGAGATATTTGAGTCATCCAAGGACCATGCATAATAAGAATAATTATATCCGACCATAAACTCTCACCACCCTTTTCATGTGTTTGTTTTATGTATTTGTGATTAAGTAGTGGTATTTATTTTCTACACACCAAACCAAAATGAACTTCTATAAAATGTCTTGTTCATGAGAAGCAGGTGCCATTTCAAAGATTAGTGCTTTTTCTTATTGTGTAGATTGGTGCAGAGAGATTTGACAAAGAATATGCGTATGGTATACGCCACAATTATGGAAAAGAAGGGAAGAGAATGGTAAGGAGACACCATTTCATTATTTTAAGTTTCTTTATCAGGATTGCAGAATGCATTGGTACATTATGATGAGAATTGGATCATAAGATAGGATTAGAAAGCATATTATGTAGGAAACTGTGCAAGATTAAATCTTTCACCGGTTAAGATTGCAACTTGCAAGATATTAAATCATAAAATTGATTAAGAAAAAGAATCAACTATAAATAAAAACTAGTTTTTTGGTTGATGGTACTAATTTTCCATTTCAATTATATGACCAGGGAAATATCACAAAATCTACAATAGTGGTACTCCAAAGAATTGATGTTGTACTGAAGATCCCATCTTTCAATTTTGTAAAGAATACTGCTTAATTTTTTGAAAATTAGTCTTTTGAATACAATATCGCAACTCAAGATGCTATGATCTGATCAGTTGCTAATAAATTCATTTCAATATTGTATGATTCATTACAGTAGGCTGTTAATGGTATTAACCGTGTCCAACGGTCCATATCATGATTTTGGCAACCTCTGATTTCAGTAATGTTTTTGAAGTTTGTATTATTTATACATGGTGCTATTCTTTGAGGCTTTTCTCTGGCGACAGAGAACACAACCAGGAAACCTTCAAATTGTGCTTTTTCTTTAATCTGGCAACTGCAGGATTATACACCATATTCTTGTCAAAAAATCATATCATCAACTCCAGGTGTTGGAGACCATCATGGTTGCCCTTATCGTCATTTCAGGTAACTTTTTCTCTAAATACATTTCCAGTTGATGAAGGCTTGCTTTCAACTTAGTAAATTTTATCTCTATGCTAAAAAAATACCTTCTTTTGACTGACGTCAGATATGCTATCATGTTTTGTCATGGTGACTGTAACTGATGATATATAAATTTGGCACTAAAATTTGCTAACATGAGCCAATTTACAGATCTATTTATACTTATAATATCTTACCAAATTCCTACCATGTACATCTGAAACCTGGTGATATCATGTCAGTAAATTACATAAAATTCTCAGAAATATTTGATACATTGTAGCATGTTACTTTTCTTGACAGTGAAGAGAATTTGAGAGCTGCCCTTGGTAAAATGGGGGTGAGCAATCGTGTATTGGAGGATGTGATAGATAAAGTCCGAAATAGACATTTCAGGTCAGAAAATGATAATCAGCATCGTTCTTGGAACATTTCATATTAAGTTTAATCTTCTTTAGATGAGAGGAGTTATATTCTCAATAATGTATGCACAGTTGGCATGCACGTTGACATCTGAAGCCGTACATAGTTCATCTTGTGATGCCGGAATCAATCATCCAAACCAGTACTTCAGTGACAGCCAAAGCATCTTAAAATCAAAGGTAAATTCTGCTGCTTAAAGTTTTAATTAGAGTAGTGGTTGGTTGTTTACTTTAGGTATTGTGTTTTCTTTCTAAGTGGAAACTTTCCAAGCTTATCTCAGAGTAAAGTTTGCTCTTAATAATCAAAAATCATCCCTCAAATGAAGCACTTCTCAAGATATTAGGTGTTAGCTCTGGTGGTTGGTTTTGGTCATTTTGCTGGGTAAGAAGTTATTTTTGTTAGTTATTCAGCTGTATGGTTTAACTTATATTATCAATAACCTATGCAGAAAGTTTCCATCTGATAATGTGTGGACCAGTTTTCATTGGTATTATTGAAATGATAATACTGCTATAAGCCCCTGGTGAGTCATCTTCTAAATAGCCCTTCAAAAAAGATCTGCACATTTCTCACTTCCTCTGTGTGTATTTGTGTATCACTTTCAATTACATGAGATATTATCTTTTAAGTTCCTTTACATAAAGTTTGTGATAACACTAGAAGTGACTGAAATTTGTCTTTTTTACTTGGGGAATATTAACACTAGAAATGTTGAGGAAAATTACCTTTTAGATTGATTAATATGTAAACATGTTTTCTAGAGCATGGAGGACTGGGTAGCAGTAGTGAGCTAAAGTCAGGCTTGAGAAGGTGTTCTTAGGGTGCTGGAAATTAGGCTTTTGATTATGTTTAGTGATGTCATGTATATTGCATAACCAAGACTTGAATAATAAATTAATTATTAGCAAGAAATTGGAGCCACAAGCTAAACTTGGTAAAGAAGCAGATCTAATGTTGCCAAGGATAGATCCAAAGATTAGCAAGATACTCTCAAATTTTCTCCATTTGTTTACTACTATAGATGACTTGAGCTTTCCAGACATGGTTTCTGTTACAATCATTTAGAAGATGACCAATGTTTTAAGGTATACTACACACACACACAATCCTTTGTTAAGATTTTGTTTTATTAATTTTGTTTTATTTTCATAGCAGTGGTTTGTTCATGGAGGTTATAGTTATGTTGCATTTAGATTTGTTCTTAATTGTGACTTTAAAAATCTAAGGGTCGATTAGTAGCCTTTTAGAATGATAAAATATATAAATTGTGCATATTGGTTGAAATTTTTATGGAATTCTTTTTTTAGAGGAATCATGGGGCAATTGTTATGGGATTTATGGGGCAATTGTGCATATCAAGGTATTACCAATTCTAAATTTTGGAAGAGCGCTACACTCCAAACTTGTTTACTGTACAAAATACCTTTCTGATCACTCTCTCACAAACACAACATTCGCACACACCGACTCTGCATCTCGTTGAATAGTAGCACTTATACATACTCACACACAAGCCCATGCAACACTCGCATGTGTGTGGAAGTATGCTTGGGGGTTGTATATATTTAATTTTTGTTTTAGAAAATCGAAAGTGATTTTTGTTCCTTATATTGTTTTCAGGTATATATGGAAGCATGCTTGGGGTTGTTTTCCAGTGAAGTTATATGTAGATAACATTCAAGCCTTTGATCCCCATTAGGCTTACAATAACCCATTTTTTATCCATTTCTTTCATTTCGAAATTATAGATTGTTTTTTATCCATTTCTTTCATTATCTCGGAATCATGGATTAATTTTCTATTTTTTTCAATAGATTGGTGCATAAAGTATTGCATAAATGTTGTTGATTGAAATCTTTGGATTTAAGCATTGAGTATTCTTGGGTGCATGCAACATTCAATGTTATGGACTTCATTTACGTGGTTGCGTTGGTTGGTAAATGGTTGTGTTAGCCAAAATTATGGCGTGATAGTTAGACATTTAGTAACCTTTTTGGGTATGAGAACAAATTGTGTATACAGGTTGAAAATTTTCTGATGTCCTATTTTTAGGGGAAGCTTTGGCCAACTTTTTTTAAAATATATGGAGGATTTAACTTTTTGTCCAATGAATTTATTGCTAATTGTTGGTTTTGTTTTTGGTTACTCAGCGTCTTTAGGCACAAACACAAAATCAATTGAACCAATCATTTTGATTTGTTTTAGTTTTGCTTAGATTTTGAACTTATTGTTATATCAATTTTTATACGGGAGTTAATATAGATGTTAATTAAATATATGTTGTTGTGGTAGTTGATGAATGGTTTTGTTAATGCAGAATTGAGGCTTACTCAAATTCAGTGTTCGATGTTTTTTGAATTGCACCGTGCCTTCATGCACGGGTTATCCCTAGTGTGTGTGTGTGTATATATATATCTAAACACACAACCAAGGTTCTAAAAACCATTTGTGGCTATTGGCTCCTTCTGCCTTTAAATGAACTAAACCACAGCTAATTAGCCTTAGGCACAAAACCTCTTGATTAAAAATCCTCTTGTTTCTAGCTTCCATGTTGTCCAAGCAGTGTAAGCTGTTATATTTCTGGTAGGGAGATGGTAGATTTTTGTTTTTATTTGATGTTGGTTTTGATATAGTCATCTCCCTAATGTTTTGCTGCTGCTATGTTGCTGATGATTTTGTTTCTGCTCTATTGCTGCTCTGTTGTTACTCTGTTGTTGATCATGTTTTGTTCCTTTGACTTACTATTGATTGATTGGATTGGAAACATATGTATTGAAATTCTTATATATTGTATTAAAATAAATTTAAAACAACAGAGTTTTTAACAAAAAAGTGAAGATTAAAAATAATATATATTCGAAACAATAGAATATAATTTGGAATATATATCTCAATTAGAACACAATAAAATATTATTCTAGTTATTCTAGTCGTCACTAAGAAATATATATACTAAATTATAACTATTATTATTATTATTATTAATTATAATCAGATGCTTTTAAAGGTTATAAACATAATGGATAAGGACTTTGTTTGATGTAGCAAGTTGTGTTGGTGTTTAATTTTTTAATATGTCATTATTTTCTTTTCTAATTAGGGTTGGAAAGTGTTTTAAACTATAAATATGTTGTTTTAGGATTTTGAAAGTATTCTTTTGACAATTATTATCAATAATATTATTTTTTCTCTCGGACAATGCTTTATCTTTCCTTGTGCGCAAAGATTTACTTACCTTTGTGTTGGTAGGTTAAGCTAACCTTTGTAGTCCGCTGCGTCGCAATGTATGTTTTCTGGTTGAGTAGTTTTGAATCCAAAATATACTTGAGATAAAATCAGAAAAACTCAATGTAATAATTCTAATATTCCAGTACTTATAATACTTTCAAAATTGTGCATTATATAGATAAAGTACATAAAGTGAAGTATAAATATATCATTTAGTGGGGTTCATTAGTATAAAAACATAAAAGTACTTATCATTTTATATAATTTTGTGAGGTCGTTAAGAATAAATTTAATTTTTTTTTACTCTTTTTCCTCTACTTTTATTTTTCTTAATATGCGTGCAAATTGTATTGTATTCATCTTTTTGGGGACGGAGGGAATACTATTTATGAAATTATGATAAAAACTTTGAGGGCAATGCCTGTTTTATTCTATTATAAAAACTAAAAAAAATATATTTTTTGAACAAAAAATGGATAATGATACTTTTTTTTAAAATATTGAGAACAATTAGGTACATAATTTTTTACATTATATTTTAAAATGTAGGGAACATATATTTAAATAATATTTAGGCGCATAGAATATTTTTAAAAATCAATATACTATTTGTGAAATTACGATGAAAACTTGGAGGATAATATCTCATTTTATGCGATTATTAAAACTAAAAAAAATATTTTTTTGAACAAAAAAATGGATAATGATATTCTTTTTTTTACAACATTAGGAATAATTATACTCTGGTTTGGATTTTTTTTTTTCATATATCGTTACTAAACTACTTTTCCCTATTATTATGAATAACCCACGAGCGTGTGGGGTCACGTAGTTTAATTATATCAATATTAGCTATAAATTTCCTTGCAGAATTAGTTGCAGTTTAATCATATTAATATTATTTGTTAATATCCTTAGAAAATTAGTGTCCTAATTAAAGTAAAACTCAAAATTTTATTAAATTATGCAATTTAATTGTATTAATATTATAAACCGTGAATTTATTTGAATAACAATAATGAATTCGAATTAAATTGGTGTCATAACCAAGTAAAATCTTATTGAAACTTGAATTCTAGAGTTTTATTCGAATTAGATTTTAATCAAGTTTGTTATTTAGATTGCAATACAGACCAAATTACAATTTGTACCTGTGAACAAAAAAACTAATTATTAGTTTAATGTTATTGTTGAAAAATTATTTGAACAATAAACAATTTAATAAATAAAATGTTTATTAAGGACAAGGTAATTGTGTGTTCTATACTTTAGACTCAAGGACTTTTTTGAACACAAAACGATT
This sequence comes from Aralia elata, assembly GCA_034770075.1. NCBI lineage: Eukaryota > Viridiplantae > Streptophyta > Magnoliopsida > Apiales > Araliaceae > Aralia > Aralia elata. Next base: position 59,815,777 of record CM068388.1, on the reverse strand, counting down.
GATACATTTACATTGAGTTACACAAGTACAATTTTTAATAACACGGGACTAAAAATTATTTTTAACTACAACAATTCTAGTAACACGGGACTAGAAATTGTTTACAAAGATTGTAACTAGGCTATTCCTACCTTACAAGACCTCCTGACGATGCTTCCGACAGGTGTCTAATTCTACTCCTAGGATAGATACTCTGAAAAGTTTCAGAGTTTTGTTCTGTAATTTGTTAATGACGAGTTCGCGTGTTCTGTTCTCTGATCTAGACATTGTTATTTATAATTCTTCCAATTCTTGATAATTTACATAACTTCCATACTCATGAACTTTCATAACTGTCAGTAGTGAGTATGGAATACTAAAACTACTTCAACGTCTTTAGCCGCTTCAGTTCTATTTGTCACGTGTCAATGTAGTATTTGTTTTGTGACAAAGCCCATGGTACCCTTAATTAATAACTGTTAGCTAGTATTAATTAGGAATAATTATAATCTAGTAAAATATATGTATTCAACGCATGCAATCATGATAAATTGTGTATTTATCGTATTAAATAAGTTCGCCATTATTTTGGTGCGAAGAGAAAATTGAAATTTAAAAGCTAACTCTCCACGACTTTTAAACCGCTGTAGAATTCGAATAGGCAAAGGAACCCAAAGCCTGTAAATTGAGCCATAATTCCTCAATTATACTACGCTCGCAATCCTTCTTCTTCTTCAGATCATTGTGTTGAACCTCTTTTCTTCCCTAACTCGTTATTTTCTCTCGATTTGATCATGGGTCCTTTAGCTACTGAACATCCGTATGCCCCAGCTCATCCCAGATACTACGAATGGTGATCAGATGTGTATTTCCGCGCCAGCCTGGTGATAACCATACCTGACGGTTGTCCTTTGATTTATAAACTAGGCCCTAGTTTTAAGGATGAATCGTCGCCTCTTTTCGCCGAAGAGTACCCTATGTACAAGGGTATGCCGTTATTAATAAAGGGGGACGGCTTATCATGGAAAGGATAGTTTGAAAACAAAGGCCGTAGGTATTGGCCTACTTCTTCACCATCTTGGGCCGACCTGGTAACCCGAATAGAGCCTCATTTTGCCAATCAATGGCGAAAGGTCAGCATATATGAGAGTATTAAGCTATCGACCTTCAACTTTGCATCGGATAAAAATGTTTTGGCGACGTTTGCGGCCTTCTGGAGTGTGGGTTTTAATTCCTTCCTTTTACCCTTTAGGCCGATGTCTATCACAGTATTGTATATTTCAATATTTTTGGGCTTATTTCCATTTGGATTAGAGGTATCTATCGTAATAGGGAAACCTGCATCTACCAATGAGGTCGACAGGTGGTTCAGAGAGACTTACAGCAACCTATCATATAATAAATTCATTTCTACCTGTAAGAGCACCTCGCGAGGTATGACTGATCCAGATACTGTCGAGCATGTAGGATTTTTGCTTTATTTCCTAAAGATATCCAAGGAATATATCTATCTGGTTCTTCACTTAGCTGTAGGAAATTAGAGGGTAGCTATGGCTCCTTATATGGTTAGCCTGTTGTACAGGAGTTTAGGCCATTTATATGGTTAGCCTGTTGTACAGGAGTTTAGGCCATTTAGTAGATAAGGGATAGATTGAATTTGGTCTTCAAGGCTCCTAATGCTAGAGGATTAAACTAGTAGAAGCAAAAACTTCTTTTTAGCTAGATAGATGCGCAGATATAACAAAGCCACTATTGGCTTTACTTTGGGGTGAGATGACTACTTCAAGGCTCATGTCATAGATGTGGCTCAAGCGGACAATATGATAACACACATGCTTAGAGGTAGATATCTTACTTGTAATTATTGTTTACTGCGTTATGCATGTTTATTCATCATAATCATATATTTTGTTCGTCAGGTCCAGATCCTAAGGCAAAGAAGGTGACTGAGCAACCAACTCAGAAACTCAGGCCAAAGTCTAAGCCATAACTAAAGCCAAAGCCTGTCGAAAAGGCTAAGGATGTGTTGGACGAGGTTGAAGATTTCTCCTATGCTCAATTGGAGGGTGAGTAAGTGGAAATAAAAGTCTTTAAACCTTCTTCTATGAGAGGTTCTGGTGAAGCTTCTCATATTCCTTCAAGGAGATCCTCTAGGATTGTAAGGACCAAAAACACTGAAACTTCTGCCAAGAGGAAACTTTTCCTTTTACAATCTTCTGAGGATGATCCTGAAATAGGGCAAACCTTTTTTGAGGCCAAGAGGTTATCCAAGGGTAAAAACATTGCAGCCTCCAATAGCACAGGTATAACGTTTTTTATATGAACCATTGTGCTTTATCAACCTCTTGCATTATGTTAACATTTTGATCAACAAGTGGTCCTTTGAAAGGCATTTCTATAACCTCTGATTCTCCTACTTGGCAGGCTTCTGCCTTATTTAATCCACCTTCCGATGAAGAAGAAAGCAGTGATAATGAAGAAGTATTGGTATGGATACCAATGCAAGGCTACTGGGTCAAATATCAAAGGTCAAGGCTAACACTTTTGATATGGACTCATGGCGAAGTGCCTTAGCTGGGATTTATGCCTCAACTTTATTAGAAGACAGACAATCAAAAACAGTGAATCTGTTATGAATAATAGTTTCTATTCTCTTTGTTAGTACATATTTTCACTGTTCTAATACTAAACTTTAACTTTCTACTATTCAACTGAAGATAAGATTTGGCTACTTGACCAAATTGCAGCCTACCATGAGATCAGAGGTGAAGGTGGTAACGGTAATGTAGAGCCAGATCAAGATACCACAAAAGAGGCACTACCCCTTCAAACCAATTATTCAACTGATATTTATGGTGGTGAAGGAGGTATAATGAGTCCTAATGATGAGATGCCTGACTCGTTAGGTGTTGACACAAAAATCCCTACCTTCTCTGCAGAAGAAATAGTTGTGCACAATAGACAACCACTTCTTTTGATGGCTATTGAAAGCTAATCGGCAGGTCTGCAAATTGGAAGCTCTCCATTAATGAGCCATATAGAACAAAATAGGTTTGACAGTCCTCGTGATGAGGGTAGACAAGTGATGGAGGCTTCAAAGCCTACTCAGGCCATAGTGGTAAGATATATTCCCTCCGTCCCAAATTAATTGCATTTCTAGGACTTTTTAAAGTCAAATTGACTATTTTTAAAACTAATTTTTTTACTATTTTTGCTAACATATAGGTGAAGATATTATAACCAAAAGAAAGTATATACAATTTATTACAAATTTCAATTTTTATAATTTTAGAAATATATTTATATATGCTTAATTATTAATTTTAAAAATAGTCAATTTGACTTTAAAAAGTCCTAGAAAAGCAATTAATTTGGGACAGAGGGAGTACTTGCTATTTTTTATTTCATTTCTTTCACTGCTAGTTTCTCATTGTTTATTTAGGTGATTTGTTTACAGGTATCTCCAACTAAAGTTCGTCATGAAATTAGTACAGGTTATGCTGAGTTTTGGTCTAGATATTTTGGTGGAACAGAACCTAGTCTCCCACATGATGACTTTGTTAGAGAATTTTGCTGCTAAGCTTGAAGATCCTGTTGAGGCTCAGAAGGTGTTAAGGCCAAGACTAAATTGGATGGCTATCATCAAGGTTGTCTGAGAATTCGTCAGCGCATTGCTCAATATGAAGCTCCTCTTGCTGCATTAAAAGATAAGTCTTCAAAGATGGAGTCTCGCAAAGAGGAGATTGACAAGCTCTTTGCTGAGTATCATGCCTGTTATGCCTTCATCCGAGGTTTAAAGGTCCAGATGACGGCTGCCACTTATTACATTGCTAGCCTGCATCAGAAAATCATAGATCTTCAAGCAGACCTTACAAACCTACAGAAAACTACCCTTCCTTTGCCTTCAGGTCAATTTGAATTTCTCCTTGCTACTTAATATAATCTAGACCAAGAGGAGTTGGATGAGATCAAGTAGCAATGGAAAAGCCTAAAGATGACCTTAGGCTTTAGGTTTTGATATAAATGTTTTCTCCCGTGTAGTTAAACTTTTCGTTCACCTTGATGATGTGACTTAGTTTAATCAGTAGGCAAGTTAGTTTTCTAACAGTTTTTACACTTTAACTAGGTAAAGTAGTATAATGTAAAATAGGCAAGTATATTTATTTTGATTATAAATACTTTCCTTTCTGTTATAAATTTAGGTTTCCATTCGTTCTGGTAAACCTTTTGATATTACCTTTGTTAAAGTTTATTCACTAGGTTGTGTATCTAGGACAACATAAGCATCTCATACACTTGGATAATACCTCTTAAGATAGTTTTCATTAATGGATCTTTGACGTATCTTACCTTCTAAAGAACTGAGTCTATAAGCTCCTCCATTAAGACCTTGTGAACTTTAAACGATCATTCCCAAGTTGGGGACCACTTTCCTAACTCAGGACTTTTAGTTCCTAAAGGTAAAATAACTTTCAAACTAATTCGCCAGGTTGAAAAGACTTATGTCTTACATTTTTATTATACCATTTTGCTAGCTTGCCTTTGTCTACATGTAAATTATTTAAGGCATCATATCTCTAATCTCTTATCATCGAAGTCCACTAAAGTTAGCTTTTAATGAATCGAGATAGTCGTTTGTTGGGACTCTATTCTGTTCCAACACTCTTAAAGATTTAACTATAATTTCGACAGGTAGAACTGCTTCATGTCCATATGTCAGTTCATATGGACTTGTACCAATACTCCTCTTTTTGTTTATTCTAAAGGCCTATAAAATTTCAGAAAATTTATTATGCCAATCTCTTGGATCTCACTGATTGTTTTTTGCATTATAAACATAATGGCCTTATTGGTTGCTTTAACCTGTCCATTAGCTTGAGCATAATAATTTGTGGAATTTATTATAGAAATTTCATATTCTTTAGTAAACTCATCCATCAAATTGCCATTGAAAGCAGTTCCATGATTTAATGTTATTGTTTGAGGAATTCCAAACCTGTGGATGATATGTTCTTTTGTGAAATCAATAATTTCAACTTGTGTGGTAGTCTTTAAAGGTTTAACTTCTACCCATTTGGTAAAGTATCCATTACCACAAGTATGAAGGTACGTTGTTTTGAGGATGGAGGATAGATTTTTCTGATTAAGTCCATTGCCCTACCTCTGAAAGCTATCGTTTGATGATTGGGTGTAATTGCTCAGCAGGTGCCCTTTGTATTATGCCGATTTTTTTACAATTTTGACATCCTTTTAACATATTACACGCAATCCTTACTTACACCAGGCCAATAATATCTCATCCTATGAAGTAACCATCTCATTTTTATACCTGATTGATGAGCTCCACATATCCCTTCATGAACTTCTGCTACAACATGCATTGTTTCTAACTTTTCAAGGCATTTAAGTAAAATACCTTCTGTTGTTCTTTTGTATAAATTACCATATACTAATATATATTTCATGACATATATTTTTTCTTGGTTGGTATAGTTATAGAGGGATTGTTCAAATATTGCATAATCGGAGTTCTCCAATCTTCTATGGTATTAATCTCATTAAGTTCCATAATTTGAAGGTCTTGTTTTACCAGCCTCTCCTGTAATGGTGGTAAAAACCTCTCTATTTTTATCCAATTATAACTTGAATCTTTTGGAATTCCAAAGCTTGAGGCTGCTTGAGCTAACCTCTCATCTTTATAATTTAACAATCTTGGGATATATATTAAAGTTACATCATCAAATTTGTTTAACAAAATAGTGACATATTTGTGTAATATTGCCAATTCTGGTTTTAAGCATCTATAAATCATGCCTAATTGTTTAATGACAAATTGTCAATATCCAGATATGCTAACTATTTTCACATTCTGCTCTAAAAGTAATTCGAGTCCTATAATCAAAGCCTCATACTCAGCTTGATTCCTAGAAATTACATTGTCTAATTCAAATGAAAACTTAGATATTAAACTATTTAGTGCAATTATATCAATGCCAGCTCTAGCTCTTTGCCAGCTTTTGAGCTATTAAACATTAATCTCCATGGTTTTAAATCAATCAGTTCACATCCCTCCTCGTCAGATCAAGTTTCGATGATCAGTTAAAAAATCAGCTATTGATTGCCCTTTTACTGTGTTTTGAGGCACATAATTCAAACTATACTCACTCAAAGCTAAGACCCATTTACCGAGCCTGCCTTTTAATATTGGTCTGGTGAGCATATATTTAATTAAATCAATTTGGGCTATGACATCAACTTCAAACGGTAACATGTAGTGTCTTAGTTTCAAGGAAGAATAATACAAAGCAAAGCATAATTTTTCAATATCAGAATAATAAAATTCAGTACAAGATAAAGTCTTCGATAAGTAGTATATTGCATGTTCATGGCCATTTCCATTATCCTGGGCTAACAAACATCCTACTGATCTACTAGATACAACTATGTATAACTTTAAATGTTTTCCATATATTGGTGGCATTAGCACTGGTGGATTCACCAGGTAATCCTTGATCCTCTGAAAGGCTTTTTGCTATTCCAGGCCCCATATGAACTCCTCCTCCTTTTTAAGGCAGAGAAGTTTGGTAAAAGGCTCTATTTTCCCTACAAGGTTGGAAATAAACCTCCTTAGAAAATTAACCTGCCCAAGAAATTTTTGTAGTTCTTTTTTATTGCTAGGCTATTTGCATTATTGCCTTTGCTTTGTTGGAATCAATTTCAATACTTTTTTCATGAACTAGGAATCCTAAGAAATTCCTAGCCTTGACACCAAAGGCACATTTCAGGGGGTTCATTTTTAGTCTATGTTTCTTCATCCTTTTAAAGATGAAATCAAGTATTGGATATATATTTCCAAATTTTCAGATTTGGAAGCAATATTATCAATATAAACTTTCAAATATTAAGGGTATAAATGAATCGAGTCTAGCCGAGTATTGAGTTATTCAAATTTAGTTTACAAAATTTATCGAGTATAAAATAAGGTTTAATTAAGGCTCGTTTAGCTATCGATTCGAGTCCGATCTCGAATTGAGTTCGAGCAGTTTGAACTTTTTGAACGAATATGATCTGAGTATCAATCGAAAATTATAATTTGAGGAAGTTTGAATAATTTATCGAACTTTAAAATTTGCTCATATTTGAATTATTTATATTTCTAATCGAGGTCAAATCGAACATTTAGTCGAACGAGTACGAATCGAGCCCGAACTGTTTTCTCATTTTACAACCTTATTAAATATTCCCCTATCATGTCATGAAAAATTAAGTTTGTAGTCCTTTGGTATGTAGCCCCGACATTCTTGTGACCGAATTACATTACATTTCATTTATAAGTTCCAAGTACGCCTGGACATCTAAAAGTAATTTTGTGTATATCACTTTTAGCTAAGAAAATTTGGTTATATCTGGCGTGCCCATCCATGAAGGATAAAATACCGTTTTGGGCCACAGAGTCCATTAAAAGATCTACCACAAGCATATAATATTCATCTTTAGGACTTGCCAAATTTAAATTTCTATAATCTATCCATACTCTAATTTTTCTATTTTTCTATTTTTCTTGACTACAGGGACTATGTTGGACAACCATTCAACATATATGATACTCTTGATAAAATTAGCCTTACTGAGTCTTTCTATTTCAGTTTTAACCTGAGGTATAACTTCATAAGTCATTCTCCTCGGAGGTTATTGGAAAGGTTTAAAACCAGGTTTTATTGGTAACTTATGTTCAACTACTTTTTTGTCTAATCCAGGCATTTTCGTATAATCCCAAGCAAAACATTCGTTATATTTAGTTAGAACTTTTAATATTTTTTGACTTTCTTCTTGGGTTAACAAATTACTTATGAAAACTGGCTTTTGTTGCTCTATGGTGCCTAGATTATATTCTCTCAATGGGTCTTGGACTTCAGCCTTGTAATTTTCTAGTTTATATGATGTATGCTTGATTTTAATTAAGTTAGGCTTGTCAATATAACCAGCCTCATCTTTTAGTTTGGTTTCAATAACATGTATTAAAAACCTTTGCCAGGGTAGCTTAAATAGTTACCCTTCCTTGAATCACTCTCGTTGATTCAGTCATTAAAACCATTATGATGTACACTTCCGGGCCCAAACCTGGCGAGCTTATTAGGCCTGGCGAGGTCAGTCATGGCTTGACTTACTCCTTATTCAATGGATTTTAATGAGGTTTCTGTCATGCAATAATTTTGTCCTTGACATATCATCCTATTCCCTATCAACCTTAATGTGCCAATACCTTCGTCATAAAAATGAGCTTCAAATTTGTTAGAATTAGTGACAAAGGGTTTGACATCAGCTTTAACTATATCTACCTCCTTTTCACCATTATGAGTTGTATTCCATAGAATTAACATTTGGTGTAAGGAAGATGGAATGCAACTATTTAAATGAATCTAATTTCTGCCTAACAATGCATTATATATATAACTAGAATCAACTACAAAAATGATGTCATTTGAGTCTTTTTCCCCCATAGTTAATTCTACTGCTAAAACTCTTTTTGTGTGTGAAATTCCACGGAAAAAATTACTTTTACTTGAGTTGGAATTAAACAGGTCTCATCTTTACATAACCTTTTTAACATTCTAGCTAGGAAAATATTAACTGCAACCCCATTATCAACTAAAATCATGCGTATAGGTTGTCCATCCAGTAATGCAGTGATATACAAAAGCTTAATATGCTTAGTTATTTTTAATTTAGGTTCAACAATAATAACTAATGTGACGCCCCCAAAATCGGGTCCACACAATCTAATTTTGAGTCACCAAAATACATACTACAAATACAAATTTTTCCGTTGCAATTATTATACTGTTTTGCAAAATACGACAATACACATACTACGAGTTTCAATACAAAATATTGTACCGTATATAGTACGACAGTATCCAGACCCAAATTATGTCCTCAATACAATCATTGTCGCACTATTTTGTAATAGACTGGGGATTTCTATAGTTACCAACTCGGACTATCATTCCATTCCCCTGTTTTCCCTGCTAGACCCAATTACGTACATTCTTATTGCCTGAAAGGAATTGTGAAACAAAAGTGTGAGCACAAATAGCCCAGTAAAGAATATCACAATAAAGACAATTTATTTTTAGTCTTCCACAATGATAAATATGATAGAATATCATAGGGAACAAGTTTTAGATCAACAACTGCAGCGGAACAAACAATCCATTATAAGAGTCAGATAGAGCATAATGTCTACTATCTTCTCCCATTTGAAAAATTCACTATCAATATTTTATCCCTGTAACACCAATCAATATTTTCTCAAGCCAAAACTAACTTTCACCACCTGCCTTTTCCTGTAACACCAAAGATCGTGAGTTTATCAATACACAGTTCCTGTTCATAATCATGCAAATCAACAGTTTATCTTTGCACTACGGGCCAAAGATATTCAATTGTAACAAAAATGGTCATGTCAATCAACAGTCCATCTTTGCACTACGGGCCAAAGATATTCAACTGTAACACCAATGGTCATGTCAATCAACAGTCCATCTTTGCACTACGAGCCAAAGATATTCAACTGTATCGCCAATGACTATGATCATACCAGTCTACAACCTTTAGTCATAATCATACCAGTCAACACCTCTCTTTACACTCAGGCCAAAGAGAAATATCACCACAATTTAAGTATGAAGATGATGATAATGATACAAAAATAAATATAGTGAGATCAAGGATAAATATTAGAGATTTATAATTAAATTTATCCAGAGATCAAAATGTCCAAATTGTCAACACGATATCCAGAAAATCGAGTTGAGTGCTTGATTGAATATAAAATTCAAGAAAATATAAGCTTCATATTTCTAAAATCCCAATTAAAATTTAATTGTAAGATTTAGGTAAAAATATTAGATGAAGCATAAACTATTAAAGATATTTTAATTATTTTCAAGAATTTTCACCATTTAATGATAAGGCTAGAAACGACTAATAACGTATTACCATAAATTGAGGAGTATGAAAGAAAATAATATCCCTTACGAGTATGAAAGAAATGATATTTCATATGAGTATGAAAGAAAATAATATTACTTACGAGTATCAAAGAATGATCACTCATTACCTCAATATTGTAAAACACAGAATTAATAGCCGAACAATTCCCTCCTTGTTCGTCTTTGCAGCAGTAAAGAATCCGACTTTTGGTTCTTCTAGAGTTTTTAAAATCTCTTTATGTCTCAAAAATTGTAGCTCTAAAAAAGATACACGAAATAGACTCAAGAATCACTCTATTCGGAGTTAATATGACTAAGTTATGAATTTTCAAAACTAAGGCTGAAAATAGTGACGAAAATCAGGACAGGTTGCAGTTTTTAGCATTTTAAGACACGAAGATGACCTCAGATGACTTTTCTTCCTTCTTCAAAGTTGTAGAGGACGAAAAACTAATGAAAACAGGCTTTGGAATTACTCAATTTCGATAAATGCTGAATTTACTACGATTTTTCTAAAGTGTTATTGTACATAAGAAAATTTCACTCGGAAATTCAAAGAAGAATGCAACAAAGATTTAGCTTGGAATGACTTGGAATACACATTTAATACTCTAGATGATATTTACTAATACTTGAGGTAGCCTAGCATACTTAGAGAGAAACTTACAATAAGAAATTTTTAGAAAGTGAAAGAAAATGTAAGTAAGGAAGTTGTGCATTTCCTTATGCTAAACCCCCTATTTATAATAAAATGTAATCAATATCTACCACATATCAATTATCACACTCTTTTTATATCATCTATCTATTTTTTTTCTTTAATCTATATCATCCATCTATTTTTTTAATCTATATCATCCATCCATTTTTAAAAAGATTAATACATTATAAAAAAATAAATCCATTATCAAAAAGATAACTCCATTATTAAAAAGAAGAATCCATTATCAAAAAGATAAATCTATTATCAAAAATTATTATTATTATTAATATATCTATTTTCTATATTATTATGTTAAATATATTAATATCACAGATATCATATACTTGCAATACTGACAACCAAATCATTCCCAGAAAAGAGGGGGTCTTCCGTAAAAATGGCGCGCAATTAAATAACCCTTTTCCTTGACAGAATTTTTAGACATTGTCAATAATGCTAAAATATTATATCAACTAATATAAGTTACAGTGTCGTGACAAATAATATAAAATATTATGCAGATGCTACTGTAACAATTATTGAATCAAAATATTATGCAATTGTTACTTTATCAATTATTGAATCAATAATATAAAATATTATGCAACGCCGTGTGCTACTGTGGAATACCGCGTACTACTGTGGAATAACGCTCTTTACTGTTCTTTTTATTACCGGATATTTCAACAGTTGCAGGTGATAGTACGATTGACAAATTGTATAAAAGTATTAATACTGTCGTTTTTCGTATCCGATAATTAGTCGTTATGGGGCTCACTAATATTTTGTTATTTTGGCGTCGTCGTACGTTATCGAATATAATATTCCCTAACAAAACGAATATTTTCCGACAAAAAGAATATTACCCGACAGAACGAATATTTCCCTGACATACCTTTTTATAATATAATTTGCACATCTCACCCGTAACTTTATCATTTTCTCAATTTAATACCTTACTGTTTAGAATAATAATTATAAGAAAGTTAAATTCTCTTTATTAAAAATTCGGGGTCTTACAACTAATCCTTCTACTCCTTTTATGATGTCTAATGGACTAGAGCTAAGGTTAGAAATTACTTCGTCAGGTTATATGTGTACTGCTTCTTCTGAATCATCTTCCACTCCTTCTTCGACTGGTTCTTACTGACCTTTAGTTTTAAACATTGCAGGCAAAGGATAGCGACATTGATTTCTATTGGAAGAAAGCTTCTAAACTGTACCTGATGAGTAATTTTATTTTCATTTTCATCACCCAATTGATCCTCATATGAGACCCATACATGAATAGAGCAAAACCCATCTTAGGGAAAAGAATAAGGTCAAAGGGCCTCTTATTATCCCTTGTGGACTAGTTAAAATTTCATTAATGAAGAAGTTATTGGTTCCAGAGTGGTTTTTGAGTATATGAAGGTAAACCCTGGCCATACCCTAAGTGGTAAGTCACTGGACCAACTTAAGGGCTAAGGCTGATAATAATGGGTTGACTTGATAACTAGGAAGGGAAGGGTGGCTTTGGGCCTTGCATGGGCTCTCTTGGAGTAACGTACCTTTCCCAGGGCGGGAGGTAGGAAGAATTCCTAGGAAAACCTATGTGGATCAATCTCATCCTAAGAAAGCATGGATGGAGGGTAGGTTCTAAACGTGGAGGATGCACAGGGCACATATGAAGAACACCATAGGAAGAAAGATAAGGGGGTCGATGTTGACGTATGAAATGATGGAAATTGTTCTTTCCTCAACAAAAATAGAGTAACTTCCAAACTTGTCCCCTAAACTTATATACCTGGGGGCTTATTGGGGAGGAAAAAGATCTTAATGAGAGATATCTATAGGTATCTTAGTAAATAGTAGAAGGTCTTGTAGTCTTATTTGTCACAAAACCTAAAGGGGACCCACCCTAAAGAGGAGATTGAGACCATGGGGCAAGGAATATGTAGCCTAATAACATGTGAGAATTAGACTAAAGTGGTGGACTAAGAGAGAGAGGGAGCTAGCAAAGCCAAAAGAGGTAATTAAGAAATAGAGGACACATTGGGAAAGGATAATTTTCATTCACCACAAACCTCAAGGATCACCCATGGAAAGATAGAGATGAGGACCCTAGAAAACCAACCAAGATTTGTTTTGATTGACTGGACTCAATTATCTGACTCTCGATAGGTTTTAGCATTTCTTTCTCTGGTGATGAATCCCTGATCAACACTGGGCTCTCCATCAGTTCATAATCTACCAGTATATCCTCTTAATTTGAGATGACCTCGTCATCACCCCAAGTTTCTTCGTCGGATAGGTTTCATGTCCTATCAAATTTGAATAAATCTCATCTTGATTGCTCAAATTCTTCGCTGGTAAATTCATATTTTACCATATTATGATCTCCCATAGGTGGTAAGGGAATCATATTCTTAGTTAGCTATTCATTGACTTCTTTTCTCATAATTTCCAATTCGTCTAAAGCAAGTTCGACAGATTCTATTGTTGGCCCCTTGACATCTTCAGGGACATTTAATTTTCCTTTGGCCATTTTTTCTTGTATAATTAACTTCTCATGATCTAAAAATGTACTAAAATCCATGAGTTTATTAATTGGTATCCCTTTTTCGCTGGCCAACACAACACTTTCTATTGTATTTGTTTCTGCAATGTCAACTTTTCTTATCATGACTAAGGCTGCATCATTTTCTTCAACCTCCTTACAATTTTTAAGACCTATTGATGTTTGGCCATGTGTCTCCCTTGTCTGTTTCTCAACGGCTTTCCCTATTTCCTTCGGGATAACTGGTCACATTAGTATTTTGTCTTCAGCTTCACTTCTTCTAGTAGGAGTATAGTGCTCTTCAGCTTTGCCTAGTTCTGGCGAAGTTTGGATACCTATCATCCTTTTCATCATGGCCCTATACTTCCTCTGAGCTCTCCTTTTCTATGTACGTGTCATCTGCTCATAGTTTGGTGGCTTTGAAAATTTTGGGTGTGAAACTTAGTGCCATTTACCTGGCGATACTATAGGCGACCAAACCATTCTAGGAGTATGTAACATCTCAGTTTGTCTTGTTCGATGCCACTAATTGGCATTTCTTCTGAAAATTGGATGCTCCCTTATGGGTATCTGCACTTTCTTACTGCACTTAGCACAGAATACCAATGGTATTTCTGACTTGAATGACCTGGCGAGTGTAGTTCCTTGTTGAGGTAATTCAATTTTCTTCTTGCCTTTCAGTAACGCAAGGTTAACACTAGCCACAACTAATTCTGCAACCTCTAGAAAAGGTTATCGATCTACTTCCATAGCTTCATCCTATTTATTGATGAGTTGCAATAAGCCTTTATCAATATTATATTGAATAATATTCCTAAAATATAAATAGTTAACAGTAGAATGTCTAAAAGATTGATGTCATTTATAAAAATCTTTTTCTTTGATTTCTTTTTCAGGTAAGCATTTCTTATTATCCATGAATTTGATGAATTTCACTTTCATTCAATAATAAAAAATGTCATCAGCTTTAGAAATATCAAAAGTATATAGTCTTTTAACACCTTCTTTATTCTTTTGGTTAGTCATAGAGCTTAACAATTGTCCAAAATGGTTAGATTTTGACATAGGATTACACACAATAAGTTTTTTCCCTATTACCATAGCAACATCTATCTCAAGATTTGCTGGAATATGATCATCTTCGCTAGGTATATTATCATTCTTACATAACAGAGTGAGTAATTTATTAATTAAAGCGAGATCAACATCTAAATTGACACAGTAATTAGAGTCATTATAATAAGTTCCTATACAGGAACTTTTCCTTTGATTTTCCTCTTTCATTAGGCTTTCAAATTTAGTGACCCTCGTTCCAAGCTCACATATGTTTCTGAATACATGACCATCAAATTTCTTTCTAAATTCAACATTTAAACCTCCTATGGCTAAATCTGCCATTTGAGACTCTCCTAATTGTACTAGGCATCTATTTTTTTTAGCCTTTTGAACCTTTTTAGGAAAGATTTAACAGGTTCATCTAGTCTTTATTTTAACTTTGAGAGATCTACAATTAAAATTTCTGGTGTTGCCCTATAAAATTGGGCATGAAATTGTTCTTCCATAGTCTACCATAAATGTATAGAATTCGAAGGCAAACTAATGTACCATGTAAATATTGTTCTAGTTAATGAACTTGAGAACATTCTTAATTTCATGAAACTATCTTTACCTAATTCATCACATTGAAAAGTGAATCTTCCAATATATTCTATGGTAGACTGAACTTCTTCTCTTGAGAAAAGAGTAAAGTCTAGCACTTTAAAACCTCTAAAATTCATATGCCAGATCTACTCATTTAGGACATGGCTTCTTATATGTAGGTCTTATAGGAAATCTCATGTTAGGTCCACAAATGTTCCTAACAATCTCTACTACCTATTCGACAAGTTTATTTGGATTATTTATAAGTCCTGTAGGTCCCATACTATTAACATTTAACCTAAAATTGTTACCCATTTGATGTACATCCGAATGAACATATGTTTGTTCTTCATAAAATGGATTATGGGTAGGTCTCTCAGTATCAGCCCTAAGTTCTACTCTAGGTTCAGAGTCTCTCCTTGGACCCAAAGGAATAACATTTGCTCCAAGTGCCCTAGGATGTAGCCTTTGTGTAGAAGTGCTAGACTCACTAGATCCATATGTAGACCTAGGAACCTTAGTATGTGATGGGTAAGTAGCCACATATATTTGAGTTACGTATATTGGTGAGGCTGTCCAATAACCTGACGGCTAATCAGGGATTACCCTATTAGGCTGTGCATACGCATTTCTGTCATTTGTTGATGACACTGGTGGTATATGCATTCTTAAGATATTCAAAATTTCATCAGTTTTTTTATTAATACATATATGCATTCCTTTCTTAAGTTATGCATTTCCTGTCGTAAATCAAACGTAGGAGTATGAGGAGGACCACTTACTTGGTTCTCTGCGTTCTGACCTTGAACTTCCTCTCTTTCTGGGTTGTTATCATCAGCGCAATCACGTACCATTGTTCACAACGTTTCCAATTACTAGTCCCACCGGGCGTACTACTTCAACATGTGGACAAAAAAACTTATTATTTGTTCAATGTATTGTTAAAAAATTATTTAGACAATAAACAATTCGACAAATAAACTATTTATTAAGGACCAGACAATTATGCGTTCTATGTCTTAGACTCAATGACTTCTTAGAACACAAAACGATTGGTTCAATTACATTGAGTTAAACAAGTACAACTTTTAGAAACACGAAACTAAAAATTGTTTCTAACTACAACAATTCTAATAACACGGAACTAGAAATTGTTTACAAAGATTGTAACTAGGTTATTCCTACCTTACCTTATAAGACCTCTTGGCGATGCACACGACAGGTGTCTAGTTCTACTGCTCGGATAAATACTCTGAAAAGAATTTTGTTCTGTTGTTTGTTAATGATGAGTTCGTGTGTTCAGTTCTCTTATCTTGACATGGTTATTTATAATACTTTCAAGCCCTAATAATTTGCATAACTTCCATACCCATGAATTTTCATAACTGCCAGTAGTGAGCAGAATACCAAAACTGCTTCAACGTCCTTAGCCGCTTCAGTTCCATTTGCCACGTGTCAATATGGTATGGGCTTTGTAACAAAATCCATGATACCCTTAATTAATAACTGTTAACTAGTATTATTGAGGGATAATTATGTTATTCCCTTTATTTTATATATACCAATAATCTGGTAAAATATATGTACTCAACAATACCCTAAACTTTAACCTTAAAATTGATTTGCATCATAACCGTTGTTTTGAATTAAATGCACCCTACACTTTCAACGAGAAAACAAAATGCATACTCTACATCATTTTCTGCCAAACATTTAAGTACTCTATCTCTTGATTCCTCATCAGAATTATCTCTATAATGTGGAAGCCTAAAGGAATATCCCTACTATTCCATACGCTTGCATTTTCAGTGAGTATTTGGCCGAGAAATGATATAGAGTGTGTATTTTATTTTCTCATTGAAAATATAAGGTGCATTTAATTCAAAATAAAGTTTGAAATGCAAATCTTTTAATGTTAAAGTTTAGGATGCTAATTGGAATTTAGTCTACATATAAATCCCAACATGCAATTTCATTACTTATATAAAAAAAATCTAATAATATGCCCAAATAAAAAAACTAATTATTCATTAACTGTTTTTTCAAAATCTTAATTAAATATATCTTAAAGTACAGTTAAATAATTGTATTATAATTAATTAATTTTTTATATATATGCAGTGTGATTCACGTAAGATTGGTAAACTTGTTACATGTAACTTCAGTAAGAAATTTATCGAGGGAGTAGTAAAATTATGAAAAATTTACCAATTAAAATTGCATATCTAAACTTAACAAATAAAATGACATCTCTGTTTGTGAGTTTCAGTAGAAAAGAAGAGGAAGTAAAATTATCACAAAAGAAAAATGAAGGGAAGTAATACTAACTTTTTTCCTTGTCTTTGGGAGGTAAGGAGAGAAATTGGACACACACAAAAAGGTACTTCCTCCGTCCCGTAATATAAGTCATTTTAGAGTTACGCATAAGTATTAATAAAACGATTGTATAGCATTAAATATAATATCAATTGCATATATTATCCTTATATTGAAAAAAAGAGTGTTATTTATTGGGCAAAAAATAGTGAGAGAACTAAAGTTATATTTAATATTTGGGATAATATTAAAAATTAAGCAATTAATGCTTACTTGATATTCTCAAACGACATATATCAAGAGACAAAAATACTTTTCTAAAACGACTTATATTAAGGGACGGAGGGAGTAGAATTTATCTATATTATAAAGGAAGAGCAAATAATTGGACTCTTGGTGTCCTCGCTCTCACTTTAATATATAGTTTGAAAATTGAAATTAGTAATTTTAGTTTCCTAATTTTTCTCTCCCACCCTTATCCATTGTTCCTAATTTCTCTCTCCCACTTTTTTTTTTATTTTTTTTATGATTTTTTGAATTGCACACACTACAACTAGAGGAGAGCAAGAGGAGCGGTTAATTTTGGACTCTTTGGTTTCTAATATTTTTTTTTGACTTCTTTATCCTAATTTTTTTTTTCATTTCTTTACTTCTATGCATTATTTATCACCCCTAATTTTCTCACCCATTACCCACTAAATTTAATTTTTTTTATTTTTCAAGTTTGCACACACAATTGTGTGTGCCAGGTAGCTAGTTTATTATAAAGTAATGTTTTGAACACAAACTATATAAAAAAGTTTGTGCACAAAAATTACAAAAAAAGAAGAAGAGAGAAAACAATAAATAAGATATATGATTGAATTTTGTGCACATCTTTATTAATACAATAGTGTTCGGGTGAATATTACTAAAGATGGATACAAAATAATGTGGTTAATTGTAATTGGGTATAATCACTAGTCAACCTATGTATGGTTGATCATCAACTAATGACACATTGCCACATCATTTTGTAAGCTTTTTTATAAGATTCTTTTGTCACCATAACAATATTTTATTAATATACAATACATGATCCTTGCTATCGATACACAATTTTGTGTGTATAATTTGTGCATATAGAATTATTCTTTATTATGTTAAGGACAAAAATGAAATTAATGAAAAGTTTTTAAAGCGGGAAGATAGTTTTTTACTCAAATCTTTTAAGTTTTAGGTGAAATTATTTGAATAAAAATGGACTTCCTGACACACAAAAACGCTTAAACTTGTTACTTTTTTTCAATTTAATCCATGAGCTTTTTTTATTTCACAAAAAACCTTTCAACTTTAATAATTGCACAAAATTTGCCCTTGAAATTAATCAAAGGTCAACCATGGTTAACTACAATTGAGGTGACATCCTAAGTGATATATGATGTGCAACCAATGTTGATGTGGCATATTATTTGACATTTTAACCAAAAAAAAATATTTATTTATATGTTTCTAATACTTAAACCAACTAAAATAATTAAAAAAAATTTAACAAACCATAAATTTTTTTGTTAACTTCACTTTGAAAGAAAAAGGTATTTTTTAAAACTAACCTTATAAATGTACAAAGCACGATGGAGGTTATAAGTAATAAAGTTTTTAATAAAAATAATAATATAACAAAATCAAAGCACAAAACTTCATTCATATCCGCAGTTTGAAACCTAAATCCCAGCCGCCGCCGCCACCACCACCTTCCTCACCCAGATAAAATTGAGCAACAATCTTTAATATGCATATCTCCGATCCAAAAGTAGATAACATTAGTAAATTTGAAGCCATATTTCTTTCTCAGCAACAAGAGAAAAAAAATATAAAAAAAATTACAATAGTTGTTTGAAATTATTGTTGCCGTCTCCGGAGATATATTTCTCCTACCTCGTGTACTCAGGGATGAAGTTTAGCCTTAAGACCCCCCCAAAACCATGAAGTTTAGCCCAAAGGAAAATCAACGGCAGCTAGCAAAACTATTCTTCATTTTCAATTTCTGTTTCTTTTCTGTTAGAATTGGAGATTTTCAATTTTCTGTTTCTTTTTGCGAATTGGTTAAGATGGTGATTGGGGAAGATGTGCACTATAAAATAAACAGGATGTTGCGATTTTGATTTTGATTTTAATTGATATTTTTCATTTAACTATAATGGACAAATTAAAATTATTAACTTAAATAAAAAAAGTTTATTTAACAAATGTAAACTTTGAAAGTGAATAATTTAATAATTATCATCTCGGGGAATAGAGAAATTGCACCAAATCATAGCACCAAGGAAGAATATGCATCAACCAACATAAACCGTCGCAATAGGTATTTTCCTACTAAGTCTATCATTTGTCCAACCACCAAATACAACACCAATGATGGCGCCAACTCTGACGACCATGTTTACAATGGTACTTAAATTTAACAATAATTTAAGTAGATAACAAAGACATGCACATCTTTCATACAAATAGATTTTTTTTGATAAAAAAGTAGTAATAGTAAGGCACTTGTAGACATGTGTTCTTGTCAATTTGAAATCTTCACACACGTAAAGGATTGCACTAAAAAATAACTCATACATTCTCATTATTATATCTATCAAGTCACAAACAGTTGAAAGATAACATTAGTTATTCTTGAGACTAGTGAATTATTTTGAACTAAGATAACCATTAGTGACATCAACATGTGTTGTGTACCACGCAAGAGAAAAATTCAGTATAACTAGTACAAGATTTAACATATAATACTCACAACATGTAACCAAAAATTCGAGCAATAGTTTTCCTTGACTTACATTTAAAACCAGATATCAACAAACATAGTTTTTCCTAGTCACAACATGTGACCAAAAGTACCACTAATTATTAAATTCTATAATTCCTAATAGTAGCAATTTACCAAGAGTATATGTATTAAACTAAATTCCTTATTCATAAGTAACCACCAATTTGATTCCCAACAGGAAATTGAACATGTGCAACTTGAGTGTGATTTCCAACAGTAGGTGATTGTGTTTGATTCACAATAGAAGCTTGATTCTTAGTAGTTTGATTCCCACAACTTCTATTTCATTCAACAACTAAACCACCTTTGCTACCAATCGAGTGAATTGTCCTTTTATTGACTTGCTTCGGAGGTGTAATATCAACCCAATGAGCTCTTGTCTGTTTGTCCAAACACTATTGTCAAACTTTAAACAATATAGAAAATATTCTTTCATTTAAAATATGCACACTTTATTTAAAACTAATTACATGTAAAATATCTCACCTTTGAAACTGGATTAACATTATTCATAGGATAAACAAGTGAGCCATCTCTTTTCGATCTTGTCATGACAACTTTTTCCCTTCCTTGAAATCGGATTCCTTTATCTTTACCTGAGTTATTTGTTCCCACACTAGTTGATAGAACTCGTTGACATCTCCCCAGACCTCTTCCATTTTCATTTGACATTTCCCCTTCACCAAGCTCTGTTACAGCTTCTTCATTATTTCTTCGATTGGTTCCTTTTCTTTTCTTCCTAACATTCCCTCTTCTACCAAGTGGTTCTAATTGATCTTCACCAACTTGTTGTGCTTGACCTTCACCAACCTGTGATAAAAGAACAGACAAGTTATTAGAATCATAAAATATAATGTAAAATAAGTAAAATGTAACAAGCAAACATTATTAAAAATAAATTATATTACCTCTTGAGTTACACCATATTAAGTAACCCCATTCCCAGTTAACTCAGGTGGATCTCTTTGGCAGGTCAATTTATTGTGACCAAACTATTTGCAGTTAGAGCATTTGACACTTAGAGCTCTTTTTGCAAAATTATTCCCCGCCCTAACTTCACCTAGATCTTTCCTTCTATTTTTTCTTGGCCTCCCAGGTAACTTATGAAGAGGGGGGGCTCCAATGGATTACTTCCATCTTTTATGTATTTCCACAATCTTTAATCTTTGGTAGGGTGAATCATTTTTCCATGAGCAGTTAAGTATGCATGATTTGTAAAATACACATTGCAATGTTGTTCAACATTGGCTCTCCTAGATGCAATAGCAGCAACCCCATATTTATAAGGAATGCCTGAAACCTGCCATGCTCTACAATCACAAACTCTGAATCCAATGTCAATCAAAAATGTGAATCCATCGTCAACGACTTTGAATTTATTCCCTCCACCATAGATCACTTTACAAATTCTAGCTTTACCAAGATTGAAGTTTAATTTCTTTCTAATATTTGGAGTAACATATCCATCCCAAATAGACACATTCATATCTCATTTGAATTCTTTGCATCAATTTACAGCTAATCCCTTCAAGCATTTTTAAAATGGGTTTACCCCTCATAGCATCAACCAATGGTTAAAGGACTCACAAAAATTGCTTGTGACATGATTACTTTTACATTTCTCATCAAAGCCATATCTTGTCCATGTTTCGAGAGGTTCTTTCATCAAATAATTGTATGCAAATTGAGACTCTTTCTTAATATCCTCCATTGCTAGGTTGAAATCGTGTTCATTATAAGCTCTAACTGCCCTCCAAAAGTAATTTTTTAATATCAAGGCAGGATACTTTATTCTGAAATTACAAAACAAATGCCTAGTACATGTCCTATGAAGTGCATATGGAAATTCCTCATTGAGTACATATTTAAGACCCTGAAAGAATATGAACAAGAATTATCATCAATTTTTCAGCATTGAGCACAAACTAACTATAATTAAAAATCTGAAATCATTAATTTGTAACAATACTGTTTATTGTCCTTGTATTTTGCAGAAGGTTAACTTGATACTGAATAATAAATCCATACTTAAAGAGATAATAACATATAAAAAAGCAGAATTTTCAAATTATAATTGTTGTATGAAAACATGAAATGCATAATTAAAACCAAACATCAACGTGTAGTTAATAATACATTCTGCTTGTCTGAAATGAATGTTAATGTTATCACGCCATCATCATCTGCACCAAGAGTTGTCCTTAAATTACTAAAAAAGAACTTCCAACTTTGTTTGCACTCAGTTTCCACCATAACAATTGCCACTGGCTAGAGTCCATTATTCTTATATAGAGCTACCGTAGCGAACAAAACACCACCATAAGGTCCTTTTAGGTCGCATCCATCAACACCTATAAAAGGTCTATATGCATTTCTGAATCCAAAAGTCAATGCCTCATAGTGGGATTCACATTAATTGATAACCTATCAGTGTTAATATCCACTATACTTCCAGGATTTGCACTTAAAATTTGTTGACCATATTACCTCAAACTTTTATAAGACTCTGCATGACAACCATCAATTTCAGCAAGTGCCTCTTTTTTGGCCCTGTATAACTGTATTTTATTGCACTCAATCTGCCATTTCTTATGCACTTTGGTCTGAATTTCATTTATCTTCATGTCAAGATTGTCCCTCAATGTATCACCTAATTTGTTCGCAATCCAAGTCAATGTTCAGTGTTAGTAGAAACAAAAATACAAGTGTGCGTGCCACAATCTCTTGATTTTATATGTCACCTTATCAGGAAGAGGGGATGCATGTATTCGCCATGGACAACCAACTACAGCACATTTACATGTAACTCTTTTTTTCTCATTTTTAATCCTCTCAATCTTGAAACCCTCTTGAATTGTAAAATCTCTTAACACCTGTCTGAATCTGTGTACATTTGAAAACAAAATGGCTTCACATATCTTGATATTTTCTGTCCTAACATCTACAAATTCCTTTCCGTATCTATAGTGGTCAAACACCATACCAAGTTGTCCACAATCAACTTGTCTCCCCTCAATAGCTTGACCATCTTCAACAAATTGATTATATTCATCATCTTCATCATAATACACTCTATTTCATTCATCACTTGATGAGTAATCTATTAGTCCATCATTATTAGTCATCACTTCATTTACAAGTTTTTCATCCACGAATTCATCATTGTCTATTTCAAAATCACTAGCATGTTCTTCATTATCACACTGAAAATCCTCATTCTCGGAAGACAAGCTATAAATATCATCATCCTCATAACCATCTCCTACAATTATTTGTTTGCCTTTTCTATTCTTGTAACTTTTAGCTATAACCTCATCATGATGTTTTTAGTAGTTTCAAACTCATTTACTATTTCAGCCCATAACTAATGATTGTAAGTCGCCTCAACCCTTTTTATATTATCTTGTATCTTTTCATCATTGTAAATACCCTCATCAACCACATTTACATTTTTTGATCCAACTCTATCTTTACCAACACTATAATCAACCCCATTAACAATCCCATCATCATTCCACTTTTCTAATGGATCAATTACTTGTACATAGATTTCAACAATTTTAATCCCTTTGTACATTTCAAACATGAGTAACATGTGTTCTCATCATTGTTTAATGGCATCTCGACCTGTGTTCCAGGTATAAAATAAAACAGTTTGATTTCTAAACTCATTTCGGTTGGTACTTGACTCAATGACAATTCAAAAACCTCATTGATCATTGAGCATATCCATATGACAGTATACATCTCCATCAATATTTAAAATCACATTCACTGTTTCCCATAGTGAACATGAATATCATGATATTTAGTCATTCCTGTTAAATGGACAAAAATAAAATCACAATTCACAAAAGTATGTAATGAATATTTATAAATTATGTAAATAAAATTATTATTTTTTTGGAACGGAGGGAGTGTGTGTGTGTATATATATATATATATGTATATGTATATATGAGTTCTCATCTGTGACAACCGGTTGTTACGGATACTATTCCAGCAACTACTTCCTTAGTCGTTGATCATGATAATAAAGGGCTGAAATTAAGACAAATTTCACGCCTACCGCTAGAAAGAGTAGCGGCAGGAGGTAATTGGTTTATGAAATACAAAATTTTAATTTTCTCTAATATATCAAATGATAATAAAACACTTTTATTTTTAAGTTCATTTATAAAATATTAAAATATAAAATACTAAAATTTTAAAAGTAACAAATATAATAATAAATAGTATCATATTAATTAGTACACAATATTTACGTACATAATTATTTATAAGGATTTATATAAATTTAATACGTCAAAATAAGTATTTATACAAATTTTATACGAATTTAATAAATCAAACCATATACAATTTCTATTTGGTCAGAAATTTAGGTATTACAGCCAATTTTTGTCGGATTCTGAAATTGGGGGCTACATTGTATTTAATTAGGTACTTTAGGTAGTAAATTGTAAGCCCAAATACTTTGGGGCCGAATTATGAATTTGATGGTACTTAATATAACAGAAGTGTATTTAGCCCTTAAATGAATTATGTCAATTTTGAGTTTTAAAATATTTAAAATTGATTTTTAAAAAGTTAATATTAGTTTCATAATTTAGAAAAAAAAAATAGGAAAAAAAGAAGAAGAACTTTTCTAATCCTCCCATTTCCCTCATTTTCCTCCCTTTTTAAAACATAAAATCCATTACTGTATATAGTCCTAAACTTTGAATTTCGAATTTTCGAATTTCCTTGCTGGGAATTGTTGCCCGATTAAAAACGATGGATCATGCAACAACAAATTCAAATTCCACAGCCGAATTGTTCTTAATCTGGTGATTTCTTTCTCCTTCCCATCTCTCCCTCTCACCATGTTACTTTTCAATCCTAAGTACTTAAATTTTCAGAAATTATGGTGTTTCCATTGATTGAATAGATTTACGGTTCGAATGATTTTGATTTTCAAATTGTGAACAAAGTTTTGAGATCAATTGTTCAATATTAATGGTGGGAGTACATTTGCAGGCTCCATAATTATTTGACGCCAAGTCTTCTTCATTGTTCAAAGGTCAGCCATGGATATTCTTTGCATAAAAAAAAGTTGTTGAATTACACAAAAAGTCAAGAGAATTGAAATTATGATGGGGTTTATGCATTAATTACACACAAAGTTGTTGAATTACACAAAAAATCCACTAAACCCATCTTCTCTTTCTCTCTCCTCTTGTTTTATTCAGCTTCTCCATTCTCTCTCACACACACAAAAACAAAATTTCTCTCTTTTTCTCCAAATTGAGTAGATGAAGGTTAGATTAGATATCTATATATGGAGCAATAAGCACACAACTAAAACTGCAAAAAATTAATTGGAATATGGAAATGAGAAATACATTTTGAATCACAATAATGGGTCACACATAGCTCCATATTCAGGTTCAAATGTGTGTGTAAATAGAGAAGATGAACAAACCCAACAAATCATATTTGACCCCTAATTAGAATTGAATTAGAAACTAAGTTCAAAATTAACTAAAACATTTAACTAAGGGGGTGTTTGTTTAGAGCTGAATGAAGCTGAATGGCTGAATGGCTGAATGAGTCAGTGCGTTTGTTTTGGTCTGAATGGTTGAATCGGTCAGATGATTGAGCTGAATGACTAAGTCAGATTTTTTTTAGCTGAATAGTTGAATGAGCAGCTGAATGAGTAAAAAAAATTAAAAAATTTTAAAAAATATATTAACTATTATATTAAGTAATATTAAATAAATTTACAACAATTTTGAATTTTTTTAGAGGGGTAAAATAATAAAATTCTGTCATTCAGATGTTTCAGACATGTCAATTATCAAATAGCTTTTTTCATTTAGATTCAGATTCAGATTCATTCAGTTTTTATCAAACACCTCTACCAAGCAAGAAGGTCGTAGAGAGAGAGAAGTTTTATACATTCTCCCTTTTAGTCTTCGATTTAGCCTTTATTATAATGTATGCATATGCACTTTTTTGTCAATTACAAAATATGAATTGTTTTATTCTTTTTAAAGTTTATATTAATGAAGTTCTATTGTTTTTCCATTTTTACCCTTAATATTGTTGATGCCACGTGCTCTCCGGCAATGAAATGGCCATCAAATGACACGGAGGGTGCATTTTGTATGCGTAATTAAAATATAGGGTGCTTTTAATTGTAAAAAAGATTTAGGTAGGATGCAAATCGATTTTTCGATCAAACTTTGGGGTACAACTTGCAATTTAGTCATTCTTTTTCGTTGTCAAATTAATTTATTTCTTTTTGAAATATTTCTAAAATTTTGATTTATTTTAATATTTGATATTTTTAGTCATTTTATTTTCATGTCTTATGTCACATCACCATTGGTTACACATTAGACATCATATGTGATGCCACCTCAATCTGATTCACCTTTGATTAGTTTAAAGGGTATTTGTTGCCTAATTATTAGAGTTGATTTTTTTTTTTTGTGAAATAAAAAAAATTCGTAGGTTAAATTGAAAAAAAATGACTAGTTCAAGGTTTTTTTTTTATTTGTCATTAAGTCGATGAAAATGTGAAGTTATTTTCCGCCCATTTCTCTTGCATTCTCTCATTAAAAAAAATAAAAAATAAAATCTACAAGAATAACATATACTCCTTTCGTTTCGAATTATAAGATTAATATTAACTTTTTAAAAGTTAATTTCAAATAATTTTAAATTTATAATTAACAAGAATTCATTTAGTATATATCAATATATTTATGAATATCATAAATTATCTAAAAAGTATTATTAATTATAAGATTTATTATTTTTAAAATTTAAATAAATTATGTCAATTTTAAATTTAAAAATATTTAAAATTGATTTTTAGAAAGTTAGTATTAATAAAATAATTTAAAAATGATAAAAAAATAGAAAAAAAAAAAAAGAAGAAGAACTTTTCTAATCCTCCCATTTCCTTCATTTTCCATCCTTTTTAAAACATAAAATCGATTACTGTATATAGTCCTAAACTTTGAATTTCGAATTTCCTTGCTGGGAATTGTTCCCCGATTAAAGACTGATGGATCATGCAACAACAAATTCAAATTCCACAGGCGAATTGTTCTTAATCTGGTGATTTCTTTCTCCCTCCCATCTCTCCTTCTCACCGTGTTACTTTTCAATCCTAAGAACTTAAATTTTCAGAAATTCTGGTGTTTCCATTGATTGAATAGATTTACGGTTCGAATGATTTTGATTTTCAAATTCTGAACAAAGTTTTGAGATAAATTGTTCAATATTAATGGTGGGAGTACATTTGCAGGCTCCATAATTATTTGACGCCAAGTCTTCTTCATTGTTCAAAGGTCAGCCATGGATATTCTTTGCATAAAAAAAAGTTGTTGAATTACACAAAAAGTCAAGAGAATTGAAATTATTGGTTGACTTAGAGTATTTCAGGTAGGTCCCAGCACTAGCAAGTCAAGAAATACAACAGTATTGAATTGGTCTTATACTCATTGGTATTTGCTTAATCTCAGCTTTTCTTTAATCTTGGAATCACTGCATATTTCTTACCATCAGCCTCCCTTCTCTGTCTTATGGAAGAAACCTTTCTCTCTTCTTTCATCATTTTGGTGGTTGATCGGTTGAACTCAGAAGAGATGTTGAATGTTGCTATGCAGTTGGGGATAGATTCCCAGCTCAAGCAGTGGAACAAAAGTCTGAAAAAAATACAGACTGTTTTGGTTGATGCAGAGGAGAAACAATATGTGAACAGAGACGTGAAGAAGTGGCTGAACAATCTGGATGATCTGGCTTATGATTTGGACGACACAATTGATGACTTTGCTACTGAAGTTGGCCAGCACACGCAGTCTCAAGCTAGCAGCACCAACACCAGTCAGGTATCCAACTCATTCTCCATTTTTAAGCACAATTATGATATGGTGGCCACAATATATGACATCTCTACCAGGTTGCAAGAGATTACTGAAGAGATAGATGATCTTATTTTGAAAGAGAATATTATTGGACGAATCCATTTCCAGTCGAACACGACGTGCCAAAGGTTGCCATCCTCTTCTTTGGCAGAATCCCACGTTTATGGTAGAGAAGAAGATAAAAAGGTATTACTTGAAATGTTGTTTAATGGCGAAGAAATTGTTGGTGACAAATGTGTCATTCCTATACTTGGTATGGGCGGAATTGGAAAAACAACTTTAGCTCAGCTGCTCTACAATGACGAGAAAGTGAACAGCTTCTTCGATTTGAAAGCATGGGCTTGTGTTTCTGATAATTTTGACGTTCCTGGAGTAACAAAGAGAATTTTTGAGTCACTTTCTTCACAACCTTGTGACTTGAAAGATCTAGAACCGGTTCAAGTGAAACTAAAAGAAAAGTTGTCCGGGAAAAAATTTCTAGTGGTTTTAGATGATATATGGAAAATAAAATATGAAGAATGGGACCTGCTACATCGTCCTTTTTTGGCTGGAGCTCGAGGAAGCAAGATTATTGTTACAACTCGTTTCGCAGATGTTGCAAAACTGATGAGTCGTCTTAAGACACATGATCTGAAGCAGTTGGGAGACGACCATAGCCTATCTTTACTTGCTCATCATGCACTTGGAAGGGATAATTTTGAGGAACATCCAATTCTAAAAGATACTGGAGAAAAAATACTGAACATGTGTCAAGGTTTGCCTTTGGCAATAAAAACTCTTGGTGGTCTCTTACGCTCCAAAGAACATCACAATCAATGGGAAGATATATTATATAGTGAGATATGGGCTTTATCAGGTGATATTCTTCCAGCTCTTTGGTTAAGCTATCATTATCTTCCTTCTCATCTAAAGCGTTGTTTTGCTTATTGTGCAATAATTCCAAAAGGGTATAACTTCACAAAAAATGAGCTTGTTTTATTGTGGATGGCCGTGGGTCTCTTGCCACCATTGAGAGAAAGGAATCGAATAGAAGATTTTGGTGCTAAATATTTTGATGATTTGTTATCCAGATCATTTTTCCAAAAATCATCTAGGAAGGAATCACAATTTATTATGCATGATCTCATAAGTGATCTAGCTGAATCTGTTGCTGGAGGAATATGTTTTAGGTTAGAGGATAAGTTGGAGAGAACTAGGATTTCTAAAAGGGCTCGCCACTCATCATATACTCGTCAAGATTATGATGTATTCCAAAAATTTAAGGATTTTAACAAAGTTCAACGTATGCGAACTTTCCTGTCCTTAAGTAATCAAAAGGGGTCATTGTGCTACTTGTCTAACATGATTTTGATTGACTTGGTGCCAAAGTTAAAATGCTTAAGGGCACTATCTTTGAGTAGTTATGCTATAAGAGAGCTGCCAAACTCTATCGGGGAGTTGAAACATCTACGGGACCTCAATTTATCTTTTACTTTAATCACTTCATTGCCTGCCTCAGTATGCACACTCTACAACTTGCAAACTTTATCAGTACATGGTTGCAGTGATCTTTGTAATTTGCCTGCCGAATTTGGAAACTTAGTTAACCTTCGTCATCTTGACAACGCCAATACTGAAAAACTACAAGAGATGCCTAGCGGTATTAGTAAACTTACAAGTCTTCAGACAATGTCGAAGTTTGTTGTGGGAAACAGGTTGAAGCTAAGAGAATTGAAAGACATCATGCTTCGAGGGAGTCTTTCCATTAAGGGACTTCAAGATGTGATGGATTGTCGGGATGCAAAGGAGGCAAATCTACGGCTTAAGCATGGTCTTGATGAACTAGAGCTGGTATGGAATAGATCCCCTGCTGAGCCTCAAGATGAAAAACTTCAGTCTGATGTACTTGACATGCTCCAACCACAGAGAAATCTGAAGAAGCTCAAAATAGACGGGTACCCATGCTCAAAGTTATCAAGCTGGATAGGTGATCCATCATTCCGTGAAGTTACTGTAATTAGTCTCATTGATTGTAGAAGTTGCATGTCGTTACCACCACTTGGGCAAATGCCCAAGCTCAAACACTTGACTATCGAAGGCATGTTTGGAATAAAAAACATGGGTTTTGGATTTTACAATGATGACCATTCTTCTGAAGTTCCATTTCCATCTCTAGAGAGTCTATGTTTTAAGGACATGCCTGAGTGGGAGGTATGGTCGAATTCTAGAGGTGGTGAGGAAGTTGGGTTACTATTTCCATGCCTTCGTGAGTTCACTATAAGTGGATGTCAAAATCTAGTCAGAATTCCACTAATACGACTTCCGTCTCTTACCCACTTATTGCTACAAAAATGTGATGGTGTGGTGCTAAAAAGCTTTTTTGATGTGACCTTGCTGTCTACATTGGAGATTAAGAGTGTGATGAGGCTAAGTTGTCTACATAAAGAATTTCTGCAGTTCTGCGGGGCACTGGAATCTCTCTATATTGGTTATTGCACAAAACTGATGAGGTTGTGGCCTAATGGGTTTAAACTCCAGAGCCTTGTTTGTCTAAAAAAGCTGGATGTTTGGCATTGTCCCCAACTTGTAACCTTTGGAGCAGAAGAGCAAGGGCTCCCTTGCAATCTTGAGTGTCTGACATTAATGAGTTGCGATAATCTGGAGAAGCTACCATCCGTGGTAGAAGAAGAGCAAGGGTTTCCTTGCAATCTTGAGCATCTGACATTAATAGACTGCGGTATTTTGGAGAAGTTGCCAAATGGGATGAACAACCTTGTTTCCCTAAGAAATCTGTTTGTTCAGCGTTGTCCCAAACTTGTAGCCGTGGAAGAACAAGAGCAAGGGCTCCCTCCTAATCTTGAGGTTCTGATATTAAAAGATTGCGATAATCTGGAGAAGCTGCCAAACGGGATGAGCAGCCTCAAGTCCCTTACAAGGTTGCATATTTCTAGATGTTCAAAATTAGCGTCCTTCCCAAGGTCCGCTGTCCCGCCCATGCTTAAAACTCTATATATTGAAAGCTGTGGGGCTCTCAAGGCCCTTCCAGACTACGGGGCCAACATCTTTCATCTTGAAGTGTTAGTAATTAAGCACTGCTCATCACTAATGAATGTTAATTTGTTGACAGCCAAAACGCTTCAGAAGCTTGAAGTAAGAAATTGTCCGAACTTGGAGTCAAAATGGATGGAGCTACAACAGCATGACAACATTATATTAATGTCTTCACTCATAAGTAAGTCAATGCAAAACTTTGCAAATCTTGGTTGGTTACATATAAGCTATTGTGATCGTCTGGAGTCTTTCCCTGAAAGAGGATGGCCCGCTACCCCAAAGCTTAGACATCTCGAGATAATGATATGCAATAATTTCAAGTCCTTGCCCTTTAATAAATTTTCGAGGAACCTTGCATCTCTTGAATTCCTGAGGATATTGCGTTGTCCAAAATTGGTATCCTTTCCGGATGGAGACTTGCCTCCAAACTTAACAACGCTTCGAATTCAGAGGTGCGGGGAACTCCTCAAACCACTTCCAGAGTGGGGACTCCACAGACTGACCTCTCTTTGTATACTTCGTATCGATGGTAGTGGACATCCAAAGATGGTTTCCTTATCTGATGATCATAAGCAACCTTTGCTTCCTCCAACTGTGGCCGAACTTTGGATAGCAGAACTCCCAAATCTGGAAAGCTTATCCAAGGGCCTCCAGAACCTCACCTCTCTTGAAGATCTACGTATTTATGATTGCCCTAAGCTTAGGTCCTTACCTGAAGGAGAAGTGCTTTCCAATCTTTCATCTCTTACCATCTTCGGCTGTCCTATTTTGAAACAACAGTGCTTGCCTAAGGATAAAGGATACTATTGGCCCATCATTGCTGGCATCCCCAAAGTGGAGATTGATCACAGTTCTATTTACTGATCAACAAAGCTCTGCTGCACCTTGACCTCTTCTTGTCAAGGTACATCTAATTTCTTATATGTATTTAATCTTCATGTAACCATTTTCTTACATGTATTTAATCTGCTCCACTTCATTTTCTAATCAAGTACGTATTGGCTTCTTTCGAAATGCTACAGTAGATTGGTTTCATATACTACATATATGTTTTGTGATGATAATTGAAATCTTTGCAATCATTGTTCTACAAGGTCTTCCTTTTTGATTTACTGGAATTGATAGCTTTGTTTTATTTTTACTACTCCCTCCGTTTCACAAAAAGTCTCATTTGATTTTTTTGCAGTCAATTCGCAAAATCATAAAGTTCAAAACTGATGTAAATTTACTTGATTTTGATTAATGCTATAGTTAAAATGTAAACTACTTAAAAAGTTTTGCCAAGTTCAAATTGTTATTTCGGAACTTAAAATAAATTTACATCACAATTTCAGTTTTAGGATTTCACAAATTATCTACGATGAAACTCAAATAGGACTCTTTTTTTTTGGAACAGAGATATTTTTGTTTAGTAAACTTTAAGTCCTCCAAAAAAATATTTTGAAATTGAATATTTTGTTTAGTATACTGTCAGTTTTTCCGACAAATAAATTAAGAATGGAAGATTTAGCTTTGCGTCAACAAGTTAACCTTTATTTGGCTACAAATATCCATTTCGTGTAATATGCAGAATCAAAATTCATGAAATCATGATACATCAACATTCGATTGAAAGCCACAAAGGCGAAACAGAAATGTACCTCATGTATGGTAATCTTTCTTCTGTCATTTTCTTCCCCCTGTTAATTAACTTCTTAGTCTTTGTTTGGAACTTTAAAGTGGGAGGAGGGAAGGAAAAAGGTGGGAAAATCAAAACTGGAAAAAGATCAGGAAAGTTTTGACAATCCGCTACACCTAAGTATATTGAGAGGGGTTTTTCTGTTTGAATTGTATTTTTGCTTTCCTTTATTTTCCGTTACTATTTCTGGTGTTCCTAACAGATAGCTATGTTTTTATTCCCGAGAAAATGACAGCCAAATTCTTCTATAGTTCTCTTTATTATGTTCATTCCTTTCTTTCCCATCCAAATCCATGGCAATTTGATTAAAATGTGCAGTATGCAATCTATGTACATATGTATGTATGCTCAGTAAAGAGCTTTTAAAATGTGGTTGCAGGCATATAATTATAATTATTTTCAATGTAAATTATTTGTTGTTATTTGATTGTGGTATCATTCTTGCAGGCATAAAACTACTGTCACTTGCTTTTTTCCAAATAAAGATATCCAAGTATGTGCAGTTATTAATTTCAAGGTATCAAAAGAAGCATATAACCATCCTCAACTCTAGGCCTGAAGATTCTGACTTCATCAATGTAAGTAGTCAGTCTGGTGCATAAAGAAAAGGAATACTTTGTCAACATAATTAATGAACTTTTCATTTTTCTCATTGTTTAGTTCTCTCTCCAAGATCAGCATTTTTGTGGTCTTCATTTTCTGGCTAACAAAATCAACCTTCTTTTCATGCAATTTTATTTTTTTAAAAGTGTGTAGTTTGAAATTGTCCATTTGTTATCTTTTTGTTCAATAAGACTTTCACCACAATATGGCTTAACACCTATATATGTAATCTGTGTTTGATGTGATTTATGGGTATAATATCTTAACACGTGTACCCTGTTTACCCTATGTGCTTCTTGCTATGATGCATTCTTTATATAAATATGTACATGCTTGTGTTATTGTATCAGTGCATACCAATACACAAAACTCACCTCCATTTCCATATGAAAATGCTATTACCACAAATATTATACCTTCCTCCTCCTCTGACCCCATGAGTTTACCCCTTGCCACATCTATGGAACTGTCTTTGATTACTATACCCTCCCCAGCTACACAAAATAGAAATGAAAGGAAGCTTAAACTAAAGGCTAAGAAACCCACGTCTTAACCCTATAAAAACCATTACTAAACCATCCATAAATTCTGCAAAGCCTACTTTTATATCTCCCATTGCTCAAACCAAATATAAAAAGATGAGAGCACATATTCAAACTGGATTTCCCATTGTGTTTGATACTCATGCTGCCATATTATAATTGTTCAAGAATGTTGATTGGGAATGCTTGGTGATGTATAATGAAGCATGCATCTATCCTGAGCTGCTATGTGAGTTCTTTGCAAATATGGTTCCAGTCAAAGATTCATCTGGTAATTTGCTATACATTGATACTATACTTCAACAAAAACACTTTTTGATGAGGCCCTCTTAATTAAGGCCTTAAAACTGAATCCAGTCATGCTAGGTTAAAAAGAGAAAATTGTTATTTGGAACCTAAAGATGAGTCTACTGCTTCCTTGCTTGCTTTTCAACTACATTTGTCTACTGTTTGTGATTCTGTGATTCCTCCTAATTTATTCACTGCCCCGCAGAAGATATCTCCCATATATTTCACTGCCACATCTCAGTTTCTAGCTAGAATAATCAAGACAAACATCATGCCTCATATGAGAGAAAAACTGATTGAGCCTTCTGATTTGCATCTCATGCATTCATTGTTGACTGGCAATGTGACATTTGGGCTGCCTTATTTTCTTCTCACCTCTCTGCATGCTTGCTTTGAAAATGATTTTGTTGGGTATGGTTTACTATTGAGCAAAGTGTTCAAACACTTGTGTATCAAATTATTTACTGAGACTCCACAATTAGTCCAACCTACCCTAACTGGGGGAAGACTGTTTGGCCACCTAGACCCCTAATTCTATTTGAACCTGATGGTCACTCTTTACCTTCTAAACAAGATGTGTCCTTGCAACTTGATATGATTAATGGTGTGCAATCTAACTTATTAGAAAATCAAACCATCTTGCATTCTAATAAGATTACTGTGTACAATGAGTTGGTAAATATTCAAGCATCTATTGGGGAAATTGTTGTGAAGCTTCAGGAACTGCAGAATCAGATGATTCTGATTGTCCAGTCATACATGTCTCTGCCATGAATCAAACAAAATGGTAAGTATGTAGTCGATCACGGGTGATTCCTCCATAGGAGTTTATTATCCATTTTTGTTTAGATCCGTATTTCTGGATGTATAATTATTTTGATGGCACAGGTGGTTTGCCATGCGTTTCTTACATCCAGACATAGTTGCTGAATATGATTACATTTTCCTGTGGGATGAGGACATTGGAGTTGAAAATTTCAACCTTGAGCAGTAAGTATTATTAATATATTTCTGCATCAATTTGAGACTTCCTGAAGGATGCTATTAGTTTTAACTTTACTGTCCTGGTCTGTTATGGTCATGAAGACAGCATGATAAAATCTGTATGAGTTATTGTTTTGGTCTAGTAAATTGGCAAGGACTAGAAATTTAATTGGATTTTTGGAAATAAGAAGTAGAGTGAGGTCATTCACTTTGCTTATGCCACTCCCTCTACTATTTCGGAAACAAGAGAGGGGAGTGGGAGAGGGTGGCAGGTTTGAATAATCATTGACGAGATAACCTGGGCTTGTAGACTTAATATTCATGGCAATAATTCCTATATTATTTTTTCTAGAAATCTTCATATCATTGATTCTAATTTTCTTTTCTATTCGTTTCCTTGTTTGTCTAGTTTCTTGCAAAATTTTGGCTCTACTATTTTCATTTTCCCAACAAGAGGAATTTACATAAAGAGAAAATAAAGAGGAGGGATAGTGCTGGATTATCCTCTTTTTATGAATAGCAGTAGAATAAGGCCTTTCTCACGTACCAAATCATGTTCGGTCTTGCAACGGTTTTCAAATAGTAATGTTGGAAAGTGCTAAAAGATTGAACCTTGAAGTTCTTTTTCTGCGGTCAATAACTGTTAGAATGTGTTAGGTAAACATGTTTCCATGGTTTCCTCTCCATGTTTTCTACCCATTAATTAAGGGAGCACTACCTTGTGAAACTAGTATATAAGCTAATGTTACTCAATGTAAATTAAGAGGAGAGAAGCAATGTAAATGTTAATGTGAGAAGTATTAATGGAGAAACCCAAAATTAGTTTCTCTCTTCCAAAATCAGTTTCTCTCTTTCCACCATGGTATCAAAGCTACGTTCCTTATTCTTAACACCGACAGCACTGTTCATGCCTGAGCACTATTCACGCCGGCACTGCAGCATATCACTGTTCACCGGCCTCTTAATTTTTTCTCTTTCGCTGCTACTTTTATTCTTCTCTTCCAACATGGTATCCATTGTTGATGTCTCTTCCAACATGGTATCCATTGTTGATGTCTCTTCCAACATGGAATCTATTGTTGATGTTTCTTCCAACATGGTATCCATTATTGATATTTCTTCCAACGTGGTATCCATTGTTGATGTTTATTCCAATATATATCCATTGTTGCATTTGTTTCTAGCGCGTATCCATTGTTGATGTTTCTTCCAACATGGTATCCATTGTAGTGCTTTATTGACTTTGTTTCATCTATTCTGTTTCAAGTTGGGTATGCGAGATATCTATACACCAACTTGAGACATGTTTCCATGTTTTTCTCTCCGTGTTTTCTACCCATAAATTAAGGGAGCACTACCTTGTGAAACTAGTATATAAGCCAATGTAACTCAATGTAAATGAGATGAGAGAAGCAATGTAAATGTTATAGTAAGAAGTATTAATGAAGAAACCCAAATCAGTTTCTCTCTTTCTACAATAACATTAGGGGCACTGACAACAAAAACTGATATGTGAAGGGATTCCCGATATCTTTTGTTGCAATTCTTTGAGAAAGCCAAAAAGGAGAGAACTGTTTATGTTTGAACTGGTTTGAGACTATAACTTCTTGTATGAGATTTTGTTAATGATTGGTTTCACTGTCTGCCCTTACATTTGTACAACTTCTGGTAGTACAGAAATTTGTCTGATGATAGAAATTGGATTTGTGTCTGAACATATTAAGTTTTCTTGCAGGTATCTAGCTATTGTTAAAACTGAAGGGCTTGAAATATCACAGCCAGCCCTTGATCCTGCTAAATAGGAGGCGCATCATCCAATTACTGTACGTAGGAGGAGATCAAGGCTCCACAGGTTTGAATCATTCTTTTAAAGGCTAGTTGTCTTCTTTTATATACAACTATAATTCATATCCTAAAACTATCCATAGTTGGGCCCAAATGCTACCGACTAGCTGTGTTGATCCTTTAATATACTGCAAACTCATAAATCACAGAACCAAACTATGACCATGACTAGAGAGTAGAAATTTCATGTATGTTGTTTCATTATGGTACATAAAGAACTTTAGTAATATACTGTTGCTTCTTACAGAGCAGTGTTATGTTGTATGAACATCCATTTATAATAAACTTTTGAAATCAAGCGTCAAGTGAAGTAGCATGTGAATCAAGCAGGTTCTGATAATGTGTTAATGTTTTCTTTTAGGGTGCTAGCTATTGGCGAACACCAATAGCTGCTACCGTCTGATTGTTTTCTTTTAAATGAACTTTTGAAATCAATCATCAATTGCAGCAGCATGTTAATCAAGCAGGTTCTGCTAATGTCTGTAGTATTACTTTATCGTATGCCTTGGAACTACGATTTCAGAATCTGTGCAGTATTATTATTGCAAGAGTGTTTTATTATTAGTTTCCCCCTAATTTTGCTGAAGCTCTTGAAGTTTTGTACAGTAACAAACAGTGTATGATCTTTTACACATTCCAGATATTATAATTCTGATTGGGTTACATTCTTTTCTTTAAATAATTTCCAAGTTATGCACTTTAATTGATCTTATTGTCCTAAACAGGAGATTTGACAAATTAAAAGGTGGTGGAAGGTGTGACAACAATAGCACAGGTCCTCCATGTTTAGGGTAAGACACACAACCCTTTATGGAGCTGTAGGAAATGTATTTCTGCAATTGCTACAGAAAGTTTGTGTTCTTATATTATACTATATAAAATCATTTGCACAGTTGGGTGGAAATGATGGCTCCTGTGTTTTCTAGAGCATCCTGGCGATGTGTGTGGTACATGATCCAGGTAGAGATTTCAACATGATAATGGTTGTGTTATCATAGTCAGCAAGAATAGGGGTGAATGTGTGATAGTCCACTATATTACATGAAACAAATCAGGAGCAGCCCCTCAGCTCCCTGGTTGGCTTTGGATATGAGTTGTTGGACCGAAAAGATTATGTGGGTCCATAATTGTATGATCATGTGACCATTAAATATATTCTCATCATTTTCGGTTAAGCAGCAACCACACACATTCTCATTAAGACGGAAACATTCTGGTGATTATTTTTAATTTTTTATTGCTTTGAACAGAATGACTTGATTCATGTGTGGGGCCTGGATATGCAGCTTGGTTATTGCGCGCAAGTAAACTTTTATATGAAAAGTCCTCTACTTCATTGGTTGAGTTTTTTCTTGTAATGTTAGTAGCTCCCGAGTCCTTGACCCATTTTTTTTGCAGGGTGATCGAGCAATGAATGTTGGAGTGGTCGACTCTGAGTATATAGTTCATCTGGGTTTACCTACACTTGGTGCATTAGAAGGAAGCAAGGCAAGTAATTCAAATATTTCAAGTAGACGAACTTTGTTTGACAAATATTTCAAATGTTAGGTTACCCAGTTCACTCCTTCCAGCACCCTCATTTATCAAGGACAAATCTAGTGGTGGTCTTTGACAAAGGAGCTGTTTCGAATCTTCTGGTGAACTTGTCTTATATATAGTTTACAGTATCGAGTAAGCCTAAAGATGGTTCAATCAATAATGCCTAACGAAGCTGTTCAGCAGAAATTTCTGTGTCTAAAGCTAATTGTTTAGTTCCTTGGTTTACTTGTTCTTGTTATTTGCGTAAAACCATGCAATCTAATGTTAGAACGTCATAGTAGGAGACAAATGAATTGTCCTATGTTGCACAGACAAAGAAATAATGCATGTTCTTGTTGACAAACTTATAACACTCACCTTGATATATCAGCCCCCTTACATGCCAATAATCTGGTAAAAACAGTCATTTTTGCCTTTCAGTGTGTTGTTTTTTCTACTTATACTATCTGGCTTCCTTTTATGCAGTTGAATGGTACTGAAACACCTGATCATTCACTAACAAAGCACTTACCGGGTTCAGAACTACTGGTATGATATCTAACCTAAGTTGACTCGAATTACATTTCTTGCTCATCTAAACTGAGTACTTCTCGTATGTAATTGCAGGCGAGTTCCAGTCTGTATAAGATTGATAACAGATCGGGTGTAAGTCCCTTATATAATGGTTATACTTAAGTCTTTACTCTGCAAAGGCTATATATAGATTCTGTATCTTTTAAAACATGTGGCCACCCACAGAACATGCCAAATACATGAAACAGGGAAATTTGCTTAGGAAACTTGTATTTTCATTGATTACATTGCAAGTAAACAAAGCACATCACATATATAATATACACATGTAAATAAACAACTCCAGGGGTAGCTGGTATTTATACCACCCTAATAAATTCAAATGGAAGATACGGCCATAGATTTTTTTTTCAGTAATAACGGGTGCTTGCAGTTGAGTTTTCCCCACTAAATGTTCTACTTCTTCGAGCTTACTTTGTTATTGTGTATGTTCTTTTATTCCAATTTATAGTCATGATTATTAATCAGGTGAGGATACAATCCTACACTGAGATGAAGATTTTCCGGAATAGATGGAACAATGCAGTTAAGGTGGACAAATGTTTTGTTGATCCATATCGACAACTTTCTGGGTAGAAAACCGGTTACTTTTAAGCCCCTTTTTTTTCCAGTGTAAAGTTGGTTATACTCTCTGATGGACTCCACGGCACGCTTGCGTGAGGTGGTCGTCGCCCGGATCGTTTCTAGCAAAATTGAACGGTGGATAGCTTGCAACACCTTAACCCCTCGCCTATATGTAGACGGTAATCTTGGTACAATTGCTCGCCTTGGAAATCTGCGTTGAATGAACACCAACGACACCTTGACCCCTCGCTTATATGTAAGCGGTAATCTCGGTACAATCGACGATTAGTGCGGTAGAATACGCCACACACAACTATGTATTGTTGTATGATAAGTCAAACTTGAATCTCAAAGAAAAACTAGAAGTAACCTAGAAATTCTCAAAGAACCAAAAGTAGAGAATAATCTCACAATTAATTGTATTGAATAAATCTGATTGAAGTGTATCAAATACATCATCTATGTCCCTATTTATACTACTCAAAAGTAATCCTAATCCTAATAGGAATTATAAAATCAACTGAAAATCAAATCCTAGCTTACCAAATTAATTTGGAAACCAAATCCTAACTATTAAACAATAAGGAAATTAAATCCTACTTATCAAACATTCTAATTATAGTAGGAATCTAAAACATGCTGAAAATAAATAGCCTAATAATTAAGGAAATTCATGTCCAAATTTGAATTAGAAAAGTAGCTGGAATCCTTCCAATTCGGATTCGACTTTCTCAAAAACTCTGGATCCTCTTGCTTCCTTCGCGTCTTGACTTGGCTCGTACACTTGCAATACATTTACGTATTTATATTCCATCTTACTAGTCTTCGAACTCGAACCAATTTCGTCCCTCATCTCTCAAATCAAACCATGAAGCCCTTCCTTGAAGCGTTTAGCTCGTGCTCTCGTCACGGGTCCAACCGGAACTTGCACCGAGTCCGCTCCATAGCCGCCATGCACTCCCGAGCTTGTGATGACCTCATCATTCCTCTCCTCTTGAGAAGGATTTGTCTTCAAATCGTCACCTACATCAAACGGACTTAGGTCAATAACATTGAATGTTGCACTAACATTATACTCACCGGGTAAATCCAATTTGTAGGCATTGTCATTAATGCGCTCTAGAACTTGAAACGGTCCATCTCCTCTAGGAAGCAATTTTGAGCGTCGTTGAACAGGGAATCTTTCTTTCCGCATGTGTAACCACACCCAATCTCCCGGTTCAAAAACAACTTAACGTCGACCCTTATTGGCCTGTTTTGTGTATTGCTCCGTCCTCCTCTCAATGTTGAATCGTGCCTTCTCATGTATCTGCTTAACAAACTCAGCCTTTTGCTTTCCATCCATGTTAGTATACTCAGAAACAGGTAATGGAGATAAATCCAATGGAGTTAAAGGATTAAACCCATACACAATTTCAAATGGCGAATAATTAGTAGCAGAATGAACAGATCTATTATAAGCAAACTCAACATGCGGTAAACATTCCTCCCAATGCTTAATATTTTTCTTAATGATTGCCCTTAACAATGCAGATAAAGTCCTATTTACTACTTCTGTTTGTCCATCAGTTTGAGGATGACATGTAGTTGAAAATAACAGTTTAGTACCCAATTTACACCACAATGTCTTCCAAAAATAACTCAAAAATTTAGTATCTCTATCTGAAACAATTGTTTTAGGCATGCCATGCAAATGTACAATTTCCCTAAAGAATAAATCAGCAACATGGGATGCATCATCAGTTTTGTGACATGGAATAAAATGTGCCATCTTTGAAAATCTATCCACGACCACAAATATAGAATCATGACCATGCTTAGACCTAGGTAAACCCAACACAAAATCCATAGATAAGTCAACCCAAGGTTCACTAGATATAGGCAATGGTGTATACAATCCATGGGGTTGAACACGAGATTTAGCTTGACGACAAGTAATGCATCTATCACAAATTCTTTCCACATCTCGTTTCATATGAGGCCAATAAAAATGTTCTTTTAAGACAAATAAAGTTTTGTCAACACCAAAATGACCCATTAATCCTCCCCCATGTGACTCTCTAACTAGCAACTCACGTAAAGAACATGCAGGTATACACAATTTATTCTCACGAAACAAAAATCCATCAATTTTGAAGTATTTACCTACA
Organism: Aralia elata; assembly: GCA_034770075.1. NCBI lineage: Eukaryota > Viridiplantae > Streptophyta > Magnoliopsida > Apiales > Araliaceae > Aralia > Aralia elata. The sequence goes on along the minus strand of CM068388.1, from coordinate 59,774,080 downwards.
ACATTCTTCTCACAAGTTTTAAACTCCTCACAGAAATCATGGTCATTAACATATAAGTCTTTGATTCGTTCAAAACCAAGTAATTTCGTATCAAGAGTATTTAACAACACATACCTCCGAGACAAAGCATCTGCTACGACGTTTTCTTTTCCTTGCTTGTATCGAATGACATATGGAAATGTCTCGATAAACTCCATCCATCGCGCATGCCTTTTGTTCAATTTGTGCTGACCCTTCAAGTACTTCAATGATTCATGATCGGTGTGAATCACGAACTCTTTAGGCCATAGGTAGTGCTGCCATGTCTCCAACGCTTGCACCAATGCGTACATCTCCTTGTCATAAGTAGGATAGTTTAGGGCTGCCCCATTTAACTTCTCACTGAAGTACGCCACTGGCTTCCCTTCCTGCATCAACACAGCTCCAATTCCCAAACCTGAAGCATCACACTCAATTTCAAAGGTTTTAGCAAAGTTAGGTAAGACAAGCAAATGAGCGTTAGTCAATTTATCTTTAATCAATTTAAACGCTTTTTCCTGTTCATCACCCCATTTAAACCCTACACTTTTCTTGATCACTTCCGTTAATGGTGCTGTGATGTCGCTGAAGTTCCTCACGAACCGTCGGTAAAAACTAGCCAATCCATGAAAGCTTCGAACTTGGCTCACAATTGTTGGACTCGGCCATTCCCGGATTGCACGTATCTTCTCCTCATCGACTTGAACTCCCTGTGAACTCACAACAAAGCCAAGAAACACAATTCTATCCGTGCAAAATGTACATTTATCCATGTTAGCAAACAACTTTTCTTTACGAAGTACATCTAAAACAGATTTTAAATGCAATGCATGCTCTTCCAAGTTTTTGCTATAAATCAGAATATCATCAAAATACACAACAACAAATTTGCCTATGAACGGACGCAAAACATGATTCATTAGACGCATGAAAGTACTAGGAGCATTAGTTAAACCGAAAGGTAACACTAACCACTCATACAAACCATACTTTGTTTTAAAAGCTGTTTTCCATTCATCCCCTTCTTTCATACGAATTTGATGATACCCACTTTTTAAATCAATTTTTGAAAACACACAAGATCCATGCAATTCATCTAACATATCATCTAAACGAGGAATGTGATGTTGATATTTTACCGTAATATTATTTACCGCTCGACAATCGATGCACATTCGCCATTTCCCATCCTTCTTTGGCACCAAAATCACAGGAACTGCACACGGACTCATACTCTCCCTTACGAACCCTTTCTCCATTAGCTCACCAACTTGCTTTTGCAACTCCTTCGTCTCCTCGGGATTGCTCCGATAAGCTGGTCGATTCGGAATGGTAGCACCGGGCACGAAATCAATCTGATGTTCAATTCCCCGAATAGGTGGTAATCCTTGAGGTAGCTCCACGGGAAACACATCCGCATAATCCTGCAAGAGAGAAGAAACAACACTAGGCAAAGATAAATTGTTAGCGTTAGTATTCAAAAGCGCCTCCTTATACCGAAGTATAATCATCGGCTGTTTAGAAATCAACGCTCGCCGCACATCACTTTTTTTTGCATAGATATTTGTTTTTCTCTCATCTTCTCTTTCTTTCTCTCTTATTTTTCCGCTCACTATTTTGTCCCTCTTGATTTTTCTTTTCATCACTCTCTTTTTTTTGTACATTATCTTTCTGCAAGTGAATCTGATCCTCATGCACTTGTTGTGGTGACATAGGACGTAAAGTAATTTTTCTCTTTTCATGCACAAACGAATACTCATTAGTGAAACCATCATGTGTAACTCTCCGATCAAACTGCCATGGTCTACCAAACAACAAATGCCCTGCCTGCATAGGCACCACATCACACAAAATCTTATCCACATATCGCCCAATAGAGAATGGAACCAACACCTGCTTGGTCACCTTTATATCTGAACTGTCATTGAGCCATTGCAATCGATAAGGTTGCGGATGTTTGGATGTAGCCAATCTTAATTTCTCTACCATAGTCGTACTAGCCACGTTCGTACAACTACCTCCATCTATGACTAGACAACAGATCTTCCCATTCACAAGACACCTAGTATGAAAAAGATTCTCTCGTTGTTCTTTGCTTTCCTCTTTCACCTGTGTACTAAGTGCTCTTCTAGTGACTAGAATCTCCCCATGTATAGCATCCTCATCTATCTCCTCTAAAGGTGGCATAGAATCATTGTCACTTTCCTCTTCCTCTGTCTCCACCTCCCCATCGTCACGTAACAACATAGTTCTTTGATTAGGACATTGGCTGGAAATATGTCCCCTTCCTTGGCATTTAAAGCATACAATATCTCTATTACGACTAAAAGAAGGTTTCTCAGTTTTACCTTGCAATCCACGGTTAGTCGTCTCTTGCTTTGGCTCCACTTTAGGCTTGCTCACAAATGGTTTTTCCTCACGTTTCACAACATTAGACTTCCATGATGAGCTTGTGGTAGGATTTGACTTTGGACCACCTCTCCTCTTAAGCTGCTTCTCAATCTTGGTAGCCATGTGCACCATATCCTCCAATTCCACGTAATGATGTCGCTCCACCAAATCAGCTATATCCCAATTTAAACCTGCTGAAAATCGAACCATTGTCGCCTCGCTGTCCTCATCGATGTTAGCTCTAGCCATTAACATCTCCATCTCCTTGTAGTAGTCTTACACGCTCCTACTCCCTTGCTTCAAAGTCTGCAAACTCCGAAACAAATCCCGATGATAGTGGCTTGGTACAAATCTTTTCTTCATAACTGTCTTCATCTCAGCCCAAGTCTCAATTGGCCGCTCACCACATCTCATCCTACTAGTCTTCAATTGATCCCACCAAGTGATGACATAATCTGTAAATTCTGTAGCTGCTAACTGTACCTTCTTGCGCTCCGAATAGTTTTGAACTTCAAAAACCCATTCTATCTTCTTCTCCCAATCAAGATAAGCCTCAGGATCACTCCTCCCTTGGAAAGATGGAATCTTTAATTTAATACTTCCCAAGTTATCATCTACCCGATTCCTATCTTCTCTATCCCTATATCTTCTGTCCCTGGCCTCAAATCGCCTTCGAAGATCTGGGTCAAAATCCTCTTCGTAGGAATCCTCCTCGTTGTTCCTATTCTCCCTTTTCTGAACCTTCTCCTTTTTTTGAGAGCCCATAATAATCTGTGAATGCTCCCTTTGAATGCTTTCCAACCTCTCAAATCTATTATCAAAGAGATCCAACTTCCGAATTACTTGCTGTAATAGGACGTCCGTGTCTATTTTTGATTCACCCTTTTGATCTTTTGTTGTAGATCATTCTCCAAACAACCCCTTATCCTTCATACCAGACATGATTAGCTGCAAAACAAAGGTTAGTAGAAAAACAATAATTTTCCTTACCACTCCCTTACGTGTTTCGCTCAACAATGATGAATCTCTCGTGTATGCACTCAACTAGGCTTTTACCCTCTAATATTCTCACTACTCTTGGCTTTTACCACTCAAATTCTCTCTTCTAGGTTCTTTTTGAATTCCTAAATAATATCACAGTTTTCAAATCAATTCAAAAGTAACTTATCACGAAACAATTATAGGAGGTATGAATATCTCAATGATAACAGACTTAATCGCAACAAATAATTTTTTTTTTCACTATTTTTTTTCTCACGATTTTTTTTTCACGTTTTTTTTTTAACGTTTTTTTTTTGAACTTTTTTTTTCTTCAATATATATTCAAACACGAAAAATAAAGGATAAGTAACTCGCTAGGAACTTAGCTTTGATACCAAATGATGGACTCCACGGCACGCTTGCGTGAGGTGGTCGTCGCCCGGATCGTTTCTAGCAAAATTGAACGGTGGATAGCTTGCAACACCTTAACCCCTCGCCTATATGTAGACGGTAATCTTGGTACAATTGCTCGCCTTGGAAATCTGCGTTGAATGAACACCAACGACACCTTGACCCCTCGCTTATATGTAAGCGGTAATCTCGGTACAATCGACGATTAATGCGGTAGAAGACGCCACACACAACTATGTATTGTTGTATGATAAGTCAAACTTGAATCTCAAAGAAAAACTAGAAGTAACCTAGAAATTCTCAAAGAACCAAAAGTAGAGAATAATCTCACAATTAATTGTATTGAATAAATCTGATTGAAGTGTATCAAATACATCATCTATGTCCCTATTTATACTACTCAAAAGTAATCCTAATCCTAATAGGAATTATAAAATCAACTGAAAATCAAATCCTAGCTTACCAAATTAATTTGGAAACCAAATCCTAACTATTAAACAATAAGGAAATTAAATCCTACTTATCAAACATTCTAATTATAGTAGGAATCTAAAACATGCTGAAAATAAATAGCCTAATAATTAAGGAAATCCATGTCCAAATTTGAATTAGAAAAGTAGCTGGAATCCTTCCAATTCGGATTCGACTTTCTCAAAAACTCTGGATCCTCTTGCTTCCTTCGCGTCTTGACTTGGCTCGTACACTTGCAATACATTTACGTATTTATATTTCATCTTACTAGCCTTCGAACTCGAACCAATTTCGTCCCTCATCTCTCGAATCAAACCATGAAGCCCTTCCTTGAAGCGTTTAGCTCGTACTCTCGTCACGGGTCCAACCGGAACTTGCACCGAGTCCGCTCCATAGCCGCCATGCACTCCCGAGCTTGTGATGACCTCATCAGTCTCAAGTACAGAAAGAAGCTGCCTCGTACACTCGGCCAGACATTCAATTTTTCGAGAGAAATAGGAAAGAAAGATCTCATTATAGCCTTAAAGAGCCCGGATGACTGATGATCTGAGTGATATTGTATATATGAAAAGCTGCAGTTATGTACAAGGCATGAAGGAATATATCATTATTTTGTTTGTAATTATTTCATTGGTCCATTTGTTTTATTGAAGATTTGATTTCAAATTCTGTTTTAAGTTCTTTTTCTATGGATGTAAATACTTTTGCTTATTTCTTATATGTGATTAAGGTTCTTTATTTTTAGTGTAATACGATTGTCTCAATGGGATTGTTTGGCATAGGGATGGTATTTATTCGAAAGGAAATTTAATATTTTGGGAAGGTGCTCCTCCAATGAATGAATACAAATATTTTCCACATTTGTGCAAGTGACCTTTAAATATTTTTATTTTATTTTTTTAAAAATAACATATCTTTCTCAGAAGTACCTGCCTTCATCTCATTTCAGTTATATGTAGACAACACTCCCTCTCATCTACAAAAATATTGAACAGAACTATGGAAATTAGTGAGTGGGTTTTTTTTTGTCACTTTAGGCCGATAAAATAGTTTTTTATAACATATTTAATATCAACTCATGTACTTTAAACTTTTTATTGATAAACAAATTTTATTTTCCTTGAGGACATGCTTTAAAGACGGACACAGAAAATATAAGAGGATGCTTGTTTATAATCAAGATGAACATTTATTTTCAACCGCTTTCATCTTGAGGGGAATATTAATTAGAGATTATATTTTATAATTAAGGATATTATATTTTTATATAATATTGAATAATTTTAAAAAATATTTGGTGATAATAATAATTAGTTAGAGATAATATTGATTTATCAACATCTCATGTATGTACTACTTATAAGGAAAAATGGAACATGTGCTTGCCGCAACTAAACTTAAATAGTTCCCTATAGATTAGGCAAAAAAGGGTGTAGTATTTTGGCAACAAAATAATAAAAAGTTAATAATACCGTTAATATAAAATGATTAAAAGACAAAAATATTATTAATAAATGAGTATATATATAGCCAAATTTGACTATGACAAATTACACATTTTTTTTTCCTACATATAAATAGCTAGCTAGGCAAATCTATGCAATATAATCTCTTAAAAAATCAATAAAAACAATTCTTTCGATTCCTCTCATGCATAACACGTTGAACTCTTTTTCATTATCTCAGTTTTTTGTCAATCTAACTATATATTTTTCGATCAGCAAAAATAATTTTTTTATTAAAATTCAGAGTAATACAAATGTTATAAATCCAAAAGTTTTGGATGAGACTACAAATAGTTGCATCACAATAAGATTAAATAAAAACCATTAATGAAAATTTTAAACCAATCTGCTGAAGTTATGACATAGACACACCATAGTATCATCCATGGCATTACTCTCCTATTGAGATTTTGAACTGAACAACTTTGTAGTTTTATCTGTTCCTTTCTTTCGAACAGTATTAACATCAAACTCACTCACCACAAAAAGAACACCAACAACAAAGTTACCTAGCATCTAAACTCCACTAACAATGCATGCATCACATTCAAAGCACAACAATATTTGATCTCCAAAATACATCCATATCTCCCTCAAACAACACTATTGTAACACCCACAGTTAGAAGCTCACATGAAAATGCTATCATACTATACCCATTCATATATGAGCATAAAAAAGAAAACCCACTTCAAAGAGCATTGGAAACGTATCTATTCATCCACAACAAAAAAAATAATTGAGAAGAACTAGAGAAACTTAAATTCTTCATTTCTTTCTTCCTTTCCTTCCTTTCTTATTTTTCTTTTCTATCCACACTTCTAGATTCACACAAGAATCCTCCTTTCCTGAAATTGGTAACCTGATTTGTAAAAATGGTGTATCAAATAGAAACATATATAATCTAACTGTATATATTAATGTTCCATGTTAGAATGTAAGTGTAAAATCGAAGACACTAAATGGCTCTGTCAATTAAATCATTAAGTTAGTTATAAATGTAAATGTTATGTAGGTTACGAAATTACAAGCCATGCAAAAAATATATATAATCACGGAAGTGAAATCATCATAAATCACAAATTAAACTTTAAATAAATATAATTATTTAATTAATAGTCCAACAATTAATCTCCCACCGGCCACCACTTTAATAGAATAAGCTGGAGAAGAAAACTAAACTTATAAATCTCACATGAATTCAATCTATCTATCCACATCTCAAAACTCAAAACCTTATCATCAGTCAAACACATTAGACCGAGATGATGATTTATGATAAATTTGCATATTTTAGTGTTTTATCTATATTTTACTCACACAAGTATTTGGATGTTCAATCATAATATATATATAAATAAAATAATGTAAAATAGATTTTGATTTTGATAATTATAAGTTTTTTTTTCTTGTGAACAACATTGAAAAGTATTTTCATTTCAGTTGTCAAACAAATAATTGAAAATATACGAGTTTAATTGAAAGTGATAGTTCTATATATGTAACTGTTGTCCGCAAACCTTTTTCATTTCCTAAAATGGTTTTGATTGAATAGTCTAAAAACATGAATGATAATTAATGATTGGAAAATAATATATACTACTATCAATGTTGCCGATTTTTTGATTGCCACTTACCTGCATAAATATTAATTAGTGGTAATCATTCAATATTAATTAATGATAATCATTATGAAGAGATATGTATTAAATAAGACTTTCTTATAATATTATTCGATCCCAATGTATTGATATGTTTGAATTGAAATTTGGCACAAATAGAATACATAGCAGGCCAGGACTCTTAATTATTTAAAGAGTAAAATGTAATTTAACACTTATAGTTTACACGTTTTTACACTTAACTACTTGTGGTTAAAAAATCGCCAATTAACCACTTGTAATTTAATAAAGTTGCAAACACCCACCTATGTCCTAACACCGTTAATTAACAACAGCTGTCAGTTGACATTATTACCCTCAACTTGTCATTAAATTTAACAAAACATACTACTCATTCATGAATAACATAATTCTAAGCCAAAAGTCATATACAAACTTTCATTTGTAGATTTTTTTTGAATCTATTTTTGTATTTTGAGTCTGTTCCGCAATGACTTATTTTTTTACTTATAAGTTGATTTTTAAGTCAAAAAAAATTAATAAGTATTTGTAATTTATTTTAAAATGACTTATAAGTCATTTTAAAATAAGTTAGTTTGACCAAAATAATATTTATTTTGTCCCTCTTTTTATTAATGTTCTTTTTAGTAATCTTTATATTTAATTTTAACTTATAAGTCATTATGAGTCGAATCCATTCATAACTTGTTTTAACTTAATTTATGACTTATAAATCAAGTTGATGACGAATACTTTTACTTATAAGTTATAATTTAAAAAAATTTATAAATCAACTTATATTTTAACTTTAATCCATTTTAAAATAAGTCATTGCGGAACAGGCTCTAACTAATATATACTTTCCCTTATAAGGGGACTCAACATGACCCTTTTTACTATGCAAAACGACTTATTCACTTAGTTATATTAATTAACTGTTGCTTCACATTTAATTTCTTGAATTTCATTGCCATCTTATGCAATATAAATTTAATTAAACTGATGTTTGTTTTAGGCTACAGAAAGCGTAGTGTAGTTCACCTACCATTTACTGGAAAGAGTATCATTATTACTACAGATAAGTTTACTAATATGATCATGTGCTTGCATTTTTCAATAGAGAAAGCAACTATAGATGCAACTAATTAATATGCCACTATAACCTTCAGATAGTCATATTGGAATCAGATCTCAAACTTTTGCTAAAGGGATTTAATGGATGTAGAGACGTACGGATACCTCATTTGGGATTAATTAGCCCTTTAACCCACTAAACAAATAGTAGATAAATAAATTGAAACTCAATTAGGAAAATAGAAAAACTCAATATTTTTTTATAAATAAAAAAATTATAAAATTATTTATTTACTTATTTAAGTTATGCAATAAAATATGTAATACATTATTTATTTCTTTGTAAGTTAAAATGGCTTTCTTCTAGTTGTTTACCGTAATTGTATTTGTAAATAGAGTAAAATATTTACACTGATGGAACAATAAAAACTGAATTTTATCTTTGTCTTGAGATGTTTTTCAAACGAATTTGCATTGGGAATTTATTACAAAAAAAAGAAAAAAATTGTTATGGTAAGAAGTTGATGAAAATTTAGAAAATAGAAGCAAAATAACTAATGCACAAGCAAAATAGAAGCAAAATAACTAATGCACCATCGTGAAAATATCATTGCTCGACCCGATTTAGCGAATCACTAACATGTCACCTCTAAAATACAACATCCTAACTTCCATGATGTTACTCTTAATAAAATCTACACAATTCGGGAAGTCCGAAAACACCACACTATTCTATCCTTGTTTAATGCCAATATAATATATTATGCATAATATATTACTTTTCTCACATATACATTTGTATATGACTGCTTGTACTACCAGTCCATGTTTTCAGACCTGGCCCAGATTGGTTGGTTCAACCGATTAAACCGGAAATCGATTCTATGTCTGGTTCGATTTGGCCCGGTTGAATCAGTTCGATCAAAACCCGGATTGTACTGGTTGACCATTGACTCGATGAACCGATTTTTTTATTATTTTTAATATTTTTTTTGTACCATTTTTTTTTAATATTTAAATTAACCATTTTTAATAATATTGTAACTCAAGTTTATTATGTTTTAGTACATAAAAAACGAGATTTTTTAAAATTTTATTAATTACTAATAATATATATTTTTATATATTTATGACGTCACTGATTCAATAACAGTTTAACTATTGGTTGAACCAGTGATCCATCCACTCGATAATTTTTTCGATTCAATAATCGGTCCGAGTCTGAAAACATTGCTACCGGTAGTAGCCAACAAACTCTTTCTAAATCATTCTAACAAAAAATGGCACACATGAATAGGGCTTCACCTAGTCTATTGATTTTTTTAAACCAACATAGCCCTCTGTCCTCCTTGTTAAATGGACAACACCTTGCAATATATAACAAGCATGCAACGGTAAAACATATGGAATAAAGCATGAAAATGTAACTCCATCACAATTAATTAAAGAAAGCTATTAACTATATTTTTGATACAAATAGAACCAGTTAATTCTTTTACAACTCCCATGAAGATTATAACTCATAATTAATGGTATTATATTAAAATAATTAATTTTATTAAAATATCTCTAATAATTTCCACTCTATTTTAATAAAAAATTAAATATATAAGTATGGCGAAGATAGACTGTTATGCACAATGTAGATAGCAATATCTTGAATATACACTTAGTGATTCAACAATTTCAAATATCAGAGCCAATAATGAACTACGGTCTTGATCTATGACTGACTGTTTGTAAGATACAAGAAACTGCATCACACGCATAACACTCCCGATTAATATGGAGTTTCTTAACAAGCCATCACATATCGTTTCGGCCTTGCACTTTATCCCAGTTTTTATTAACGAATTAAGAGAATAAGCACACTTCTCCTAGAGAGTGATCTCACTCTCATGTTCATATAGGTGAAATTCGTCAAGGGTCCTCCTATAATTGTTACATCCTACTCATAAAAGCTACATATTCATTAAGAGTTCTATAAATTTATTTATCCACTTTTTTTCCCCCAACTACGTACGCACGCATCTATTTAATAGAGCAATAAATAAAATTGTGGATAGCTGTCTTAAACTACTAGGAACCACATTTTCCTTTCTTTTATGTTCACAATTCACTAACCATTTTTTTTCACTACACTTTCAAAACATCACATTTGAAAGTTATCATATACTTTCTCAAATTTATACTAACAATTAAATTATATCAAATTTGATTATCTTAAATTTTCAATACACCTCAATAAAATGTTTTGAAATATCTCAATTCATAAAAATTTCACACTATTTTCACATTATAAAATTATGGGTCGGGTCGGGTCGGACCTAATGAATCTTTTTCAGCGGGTCCAACACTTATATTTGTATCCTAAATAATTAAGCAAGTTAGTTATTTATGCCTTGTTAAACCTTAACCTTAATTGCTTAATTATTTATTAAATGTCAACCAAATCGGTATTGTCTTAAGGCGTAAATTGAGTAATCTGGATACAACTCACATTTGGTTTCTAGGGGGCGATGCCCCCTTAGACCCCCACCAGCTCACCGGCGAGCTGGGCAACCGCTCGCTCACCGGGGAGCGAGACCCCGACTGGGTAGTCGCAGGGCAATCAATGTGTTTTAATGATGCAACGTCCATTTTGAACCTAGACTTTATGTGACTAATTATTATACGAATATGTATTTACATGTGTAGGATATTAAGGAGCGTGTGTTGTAATATTGTAGCAGCGCATCAAGCAAGTTCCTTAACTTCATTCTTTCTATATATTGAATGCAAGTTCTTCTTTAACCCTTGTCTAACATTTGTGTTGGGCAAGTTTCTAAACCTTATGCACTATTTTTTTATTTCATGCAAACAGGTGTATGTTATACAAGTTTCCTATCCTAACTCAATTTATTAATTGAGCTAGTTTCCTAACCCGTACAACTTTTATTATTGTGCGAGTTTATTCTTATGAATTGCAAGTTTTTCTTACTCGATTTATATTTGAGCAAGTATTATATATTGTTGCAAGTTTCCTAACCCAACTCGAGTTATCATGTTTCAACTATGGTTAGTGGTTTAATTATTGTTAATTACTTCATATCAAGGATAATTATTGACATTCGCACATTGTGCATTTGAATTCGTAATCTGTTGTTGGACTGTGAAACATAAGTTCTTCATTCATGAACTGTTTAAGGGAATTGTCTACGCCATTTGTTTCGGCTAGACACGTACGGATATTACTTTAAAAGCTATCCAAACCGGTTGTTGGTATGGATTCTTGGACTGAGAGAGCAATCCTTATGTAGGGGATTTTAATGTGTCGGTTATTCGATGTAGTCAAAGCTAAATATTATGCATATACATAGGGTACTAGATGCTGATCCCCTCAAGTACTACTGACGAGCCAGGCATTTACAGGGGTTAGTTGAATGACTGATCCTTTAGGCAAATAGTTCATGGTCTATTGGACCACTCAGCAGTAAATAATCAATATTCATTATTTCATTTGAACTTTGATTATATTGTCAGCTATTTCTTCAATATTCTTAAATTATTCAACTATGCGATTATTGTTCTCATTCATTCATGATATATCCTCTTTATTCATTTTAAACTTGCTGAGCAAAGTAGTTGCTCACCCTTGCTATATCATGAACCTATTGTAGTTAAGCTGGGGAGTTCCAAAGCGGACAAAGGCAAAGAAAAGCTTAAGAAATAGTTATATGTACTATTCCGTCATGTATATCGTGGAATTGTTTTGCATTATTATTGTATTCTGCGATGTATTTTATTTAAGGTTTTAGACCTTGGGACCGTAGTAAACCTTTTGTAATGAACAACATATGTTTATTTATTCCGCATTAGTTGATTTATGTTGTTTAGAGGTGTATAGATGTATTTTATCGTGAGCACCAGATTTGAGGTATTGATACCTGAATTTGGGGGTGTCACATATGTTGTGTGAATTTTAAACTTATGTCAATCTTTTAATATTTGTACAAGTTGTTTGAGCTATGTTAAATTGTAAAATCCTATGTTTGGTTATGAAATTTCATTTGTTATACAAAATTCATCTTATTATGTGAAATGATTTATAAAAGAGAGTTATTTGCCATTTGATTCGACTTAACTCGATTTGTGAGCTATTCTAGTTGGAATGTTTATTGTTGTGATATTAAATTGTAATAATGTTTGAATGTGATAGTTACATGTGTGAAGTCAAAATTAAATAAATCTTGGGCAATTAATAATATAGGTTGCACCCCGTGCAACAATGAGTTTTATATGAGTAAATGTGGTTATGATTGCTCCCCATGCAATGAGGTGTTTGTTAAGAATTAAGTCCAATAATGTGTTAGACCAATATTAGTACTTATCTGCTAAACTAAAGAAGAAAGGTTCTAGAATTAAATTGTTTGATGTGTTTAAGATTATGCTTATTCATGAAAAATGTAAAGTAAAAGGAAACAAAATTTGTTCCTATTTATTTGAGCTGCTTAACAATTATTGTTCAAATATTAAAGTTTTTAAGAAAGATTATTCTATTCATGAGTATTATTAATTCACTACTTACACTTGCTGAGCAAATTAAATGCTCACCCTTCCAAATTCTAAAATTTTGCAGCTACAGCGGAAGGACTAGAATGGTCAGAAGAAGATAAGAGTTGTTATTTATTAAGGTAGAATAGTTAAAGTATATAACGGGTTGTAATATTATATAATAATATTGTAATATTATCTTTTATGTAATATTATTTGATGATGTATTAATAAAGGTCTGCGTATCTGGGAGTAGGTTGAAGTATATTGTAATAATTTAATATTTACTGTAATAACCAAGAATTTCATGTTATTGTAAATAAATATATTAAGTGAATATTAATGATATTAAACATTATGTGGTATGTAATACAAATTTTTAGATAGCCCAATTAGAAATAAAGATTTAAGTAAACTAGCCCTACTTAAATTTTTTTTTATCAAGTTCACCTAAATAATTTAATGTGAAATAAAATTTCTAATATTTAAATCTATGTACTCAAGCCATTAGATATTGATTTACTCATAAATTGGTAGCCTAATAATTTTAAACCAATAGTTCAATAATAGTGATAAACTAAAATTTAGTGATAATGGGCTAAACTAGAAGGATATAAGCCCAAAATATTTTTTCTTTCTAAGCCCAATTTTAGCCCAAGCAAGGAGGGGCCTTATGGTCATTTAGCAAGTAGATTAGTAGATAAGAAAAAAAATCAAGATGGGATAGAAACCCCAAAGGGGGGCAGACATAGTAAAAAAAAATGTGAAGCTTATCAAGTAAGCCACCAAACTTGCTAGGTGTCCTTAAATCCTTTAAACACATGTTAGCTAATTAATAAGGAGGGGGGAGGCATGTGGCACTCAAGGGAACAATGAGGTGTATTAGTTATAAGAAAAAAGAAACAAAAATAAATTAAGTAACCAAACATTTGGTTACTTCCATTTTCATTTTCTCCACTTCTAAGTCTATGCACCCTAAGTTCATAAACTATTTCGGGAGGAGAAAGAAGGTAGCCCACAAAATAAGGTAACAAAAGAAAGAAAATTTTTAGTTTTGTGAAGCTTTTGTATAGTATGTGTACGCATATATAGGTTCATAAAGTTTTATGATTTATGGGGTAAAACCTTATAAAAGGTTAATACATGAACTTTGTAGTGTAACATGTTGGTGTATATAATTATATGTTACAAATGATAGAGAAAAATTTAAGGTTAGTAAGTTAGTGAAAATTTTGTTTAAATGAGAACTATGCTTTATTTTGTGGAATGTAAAAATTTTGGTTCCAGGGTGTTATGATATACTTTTATGAGTTATGAACATTATCCAATTGGAATGGAGAAAAAAGCTTAAGTAACGAAGTCATGGCGAATTTTTTTGTGAAACTAGTTAAAAGTTGGAAAATCAGTTGGTACCCTGACTTTAGAGTCAGTTTTTCAAGTAGTTAAAGCTTATAGAAATGGGTTATTTTCTATGGGTTTTGTAGTCTGTAATATAAGGAAGCCGTAGGCTCAAGAATGGACTTATTTCGATAAGAAACGAGTAAGTTATAAAGATGTAAAGTAGGCCCGAAAAAATTGTTTAACAACCCAGTTGCTAATTCTTATGCAGTGAGTTTTGTTCTAATACAGACACCTGAAACAAACGGGTTATACTGTCTGGATATTAACTAGAGAAAAACTTGGCCTAAAGTAGACAAGTATTAGCTGTCCGAATAATAACCAAAATAACATGTGGCTTAAAGCAGACAAGCTTTACTGTCTGGATAACAACTAAAATAGATTTTAACCTAAAGCAGACGAGCTTGACTGTCTGGATTAGACCTGTATCGCAAAGACTAAAAGTTTGGATACGTTGTCTAAATTTATAAAACGCAAATGAACTAAAATGATTAATATTGTAAGATAAACCAATAATAGAGTCGTAATGTTACTAATTTGATATGATGACCCTAATGTTATATATAGGTCAATTGAAGGGCGATATATTGGCAATCCGGTAAATTGCGTAGTAGGCAAGTTTCCTAAACTTACTCAGATATTTATTCTGTGCAAGTTTTCTAACTCAACTCGAGATATTATTATTCAAAGCATATTAGTGAATAATTATTGATGATTATTCGCATCTATAATATTTATTGACATTTGCACTTCCTGCAATTAAATTCTTGTTCTATTATTTTGGATTGTGAATTGTTTAAAGTTCTTTCATCAATAAGCTGTTATGAACTGGATCTATGCTAATTGTATCAGCTAGATCGAACATGTGTTGGTTATTGATAAACTCAAATCATTTTAAAAGCTAATCCTACTAGTTGATTGGTATAGATTCTTCGACTGAGATAAAGAACATTTTTATTAAAGCACTAATTGAAAAATAATTATTGCTTGATTAGTAAGTGTTTATGCATAATCACCGGGTATGAAAGGTTGATCCCCTTGATTACCAAAACTTATTAAAAGGACCAGTTTAAATACTGACAACCTTCGCATATGTTCATGGTTATTTATAATTACTCAATATTTATTATTTAATTATTGAATCTTGTTAGATGTTCTTTTAACTGAATTTCATTGTTTAACAGTAAATGATAAATTCCTTCTAATCATGATATATCCCCTTTGTATTTAAACTTGCTAAGCAAATTAGTTGTTTACCCTTGCTATATCATGACGTTTATTTCAGCTAAACCCGAAGGTTCGACCAAGAAAGATAAAGGAAAAGAAAAAGTACCAGAGTAATTTATTATAAACTCTCAATTAGTTTTAAGTTTGATGTAGTTATTTATGTAAACCTTTTGTAATATTAAAGGTATGTATTAAGTTAAGGTTAAGAAGACCTTGGGACCGTGTTACAGACTTTATTTAACGAACAATATATATTATTATTCCGCAATAGATTATAGAATGTATATGATGGTGTTGAATCGTGAGCACCGAATTCGAGGTTAGAGAACCCGGATTTGGGGGCGTCACATGTTGGTATCAGAGCTGTAGGTTATATACATTAGGAAGGCGAAACCCAGGTTATAACCTTGGATGGAAACTCATATAAAGTATGCTAGATGATGGATTATGGAAATTCATCTAGTATAGATTGTACATGATAAAATATTATTTCATTTTATCAATGAATATATTTTATTATGATGCTGACGTTGTCCTTATTTGCTTATAGGATGTCTGAAGAGAAGCAAGATAGTCATATTGTGGAGCAAGAGCTAAGGGATCATGTTGAGGAGCATGAGGTGATGACGATACCTCACAAGATATCATGATAACAGACTTGATGTATAGGAACCATGAGTTAGAAGAGAGGGTGGCTCACTTAGAGGAGCAGAACCACACACATCAGCATACAAAACAACAATACAAGGATGTTGCCTGTCAGGCATTGGCAGAGTTGGCGGAGCAGAAAGCCAAAATGGAGTTGCTAGAGTTTCAACTGAGTCAGAGGACATTAGAAAATCAAGTGATGAAGTTGGAGTTCGATGTGGAGATAGCTGAAAAGATTAGAATCTCAGACGCATAGGAAAGGGCAGCCAAGCTGGTGGATCAGCTCGGGGAGGAGCTGCTGGCTAAGGAGGTGAGGATTGACTTATTGGGGCGAGCTTTAGATACTGCTTATATGAGTCAGAGGTCAGGATTGAGGAGGGGTTCTATGGAGGTAGGTGAGTCGAGCCGATCAGTTCGACGTCGACTTATGGACAGATTTCTTCCACCAGAGCAGGAGCATACAGATGCACCACCTCCTGATGTGCAGTGATAGTTGGTGGTCCTATATGTATATAGATGCAGTAGTACCCCTTTTGATTATTAGGGTTATATGATGTATTATGTGAACCTCAGATGGTGTGAGGTAGTATGTAAATATACTGTATCCCCACTTATGAGATTAGGGGAGTTTTAGTTTTTGACAAATCCCACATTTTGTTGTTAAATAGGGATAGATGGCATTTATAGAAATATGCCAGTTATGTAAAGAAGTTGGTATATGAATATAAATGCGATATTTTGATAAATGTATTAAAGATATTAAATTGTATATGAGTAATATATTAAATTCAGCAAGTTAATTCAGCAATTCAGTAGACCATATTGATTATAATAACATGCTATATTACAAAGCCATAAGTCAGGATTAATATAATGATTAATATTTATGCATATGATTAAATTTTTATGAAACCACTATTGAATTGTGGCATAAAAATGCAAATGATGCATAAATGATATAAATTATTTTTTTAACCAGAAACTGCCGCCAGTATGGAGAGGAAGAGGAAGAGGAATACCAAGAACCTCACCGTCAACCCAAGAGGAATCTGTAAATAATTCTACAGGTCCAGAAAATCCGATGCAACAGTTCATTGACCTATTAACCCAAGCACTGCAAGGTAGAAACGCCGCACCACCAGTAAACCCAAACCCTCCTGAGGGCCACTTGGCCAACTTCAAGGACTTTAAGGCAGTAGGCCCGCCAGAGTTTAAGGGGACAACCGATCCTATTGAAGCACAAATGTGGATAAAGGAGATGGAGAAGGCTTTTGTTATTGCTAGAGTTGCAGACGAGCAAAAGACAACTTTTGCTACCTATTTGATGAAGGACGAAGCTAATTTCTGGTGGGAAGTAAATCAGAGTAGAGCCAGAGAAGGTGTGATAACCTGGGAACGATTTAAAGAATTGTTTCTCGAAAACTACTTTCCAAGGAGTATGAAGGGAAGAATGGAAGTTAAGTTTTTGGAGTTAAAACAAGAAAATATGTCAGTCTCCGAGTACGCAACCAAATTTAATGAATTAGCAAGATTTGCACCACATCAGGTGGATACCGAAGAAAGAAAGGCGCGAAGATTTGAGAACGGGTTGAAACCCTAGATTTTCAGCAAAGTGGAGGCGTTATAAATCAATTCCTTTGCGACTTTATTGGAAAAGCTATCATTGTAGAAGGTGGTAGTGAGGCAGTATCCAAGTACAATCGAGAGAAGAACAAAAAGAGGACTGAAGGTGGGAATTAGAGTACCAGCAGTGGTGGCAGCAACAACAAGAAGCGCAAATGGAGCAACGGTGGCAGTAACCCAAAAAATCAGCAAGGGAGTGTTGAACAGAAGAAGCAAGCATGTGGAAAGTGTGGAAAGAATCACTCGGGAGAATGCATAAAAAGGAAGAATGTCTGTTACAATTGTGGTTAGGAAGGACATATTTCACCAAATTGTCCTAAGCCAAGGAAAAATAGTTGTTTTTCATGTGGAGGAACGGGTCATCGATTCAAGGATTGTCCGTTAAAGAACAATACTGAGGGAGGAAGCGACAACACGAGCAGTAACTCCAAACTATCCATTGGAGGGCCAGTACAACCAAGCAAGCCGACAACCAAAACTTTCAACATGACTGTACAAGATGCAGTAGTATCAAAGGAAGTGGTATCAGGTATAATTCCGATCAATAATATAAATGCATATGTGTTATTTGATTCGGGAGCTACCTGTTCTTTTGTATCTGATGAATTTGCTAGAAGATTAAACTTACCTCGCGAACAGTTAGAAAACCCAATGCATATAGAAGTTACAAATAAAGAAGTGATCCTTGTCGAGTATATCCATAAAAACTGTGATGTGGAAATAAGGGGACATAAGTTAAGCGTGCATTTGATTCTGATACGCTTAGGAGAATTTGATGTGATCCTAGGAATGGATTGGTTGTTTAACCATGAGGCAGTAATTGACTGTCAAAAGAAGAGCGTACACCTTAAGACACCAAATAAGTCTAAGGTTGTATTTTATGGTAGCAAGTCATCGAGATAAACAAATTGTCTGACGATGATGTAGGCTAGGAAGATGTTACGGAAAGGATGTGAATCGAAGGTTATTTGGCTCATGTAGTGGATACACGAATGGTGAATCCTAAAATAGGGCAGATACCTACAGTCAATGAGTTTGGAGATGTCTTTCCAGATGAATTGCCAGGACTTCTGAAAGTAGTATGCACACAAGCCAATCATATTTGATATAATGTAGCATATACTTTGTAATCTTATTCGATTATTAAAAGCATTTTACTTTATCTGCATGGTGCTGTTATATTAAATGTGATAAACCCATAGTTTTGAGCAATGCTTTTAGAATCATGATGGTGATCATACTAATGAGATCTAAATTCTAGATAGCTCACAAACTAAAATCATTCCTAATCGTTGGATTACTAAAAAGGGGATTAGTGAATCCGGATAGATTAGTACATACGTTGCTTGCTCCTAGGAAGAGGATGATTGATCTCATAATCATTTGTGTGGAGACACTAAAGCAAGTATGTAGGTGCTTATTAGAGAATAAGTTCATTGAACGTGGCTCGCTAAGGAATACCTAATGGAGTTTTACTCGTCTGTCAATACGAATTCCTCTAGTGATAGTAGTACAAGTGATCCTTGGACTTGAGATCATCATAGTATCTTATGTATGATGAGTTATACTTTGACATGTCCCTTAAGACCCTTAGGGTATATCAAAGGGTATGATTGGGTATAATAAGTTATACATGGAGATAGGTGAATGATCAACAAAGAATCTACCACTTCTAGTAAAAGGAGAGAATGTCCTATGTGATTCGATAAATGACGACTCAGAAGTCTTTGGTCAAAGCAAAATGAAATTAGAAATGAGTTTCTAATTTGCATTAATCAGAGTTGTGCATTTCAGAATCGAAATACATATAATTAAATAAAATAAGACTTGACAGTAATTCCATGTCTAATATTTAATTGAGACATTGTATGGTAGAAGGATTGAATTGTACGGTAACTATTCACTGAAAGGTTCTTTTGTTATTAATGTTGAAATCTATATTATCTAGAAAGTCGTTGATCGCTAAGCGGGTTTACCCTTATTGTAGAATAAATATTATTTATTTAAATGAATTAAATAGTTTAATTTATTTATTTAAATAAGATTAGAATTGTTCTAATTGATTTATTCACAACCGGTTTAATATGGAGAACCTAAAGGGTCACACCGCAAAACAAAAATATTTGTTTAAGAAGTAAATGACATAATTGTAATAATAAGTTAAGTGTGTTTGACATGTCTCTTAAGACCCTTAGGGTATATCAAAGGGTATGATTGGGTATAATAAGTTATACATGGAGATAGGTGAATGATCAACAAAGAATCTACCACTTCTAGTAAAATGAGAGAATGTCCTATGTGATTCGATAAATGACGACTCAGAAGTCTTTGGCCAAAGTAGAATGAAATTAGAAAGGAGTTTCTAATTTGTATTAATTAGAGTTGTGCATTTCAGAATCGAAATACATATAATTAAATAAAATAAGACTTGACAGTAATTCCATGTCTTATATTTAATTGAGACATTGTATGGTAGAAGGATTGAATTGTACGGTAACTATTCATTGAAAGGTTCTTTTGTGATTAATGTTGAAATCTATATTATCTGGAAAGTCGTTGATCGCTAAGGGGGTTTACCCTTATTGTAGAATAAATATTATTTATTTAGATGAATTAAATAGTTTAATTTATTTATTTAAATAAGATTAGAATTGTTCTAATCGATTTATTCACAACCGGTTTAATATGGAGAACTAAAGGGTCACACCGCAAAAGAAAAATATTTGTTTAAGAAGTAAATGACATAATTGTAATAATAAGTTAAGTGTATTTAATTTAATCTATGGAGATAGAATAAATTAAATAGCTTAATATTTATTATTTAATATTTTTGAAATATTAAATATAAATTAATAAGAGGAGTATTATTATTATTATTATCATTACTATTATTTAATTCCTAATAGGGATTGAGAATTAATTAATAGAAGTACTCTCTCATAAATTCCTAATTGGATTAAGAGTTTAATTAATTAAAGGAGTTTAATTAAAATAAAAACCCTAATCCTAAATAGTTTAGGAGAGTTCCCTATATCTATAAATAAGAGGAGTCTTATCATGATTTAGGGTTACACGGTTAGACAGTCAGACTGTTAGACAATTTACACACTCTTCCATAAGAATTGGAGAGGGTGGAGAGTACTTGCAATTTCTATAGAAATAGAAACTAGAATTTTGCCAACACCCATCTTCTTGAACAATTATTATTCTTTGGTGGATCACCTCTAGAGGCCAAACACTTGGGTGACTAACGTTGATCAAAGGAAGGAATTTAATCGGTGGAATTCAAGGAGAACGCGAAGGATTTGGAGGTGAACTCGTACCTGTGGAAGCATGGTTCTACAAGGGTATGATTCTCATACTTTATCTCTTTCGTTTAATTGATAATTGAGCAAAAGGATGATCATGGTGATGGTTTGTATGAAAAAATTTAAAATTCGTTTTATCGCGCTTCCGCACTATTTATGTAATTTGATTGCATGTTCACGCTATGTACAAACCTAACAGTGGTATCAGAGTCTAACCTTGTGCTAATTATCGATTATGATTATTCCATGTGTGTATGATATGCGATTGGATCGAATTTTTGGGCAAAACCTGTTTTTCCCGAAATCTGCTACGCGGCGCAGCTGCGCCGGCTCCAGTTCATTCTGGAGCGCAGCTGCGCCCAAACCCATAAAAAACGTTTCCTGGGGTTTAGCGCAGCTGCGCCGATTCCCAGTTCATTCTGGGCGGAGCTGCGCCGGACAACAGAATCTAAAAAATAATTTTTTCTTCAATTAAAATAAATAGTTTATTTAATTGATATAAATTTAGAATAAAGGAGTTTATTCACATATGGAATAAGATTCTATGTTTGCTAGAATAAAGGAGTTTATTCACATATGGAATAGGATTCCATGTTTCCTTAAAAATAAAGATGTTTATTTTGATAAGGAATATGATTCAACATATTTTATTTTCCAACAATTTTAAGTTAAAATAAAAGAGTTTGTTTTGAACTTGAAATTGGATTCCATGTTAATTGAAATAAAAGAGTTTATTTTGATTTGGAATTTGATTAAAAATAAAGGAGTTTATTTTTATTCAAAATTGGATAAAATAAAATAAATAAGTTTATTATGATTAAATTAAAGGAGTTTATTTTTGTTTCAAAGTTGAATTTCTAGTAAACTTTCAATTGCCCATTAATTGATATCAATGCATATATGGAATGGTTTTATTATTCATGAGATGAATGTTATTTATTGATACGTATGGATATATGTATGATAATAAATAGGGATTGATTATGGACTACTGACCAATGTGTGATTGGATTTATTTTAGTGGATGCTTGAATGAATGGGTTTTTATAAATGGGGTCTGCGTACCTCGTCTTCTCTAATTTTTCTTAATGTAAATTCTATCTCCCTCCTATGTACTTCCCCTTGACTGCTGATCAAGGTTTCTATTTATTGTAAATAGTTTATGTAATAGGTTTAGTTAGAATTACTTGAAGAATTGGAGACAAAAGAGTAAGGAGCGCTTGAAGACCCGTTTGTAATGGAGCCCGGGTTTAAATGTAATAGTTATATTTAAATTTTGTTCTTGCACCCTAGGTTTGACCTTTTGGTTCACTTGGTGGCTCTAGTGAACCAAACTAGAATAAAAGTCCATAATCAATCCGGGTAGAATATAGTATTTTATATGTGCATGCTTACTATGTGTATATTATATATTATACAGCATGCTTCGCATGTTAAATAATATGACGCGTATTTTATATATATATGTGTGCATGCGCGCTAAACAAGATGAGACAAATAATAACAAACCCCACAAAGAAATTATATTAAGTCCTAAGCGTTCAAAGATATTTGGAATATCAAACGTCGCCTTCTAGCATGGTAAAGCGATAGAGTATTAAATATTTAATATGAGTTTGTTGTGTCACACAAGGCAAGTATTAAATATTTAAGATGTTGCTTTATCACATTTGATGCTTATACATAGACTGAACGATGCTGTTTTGTTGTGTCACACAAGGACAGTGTTTTTCTTTCGAATATATGGAAGTGCTAGGTTGGACTTAACTTGGATAATTTTGATTCGGATGTGTCACACTTGATCAAAATAATCTAAGAGGCAAATTGAAAGGAGTTACATAGTGATGTAATTGACAATAGTTGTCTACCTATTTATTTATATATCGTTTGTTGTGTCACACAAGGCTATATACATTTGAAATGGGATCCTTATTCTCACTAGCAAACCTTTAATTAGATTTGTCGAACTATATATATTGAGGGTAATATAGTTTGATGAAAAAGTGAGAGATACCAATTTAAAATAAAAGACCTAATTTATTTTGGTATTTAATTAAATAAATGTATGCTAAAATGTTGTTAAAATTACAAATTCATTTATAGAATTTTACGATGTCTAATTCACTATCACTGCATAGCATATTAGATGCTAATTAATCGGACCGTATTAAACGGACTGGTTAAGAAATTTGAGAATAGTTCTCAAGGCTGAAAAGCTATCTTATGTCCTTAATATGCCTATCCCTGCAATGGTTGGAGACAATGCCTCAGAGGAAGAGATTGCTACTTTTAGAAAGCGGCAAGATGATGCACAGTTGGCTCAATGCATCATGCTCGCATCCATGAGTAACGAGCTTCAGCGTCAGCATGAAACTATGGATGCTCCTACTGTACTCCGGCACCTTCAAGGAGTTGAAAGGTGAGGAAAGTAGGACTATTAGATATCAGATATCTAAGGAGCTTTTCCGATCTAGAATGACCGATGGCACTATAGTACAGACATATGTCCTAAAATGATCAATCTGATTGAACAATTGGGACAACCGGTTTTAATGGATGGAGAGTTGATACAAGATTTGATCTTGCAATCACTTCCGGACTCTTTCTCACAAATTGTTGTGAATTTCCACATGAACAAGCTATATGTCAGTCTGCCTGAGTTGCTTATACATGTTGAAAACTGTAAAGAGTCACTTTCCAACCAAAAAAGACCAAGTCTTACTGGTAGATGATTCTTCCAGGAAGCGGAAGAGGACCAAAGGATCTTCTTAAAAGAAGAACAATTTAAAGAAGGTAAGTGGAAAGGCAAAAAAAAAGGACAATAAGAACAATACTGATGCAGATAGCAAAGGAGTTTGCTTCCACTGCAATAAGCCTGAATACTGGAAAGGAAAACTGTAAGGAGAATCTTACAGAGGGTAACCAGAAGAAGCTTAGTGAAGCTTCGGTTACAGATATAGGTTTGTTCATGATTAAAATAAATTTTTCTATAAGTCAAGGTTCTACTTGGGTATTGGATACCGACTGTAGTTCTCACATATGCAATCCAATGCAGAGACTAAGCAGAAGTAGAAAGCTAAACAAAGAGTAAGTAATCTTATGTGTGACAATGGAGCAAAGGTTGCTGCATTAACCATAGGAACTTATAGTTTAGCATTGCCTACGGGCAAGTCTATTAAAGTTAATAAGTTATTATTATGTTCTAGTTCTCATTAGAAACATTAGAACTTTCGTTGTTGGACAAGGAAGGTTCTGGTATTATATTTAAGAACAATTGTTGTTCTATTTATAATGATAATGTTTTGTTTGAAACTGGAAGATTACTTGATAGACTTTGTATACTTGACTTACATGAAAAAATAATTTTGCAAATTGAACAAACTAGTAAAAGAAAAAGGAGATGGTCATTCAAAGAGTTGAATGTGTGTATTTGATGAAATACAAGTCTGAATCATTTGAAATGTTCAAAGAATTCAGAAGTGAAACAAATTGACAAAGTATTAAGATTCTTTGATCAGATCGAAGAAAGTATACTTATGCAATGAGTTTCTAGATCATCTCAAAATTGTATTTTCTCATAATGGAAACCTCCTGATACGCAATAATTGATTGGTGTATCTAAAAGGAGAAATTGTACCTTGTTGGATATGGTGCAGTCCATGATGATTTTTACCGACATTCTAGTATCCATCTGGGGTTCTGCCCTGGAAACGGTTGCATATCTACAAAATAAGGTAACCTTAAAATCCGAGCCCAAGACTCCATAAAGGTTATGGATATGGATGATTCCTACTCTTAAGTATGTTAAGATAAGGGGTTGTCCAACTTATGTAAAAAGGTTTCAAAGATAAGTTTGGGACAAAATCTGACAAGTGCAGACTTGTGGGATATCCTAAAGGAATTTTAGGATATTATTACTATAATCCTACACGCTGCCTTCTTAGATAAAGGTGTTTATCATTGAAGGAGCTAGTGGGAGGGTAATAGATCTTGAAGGGGTTCAAGAACCACAAAGCATTTTAAGTCGAACCGAGGAACCTGTAGATAGACCTATTATACCACAACCGAATCGTAAATCTGGAAGAGTACCGAAGATACCTGAGAGGTATGGATTCATCATAGAGGATGATAATGAGGTACGCATCATAGAGGATGATGATCCAGTTATATACGATGAGGCTATGAGTAGTAGACACTCAGAGAAATGGCAGATGGCCATAAAATTCGAAATGGACTCCATGTATGAGAACCAAGTATAGACTCTGGTTACTCCACCGAAAGGCATAGTGCCTAGAGTGTGAATATGGGTCTTTAAGAGAAAGATTGGGGCAAATGGCAAGGTAAAGACCTATTTAAAAAGTTTTTCAAGTCAAGGAGTTGATTGTAATAAAACCTTATTACCGGGTAATGCTCAAGTCCATTTGGATTTTGCTTGTGATTATAGCCTATTACGAAATATGGCAAAATGGATGTGGAGACGTCCTTCCTCAATGAAGACTTGAGAAGAATGTATGTATGATAGAACCAGAGGAATTTGTTTTAAAGGTTGAAGCAAATCGTGTTTTAAGCTACAATGATCCATTTATGGATTGAAGCAAGCTTCTCAAAGATGGAACATTCGTTTTAATGAGACAATCAAAAGAGTTTGATTTTATCAAAAACGAGAATGAACCTAGTGTGTACAAAAGGTCAGTGGGAGCACTGTGACATTCCTAGTATTATATGTTGATATATTACTGATAAAGAATGACACACCAATGCTATAATTAGTAGAGATAAAATTGTCTAAACATTCCTCCATGAATAACTTGGGAGGAACATCCTATAAATTGGGGATATAAATCTATATAGATAGATTTAACAGGATATTCGGCTTGACCCAAGGAACATATATTCATTTGATGCTAAAGGCGTTTAGCATGGCAAACTCCAAGAGAGGTCTCATGATGATGAGCCATAGAGTGAATCTCTCTAAAATTGTCCCCAATTGAAAGAGAGATCGCATGAGTTACTATCATGTATGCAATGAATATACTAGGCTTGATGTTGATCAATCATATTCTGGAGAAGATTACTATAAGACAGTGATAAACATCTTTAGGTACTTAACCGGTACTGAAGATGTGATTATGGTTCATGGTAGGTCTGAATTAAAACTAGAGGGCTAAACAGACTCAAGTTTTTTTCAAACTGACCAAGACGATAACAAATCCACTTTAGGGTAAACGTTACCTTGAAAGGTGGTGCAGTGAATTGGAAAGGTTCCAAACAGCAAAATGTTGTGTTTAGTGATAAAGACAAAGTATATAGCTGTAAATGAAGCTGGAAGTTGATTGTTTGGATGAAAAGTTTATCACAGAACTAGGAATAGTTCCTTAGTCTCATCTTGGATTCAAACATGTGTTGCGGCACTTTCATTTGATTAGTGGAATCATTGAAAGAGCAGAAGTCACTATAGAGATAGTGGACTCTCAAGAACGACATTGCATATCTATTTACTGAAGCTTTATCCAAACAGCAGGATGATCGTCACTTAGAGAAGAATGGTATTAGATACCATGACGATTGACTTTAGTGCAAGTGGGAGATTGAAAGTAGTATGCACACAAGCCAATCATATTTGATATGATGTAGCATATACTTTGTAATCTTATTCAATTATTAAAGGCATTTTACTTTATCTGCATGGTGCTGTTATATTAAATGTGATAAACCCATAGTTTTGAGCAATGCTTTTAGAATCATGATGGTGATCATGCTAATGAGATCTAAATTCTAGATAGCTCACAAACTAAAATCGTTCCTAATCGTTGGATTACTAAAAAAGGGGATTAGTGAATCCGGATAGATTAGTACATACATTGCTTGCTCTTAGGAAGAGGATGATTGATCTCATAATCATTTGTGTGGAGACACTAAAGTAAGTATGTAGGTGCTTATTAGAGAATAAGTTCACTGAACGTGGCTCGCTAAGGAATACCTAATGGAGTTTTACTCGCCTGTCAATAGGAATTCCTCTAGTGATAGTAGTACAAGTGATCCTTGAACTTGAGATCATCATAGTATCTTATGTATGATGAGTTATACTTTGACATGTCCCTTAAGACCCTTAGGGTATATCAAAGGGTATGATTGGGTATAATAAGTTATACATGGAGATAGGTGAATGATCAACAAAGAATCTACCACTTCTAGTAAAATGAGAGAATGTCCTATGTGATTCGATAAATGACGACTCAGAAGTCTTTGGCCAAAGCAGAATGAAATTAGAAAGGAGTTTCTAATTTGTATTAATTAGAGTTGTGCATTTCAGAATCGAAATACATATAATTAAATAAAATAAGACTTGACAGTAATTCCATGTCTTATATTTAATTGAGACATTGTATGGTAGAAGGATTGAATTGTACGGTAACTATTCATTGAAAGGTTCTTTTGTGATTAATGTTGAAATCTATATTATCTGGAAAGTCGTTGATCGCTAAGGGGGTTTACCCTTATTGTAGAATAAATATTATTTATTTAGATGAATTAAATAGTTTAATTTATTTATTTAAATAAGATTAGAATTGTTCTAATCGATTTATTCACAACCGGTTTAATATGGAGAACTAAAGGGTCACACCGCAAAAGAAAAATATTTGTTTAAGAAGTAAATGACATAATTGTAATAATAAGTTAAGTGTATTTAATTTAATCTATGGAGATAGAATAAATTAAATAGCTTAATATTTATTATTTAATATTTTTGAAATATTAAATATAAATTAATAAGAGGAGTATTATTATTATTATTATCATTACTATTATTTAATTCCTAATAGGGATTGGGAATTAATTAATAGAAGTACTCTCTCATAAATTCCTAATTGGATTAGGAGTTTAATTAATTAAAGGAGTTTAATTAAAATAAAAACCCTAATCCTAAATAGTTTAGGAGAGTTCCCTATATCTATAAATAAGAGGAGTCTTATCATGATTTAGGGTTACACGGTTAGACAGTCAGACTGTTAGACAATTTACACACTCTTCCATAAGAATTGGAGAGGGTGGAGAGTACTTGCAATTTCTATAGAAATAGAAACTAGAGTTTTGCCAACACCCATCTTCTTGAACAATTATTATTCTTTGGTGGATCACCTCTAGAGGCCAAACACTTGGGTGACTAACGTTGATCAAAGGAAGGAATTTAATCGGTGGAATTCAAGGAGAACGCGAAGGATTTGGAGGTGAACTCGTACCTGTGGAAGCATGGTTCTACAAGGGTATGATTCTCATACTTTATCTCTTTCGTTTAATTGATAATTGAGCACAAGGATGATCATGGTGATGATTTGTATGAAAAATTTTAAAATTCGTTTTATCGCGCGTCCGCACTATTTATGTAATTTGATTGCATGTTCGCGCTATGTACAAACCTAACAACTTCCACCGGACCGAGAAATAGAATTTGTGATCGATTTAATACTAGGAACAACACCAATATCGAAAGCACCGTACAGAATGGCTCTGGTAGAAATGAAAGAATTAATGGTCCAGTTGCAGGAACTGTTGGACAAGAAGTACATTCAACCTTGTGTATCTCCGTGGGGAGCACCGGTGTTGTTTGTAAAGAAGAAGGATGGATCACTGAGGTTATGTGTGGATTATAGATAATTGATTAAGGTCACGATTAAGAACAAATATCCATTACCGAGAATAGACGATCTCTTTGATCAACTTAAAGGGGTAAGATATTTTTCAAAGATCGATTTGAGAACGGGTTATCATCAATTGAAGGTGAGACTGGAGGATGTACCAAAGACAACATTTAGGACTCGTTACGGCTATTATGAGTTTCTAGTGATGTCTTTTGGACTGACGAATGTGGCAGCTTCATTTATGGACTTGATGAATAGAGTATTTAAATCATTCCTAGATAAGTTTGTGGTTGTGTTCATTGATGACATACTGGTGTATTCAAAGACTGAAGAAGAGCATGCCGAACATTTAAGGATAGTGTTGGAGACATTGAGGAAGGAGAAATTATACGCCAAGTTTTCGAAATGTGAATTTTGGTTGAAAAGAGTTCAGTTTTTGGGACACGTCATAGATAATGAGGGAATTTCTGTTGATCCAGCAAAGGTCGAAGCAGTGAAGAATTGGGGACAACCAAAGACGCCTACAGAAGTCAGAAGTTTCTTGGGATTGGCAGGATATTATCATAGGTTTATTCAGGATTTCTCAAAGATTGCTTCGCCGTTGACAAATTTGACTAGGAAGACGGTTAAATATGTGTGGACAGAGAAATGTGAGCAAAGTTTTCAAGAATTGAAGAAAAGATTAAGTGAAGCACCTGTGTTATCCTTACCAGATAGTACCGGAGGTTTTATAGTGTACAGTGATGCGTCACACAAGGGACTAGGTTGCGTACTGATGCAGCATGGTAAAGTCATTGCGTACGCGTCACGACAGCTGAAAGACTATGAGAAGGGATATCCTACCCATGACTTAGAAATAGCAGCAGTAGTGTTTGCTCTTAAAATATGGAGGCATTATTTCTATGGAGAAAAGTGTGAGATATATATAGACCACAAAAGTCTGAAATATATCTTTACACAAAAGGAATTAAACATGAGACAAAGGACATGGATAAAACTAATCAAGGACTACGATTGTGAGATTTTATACCATCCAGGAAATGCCAATGTAGTAGCAGATGCTTTAAGCAGGAAGAATTGTGAAAAGTTATTTGCGTTAACCGAGCAAGAGGAACTAGTAAGAGAAATGGAGAAACTGGAGCTGGAAGTGAAAAATCCAAAGGATTCAGAGACAATAAGTGAAATGGAAGCGAGTCTGACTTTATTAGATAAAGTGAAAGAGGCTCAGGAAAACGCTGAAGAGTGTGGAGTCATTAAGAAGCGGTTGGCTGAAGGTGAAAAGTTAAAACATAAGATCAATGGCATTGGGTTATTGAGATTTTAAAACCGAGTTTGGGTACCTTCAGTACCGAAATTAAAGGAAGAAATTTTACAAGAAGCACACAACACAAGATATTCGATACACCCAGGGAGCACAAAAATGTACCAAGACTTACGCCAACACTTTTGGTGGTTGAATATGAAAAGAGAAGTTGTCGAATGTGTCAGCAGGTGCCTAACTTGTCAGAGGGTCAAGGCAGAACATCAACGACCAAGTGGATTATTACAGCCATTAGAAATTCCAGAGTGGAAATGGGAGCACGTCATAATGGATTTTGTGGTGGGACTTCTAGTAACGCAGAAAGGTCACGATGCGATATGGGTAATCGTTGATCGTCTTACAAAGTTAGCACACTTTTTACCGATCAAGATTAGGTATACTTTGGACCAATTAGCCAAATTATATATCAAGGAAATTGTATCAAGACATGGAGTGCCGATATCCATTGTATCTGATAGAGATCCGCGCTTCACGTCGAACTTTTGGAAAAGTCTTCAAGAAAGAATGGGGACACAACTAAGGTTGAGTACGACATATCATCCACAAACCGATGGGCAAAGCGAGAGAACGATTCATACATTAGAAGACATGCTTAGAGCCTGTGTGATGGACTTCAAGGGAAGCTGGGAGGATCATCTTCCACTAATTGAGTTCACATATAATAACAGTTATCACGCAAGCATTGGAATGTCACCGTACGAAGCACTGTATGGGAGAAAATGTAGAACGCCCTTATGTTAGGATGAAGTAGGTGAACGAAGACTATTGGGGCCAGAATTAGTGCAGCAGACCGTGGAGATCATCAACGTGATAAGAGCCCGATTAGTAGCAGCTCAAGACAGACAGAAGAAATATGCAAATTTACATCGCAAGAAAAGAGACTTCGAAGTAGGAAGCTATGTATTTTTGAAGGTATCTCCCTGGAATGGGAAGATAAGATTTGGAAAGAAAGAAAAGCTAAGTCCTAGATTTATTGGACCATTTGAAATATTAAAGAAGATAGGCGAAGTGGCGTACGAGGTAGCTCTACCTCCTGAAATGGAACATGTGCATAATGTGTTTCACGTGTCAGTGTTGTGATCATATAAACCTGACTACAAGCATGTAATATCGTACGAGCCGATTCAAATCGAAAAGGATTTATCGTACGAAGAAGTTCCTGTTAAAATATTAGATAGGAAAGAACAGAAATTAAGAAATAAGGTTATACACTCTGTTAAAGTTCTATGGAGGAACCACAATGCTGAAGAAGCTACGTGGGAACTCGAGGAAAAGATGAGAAAAGATTATCCGAACCTTTTTGAGTAACCTTATGTGAAATTCCGGGGACGAAATTCTTATAAGGAGGGAAGGGTGTAATAACCAAGAATTTGATGTTATTGTAAATAAATATATTAAGTGAATATTAATGATATTAAATTAAACATTATGTGGTATGTAATACAAATTTTTATATAGCCCAATTAGAAATAAAGATTTAAGTAAACTAGCCCTACTTAAATTTTTTTTTATCAAGTTCACCTAAATAATTTAATGTGAAATAAAATTTCTAATATTTAAATCTATGTACTCAAGCCATTAGACATTAATTTACTCATAAATTGGCAGCCTAATAATTTTAAACCAATAGTTCAATAATAGTGATAAACTAAAATTTAGTGATAATGGGCTAAACTAGAAGGATATAAGCCCAAATTATTTTTTTTTCTTTCTAAGCCCAATTTTAGCCCAAGCAAGGAGGGGCCTTATGGTCATTTAGCAAGTAAATTAGTAGATAAGAAAAAAAAATCAAGATGAGATAGAAACCCCAAAGGGGAGGGGGCAGACATAGTAAAAAAAGTGTGAAGCTTATCAAGTAAGCAACCAAACTTGCTAGTGTCCTTAAATCCTTTAAACACATGTTAGCTAATTAATAAGGGGGGGGGGAGGGAGGCATGTGGCACTCAAGAAAACAATGAGGTGTATTAGTTAAAAAAAAAACAAAAACAAATTAAGTAACCAAACATTTAGTTACTTCCATTTTCATTTTCTCCACTTCTTCCCTTATTTTTTTTATCAAGCTAAGCAAACTAAAAAGAAAGAGAGGGAGAGAGAGTACACGGCTAAGAAGGAGAGGAGAGGAGGAAGGATTTCCCAAGCCTATGCACCCTAAGTTCATAAACTATTTCGGGAGGAGAAAGAAGGTAGCCCACAAAACAAGGTAACAAAAGAAAGAAAATTTTTAGTTTTGTGAAGCTTTTGTATAGTATGTGTACGCATATGTAGGTTCATAAAGTTTTATGATTTATGGGGTAAAACCTTATAAAAGGTTAATACATGAACTTTGTAGTGTAACATGTTGGTGTATATAATTATATGTTACAAATGATAGAGAAAAATTTAAGGTTAGTAAGTTAGTGAAAATTTTGTTTAAATGAGAACTATGCTTTATTTTGTGGAATGTAAAAATTTTGGTTCGAGGGTGTTATGATATACTTTTATGAGTTATGAACATCACCCAATTGGAATGGAGGAAAAAGCTTAAGTAACGAAGTCATGGCGAATTGTTTTTGTGAAACTAGTTAAAAGTTAGAAAATTAGTTGGTACCCTAACTTTAGAGTCAGTTTTTCAGGTAGTTAAAGCTTATGGAAATGGGTTATTTTCTATGGGTTTTGTAGTCTGTAATATATGGAAGCCATAGGCTCAAGAATGGACTTATTTCGATAAGAAATGAGTAAGTTATAAAGACGTAAAGTAGGCCCGAGAAAACTGTCAAACAGCCCAGTTGCTAATTCTTATGCAGTGAGTTTTGTTCTAATACAGACACCTGAAACAGACGGGTTATACTGTCTGGATATTAACTGAAGAAAAACTTGGCCTAAAGTAGACAGGTATTAGTTGTCCGAATAATAACCAAAATAACATGTGGCCTAAATCAGACGAGCTTTACTGTCTGGATAACAACTAAAATAGATTTTAACCTAAAGCAGACGAGCTTTACTGTCTGGATTAGACCTGCATCGCAAAGACTAAAAGTTTGAACACGTTGTCTAAATTTATAAAACATAAATGAACAAAAATGATTAATATTGTAACACAAACCAATAATAGTGTCGTAATGTGACTAATTTGATATGATGACCCTAATGTTATATATAGGTCAATTGAAGGGTGATATATTGGCAATCCGGTAAATCGCGTAGTAGGCAAGTTTCCTAAACTTACTCAGATATTTATTCTGTGCAAGTTTTCTAACTCAACTCGAGATATTATTATTCAAAGCATATTAGTGAATAATTATTGATGATTATTCGCATCTATAATATTTATTGATATTCGCGCTTTGTGCAATTAAATTCCTATTCTATTATTTTGGATTGTGAATTGTTTAAAGTTCTTTCATCAATAAGTTGTTATGAGCTGGATCTATGCTAATTGTATCAGCTAGATCGAACATGTTAAATTGATAAACTCAAATCATTTTAAAAGCTAATCCTACCAGTTGATTGGTATGGATTCTTCGACTGAGATAAAAAATATTTTTATTAAAGCACTAATTGGAAAACAATTATTGCTTGATTAATAAGTGTTTATGCATAATCACCGGGTATGAAAGGTTGATCCCCTTGATTATCAAAATTTATTAAAAGGACCAGTTAAAATACTGACAACTTTCCCATATGTTCATGGTTATTTATAACCACTCAGTATCTATTATTCAATTATTGAATCTTGTTAGATGTTCTTTCAATTGAATTTCATTGTTTAACAGTAAATTATAAATTTCTTCTAATCATGATATATCCCATTTGTATTTAAACTTGCTAAGCAAATTAGTTGTTTACCCTTGCTATATCATGACGTTTATTTCAGCTAAACCCGAAGGTTTGACGAAGAAAGATAAAGGAAAAGAAAAAGTACCTGAGTAATTATTATAAACTTTCAATTAGTTTTAAGTTTGATGTAGTTATTTATGCAAACCTTTCGTAATATTAAAGGTATGTATTAAGTTAAGGTTAAGAAGACATTGGGACTGTGTTACAGACTTTATTTAACGAACAATGTATATTATTATTCCGCAATAGATTATAGAATGTATATGATGGTGTTGAATCGTGAGCACCGAATTCGAAGTTAGAGAACCCGGATTTGGGGGTGTCACATTTACTCTAATGTTGTAAGAATACATTGAGTATGTAGTCTCTTGACGGTACCAGACTTGGGTTTAAAGATAGACCGGGTTTTCGGGTTGTTACAGAGAGTAATTAATAATTGCTTCAGCTTAACATAAGAATGATAGAGGGATCATGTGATGATCATTTAGTACTGATCTTTCCAACTATTAAGTGAAGATTAAGATTTAATTCTCATTTCGTTCTCCTATACGTAATAAATTCTTAATAAAATTCAAAACAAATTAAAATACCATAATGGAAGGTCAATGGAGTAGATTCTTTGATCCCTGATTTTTACTTCTTTTTTATTGACGATTAACAAATATGTGCAAAAATATTGTTTGATTAAAACGTTAATAAAACTTTTTGTCACACACACACACACACACATATATATACACATATATATATATATAGAGAGAGAGAGAGAGAGTCAAATGACTAGTATTTAGTTGAGGAAAAAGATATTTACTTTTACTTTTAGACCAATCTCAAGTTAAGCATTTCAGGATTTATAATTACCCAAGGTCTTAGGTTTACATTAATATAGATTATTAAGAAGGCAGAAGACAAAATAAATGGGGGAAAATCATTTAATTATTTTAACTTAACGAAATTTAATGTCCACAAACTAGCAATATGCACTGATGCTCCACGTATGTTTGAGTGCAAGTGTAGAAGTGAAGTCACTAAATTAAGTTAAATGTGAATAGTATAAACCTTACAATAATATGATCGCTAAAGTGAAATCATCATAAATCATAAATTAAACTTTGAATAAATATAATTGTTATATTAGAATAATCCAATATTAATGTCCACAAACTAGCGATATGCACTGATGCTCCACGTATGTTTGAGTACAAGTGTAGAAGGGAAGTCACTAAATTAAGTTAAATGTGAATAGTATAAACCTTACAATAATATGATCGCTAGTGAAATCATCATAAATCATAAATTAAACTTTGAATAAATATAATTGTTATATGAGAATAATCCAATATTAATCTATCACTACTTTAACTAAGGCCATGTTTGTTTAAAAGAATTATAATTTTGGGATTATATTCTTTTAAATTATAATCCCAAGACTACTAATTCTAGGATTAAATAATTTTAGTCACATTTAGATTAGAATAGAATAACTGAGAATAATCATATGTTATATATGTCTATTTTGTCCAAAATTATTTAAAAGAGAGACAGATTATACCTTTACTAATAATTACAAAGAAATCATATTTTCAGTAATTTGAGTATAGATTAATAGAATATGATACACTAGTCATTTTTAAAAAAGGTAATGATTAATTTTCCCGACAAAATTTTAATCCTAAATGGTGGGTAATACAATACCTGGTTGGATATGGTATTTAATAATCTCTCATCTAAGTCATTTTGTTATCCGTAGACTTATAGTCTCATGTCTAATTTTTAAAACAAACAAAAAACTTAGAATTAATAGTCTAATTCTAATTGTTATCCTTGCAAATAAACATGACCTAATAGAGTAACCAAAAAATAAGGTACACTTATAAATCACACATGAATTCAATTAAGGGTCCTCTTAACATGTGCCCTAAGGGCACATATTAACCATCCAACTCAAGAGAATATTCTCTTGAATTGTGTGCATATTCCCTTGATTTCTGCATTTGCACCAAGTTTAAGGGAATATGCATACAGTTCAAAAGAATATTCTCTTAAACCGTGTACTTAGCATGTGCCATTAGGGCACATGTTAAGAAATTCCTTCAATTAATGTATCAATAACTTTTCTTTTCTGTACATGAGAAAAAATTTCTCTGTATCTCAAAACCTTATAATCAATCAAACACACTAGATCAAGACGGTGATTTATGAAAAAAAATGACATACTGTCGTATTATGTATATTTTAGTATTCCAAATATTTTGTGTTGTGGTTCTCTATTTTTAGTATTTATTTTGCTGATAACGTAACAAATAAGGTTTTTAGTATAGAAAAATATTAAGTTAGGTCCCTTTCCATAGCTAGGCTTTTATTTTTACTTATCAAATGATTTTATTCTATACTCCATATTTGTTTGTCAGGATAGTATTTGGAATTGGACTATTTTCTCACGTCTTTTGTTTGTTTTTAAAAATAGACTTGGGACTATTAGTCTCGAAATAATAAAATGACTTGAAAGGAGTGACTATTTAATATCATATCCAATTAAGTATTATAATCTCTACTATTTGGGAATAAAAATATATGGACAAAATTAACCTTTAACTTAATTTGAAATGACTGATGTATCCTATAATATCCATCTATACTCAAACTAATGAGAATATGATATCTTTGTTATTAATAGCAAGGATATCATAGTTCAAACAGTAAATTTTTATCCAATCCTTTAAATAATCCTAGACAAAATAAACATAATGCATGAAATTATTTTAAGTTATTCCATGAATAATTTCATAAAAAACAAACATGTGACTATGACTATTTAATCCTAAGATTAATAGTCTTGGAATAATAATTCTTGCAAACAAACATGGCCCAAATATTGCAAAATGGCTTACCAATGTAAAAGTTGATAAAAGAAAATTAGA
Source organism: Aralia elata (assembly GCA_034770075.1). Lineage (NCBI taxonomy): Eukaryota > Viridiplantae > Streptophyta > Magnoliopsida > Apiales > Araliaceae > Aralia > Aralia elata. The sequence goes on along the minus strand of CM068388.1, from coordinate 59,737,172 downwards.
TTAACCAAGCTATAATTCGGCCAAACTTAGTGGTTTAATTTACACCACCAATATATTAAATCTAAATTGCTCATCCTAATATTCCATCTAAGTTTCAAGTTAGGTGATTAAATGTGCTTAAAAGTTGAAATTTTGAAATTGAAAGAATACCTTAGCCAAAAATTAACCATCCTAGGTTTCATCCAAATTCCAAGTAAGGTGATCAATTGGAAGGATGAAAACATGTGCTTAAATGTTCAAATTTTAAAATTGAAAGAATACTTTTCATTTTCCCTCCTTACTCAAATGTTACTAACAAAATTGGTGTGATCGATCTTGGCCACTTATTTTAAGCTTCCTACTCGATCACAACCATTCAATTTTATTTGGATCAAAATGCCCTAACCTTGGATTTTCTTTAAATAGGAAGCATTCCTTCCTTTCTTACTTACCAATTCACAAAAGGAAAAACAAACTCGCTTACATATTCTCTCTACAAGTTTGCTAAAGCTCTCTTCTAAATTTTTAAGTCATTCTAGTGAAGAGGAAATTGGTTCGATTATATATTGAGATAAGGGGTTAATTGCACTTTAGACCCTTCAAGTTCCACCTGTTTTATAAGTGGACCCTTAAAGTATATATTCTCCCAATATAGACCTAAAATACGTTTAAGTAACCGATATAGACCATTTCTGATATTTCGGCCAAATTTTAGCCCAAATAATCACATGCGACAGGAAGACCACCCAAAAGTACGTTTTTGATCATCTAAAATACAATTTGACCGTATTAATTAACATGTAAACAAATTATATATATATATATATATATATATATCTATATATATAAAACAAAATAAAAATCTTTTATCCTCTTTGTCTCTCCTCCCTACCACCACTCATTTTCTAATCCCTTTCTCTCTCCTCCCACCATCACCATCCCAAGATTAAGATTAGAGGCATCTCCAAACTGAGTTTTTTTAGAAATTCCAAACATCAAATTGAGTTTCTTATTCCATCAAATGGGGTCTTTCAAAATCCCAAATCATACATACCACAATAAACAAAACCTTATAGCCTAAATCAATATTAAAATAATACTCATGTGTAACCATTTGCACCCAAACCAAAAAATCAAATATTTTTATTATTGAGAAGGGGGAAGAGAGAGAATGGAGCAGGTAGGGAAGAATACCCACCACATTAATGTACCATTATTGTTCTTAATCCAACATTCTCTCAATCTTCTTCTTCGATACTACTACTGTAAATTAATTAAAAACTTTTGCCATTTCTATCGCCGCTAAAATTTGAATACTTCCGACCATCTTTTAATTTCTAGGTTGGGGATTATAATGTAGGGATGTTTAGGGGATTTGGGGATTGTGTATGTCACTGAAAGATGGAGAAGAGGAGTGAGAATATAAAGTCATGAGATTTGGGGATTGTGAAGTGGGTTGTTGGGTATCTCCCATTTCTTTGAAGAATTATGTGTTTTCTTGAATGGGTTTAGTCAATTTTGTGTATTTGGATGTAAAAATGTCTTAATTTTGTATTTGGAATTTATGAGTGTAATTCTTTGGTTGATCCAAAAATGGGATCTCTTGTTTTGTTCTTGAGATTAAAGTAGAGAGAAATAGAGAGTGAATATGAGTTTTGTTGAAGATTTTTATGTATAAAATTTTAATACGCTTGTCAAATACGATCAAACCGTATTCTAAGTCATTTGATAAGCACAGTCATATTTCCGGCGATAAAACTTACGAAATTTTAGATTAGGGTCTATCGTGCTTACTTATATATACTTTGGGATTTATATTGGGAGGATTTATACTTTGGGGGCACACTTATAACATGTGTAAAACTTAAAGGGTCTAAAGTGCTACTAACCCTTAAGACACTACAAGAAATTAGAGATATAGTGAAGGAAATTTTGTGAAGGAATTCATTCCTTCACATTAGGAATTTTCTAGCAAAGGAACGGTGAAGGAAAAAAATGTAGTGACAATATAGTTATTAGTGAAAGAAACATCTTTCACAATTTATATTTTTTCGCAAAATTGAAGTAGCAGAAGGATATTTGGCACCAATTTATGAGGAAAATTTGCAAGGAAAAAAACTATTAATGAAGGAATTATCACTCACTATATATTATTGTTCACTGGTTTTTTGCGAGAGATAAAATTGATCATTGTTTTGTTTTAAATAAATTTTTTAGAATTAATTGTGGTGAATATAAATACATTAAATTTTTTACAGTAAAATTTAGTTTTAATAACACTTTTTAAATAACTTACAATATCAACTATTTTTTTAATAAACTATAAAATAAATAACTTTACACTACGTTAAAACTTTAAAATTTGATACATTGATCATGACAAAAAAAATAGAGAAAAAAAAGAAAAAGATAGTGGCGCTCGTTTGTGGAATAGAGCACACATGCAAAAAAAAAAATAAAAAAATACTCATATGTTCTACAGAAAGAGTTAAGTTTGAGTTTGTTCTTTAATTTATAATATACTACAATTAAAATTGTAATGTAATTAATATTTTAATAGAAATTTTATTCTTAATAATAATATTTAAGTAATTTACAATATTAATTGTATTAATTAAAATATTAAGTCACAATAATTTAAATTTTAAAATATTATAAATTGACAATAAACAAAATTATAATAATTATGACTGTTTTTGTGAAAAAGATTATAAATGTTAAAATATTATTTTTTTGTTCTACAAAAGAATTATATTTCAGTTTGTTATAATTAATTTATGATATCCTAAAATTTAAATCTAGTTTTATCTTTTAAGTTTTTGAAATAATAATTTTACATATAATATTACTTCTAAAAGAGTTATTTTTTTTATAAAAAAAAATGTTATCAAACTCTTTTTTTTGGAACAGAGTCCCTGAGTTATGTGCGTTGTCTGGAAAGTTTAGGTTTCACCTGTCTTCCTTAGCCATAATTCACATGTCGATGTTTCAATTAGAGAGATGGTGCGTGGTTTTGCTTATGTTTCTACGGCGAGCAAGAGAGGGGGGGGAGAGAATTCACGCCAACTACGCCACAACTCTTGAAGCATCCTCTCGTTTTTGTTGCCTTGGTGCCTAAAGAGACCACGATCTTTGCCACTGGTGCTATTGCTGGTGCTATTGCCAGAGCAGCTGCCAAATCCGTTACGGTGCCTCTCGATCAAATCAAGCTTCTTATGCAGGTTAATTTCCCCAATTTTGGCTTGAATTTATTGTTCATTGTTGAAGTATTGACTGATTTAGTTACTTTTGTTGCTAATTATTGGGATAAGATGATTATTTCTATGCTTCCAAGTGGTTAAGTGTCTAGAAGTTGTGCTCTATTTGTTCTGATTGGGAATGTGGGACCAACATTTCTGTAGTTTTAGAAATGAATTTGTTTTCCACAATGAAAAACTGTTGAATTTTATGACTATGTTAGTTAGGGTTCTGCGCTTGAGTTGAAATGCTTATATTTGAGGTATTTAGACTATTTTATTCATGGCGTTGAATTTAATCAAATGTTGAGTTGCTAATCTAAAATTTGTTTGATTATTCAATGTTTGTATTATCTGATATTTAGACATATATATGTTTCCTATTTTACCTTATGTAGTACATATTCTTGCTTTGAAGCATTTAAAAAAACAAAGATGGGGACCCTTGCCAATTTTACGGTTTGTGTGTTCTAATCATAACTTCGTTGCATTTTATAATCACATATAAAAGGAGTGTAGACTTAATAGAGAATTAATAGGTTGGTGCATTAAGATACCAAAGAAGGTGCTAACTTAGCAATAACTGTTATTGATGAGTGGGTTTAATACCTACGAATCTGGTAGTCTTTATCTTGAAATATTATTTATTCTTGAGTGTTTTCATGTTACTTTTGATATGTTTATGTTTTTTCTATTAGAAAGGCTAAGGAGGGGCAAAAAATAGACCATTGGAATCGAAAAGAAATCAAAGCTTGGAGTTTTGTATTTGAATTTTCATAGTATCCACTTCCAACCAAATTTCGACCTTGATCTAACCCGAATCTCTCAATTCTTAAATAATAAAAATTGTAGATCTCGTCGAGAGCTTCGTTTTAGGTTGCACGTCCCGTAATTCTTCCCGGATCAAAAGTTATGGTCGTTTTACCAAAAGACGTCGTAGCAAAAAAATCTCCAGCGCGGGGAGCGCCGTACCATTAGAATTTCTGCTACAGTAGCGCGGGGCGCACCCAAATTGGCCTAGGAGTGGCGCGAGGTGCGCCGGATGTCGGGGAGAGAGTTTATCTGGGTGTTATGATGTCCAAGTTGAGTTAGAATATGATTTTTAGATGCCTAATGTGTTAGGGTTTCCATTAGGGCTACAAATACTTGATTATAACTTGGATTTGGGAGACTTTTGGACTAGAAGACTTGAGTATCTAATATGGATGTAACGACCCCAAAATCAGGACTAATTTCACTCCTGATCTTGTGCGTTAAAATACATTCACATTCTAACTTTACATCATCTTTCAATACTTTAACTAATAAAATGTGTGTAAATTTAAAACTTTTAATAACATTCATGATGGAATTAAAATATAAGATTTAGATATTTAAAACTTTTCTCATAATTTAGCTAAAAATCAAAAATTTTAAAACACTTTTTAATCATTTTTCCCCCCGAAATCGCAACCTATAAAATTCATTCTTATATCTCTAATTCATCTATATATTGATATTCTTTTCAACAAATATCATATGAATATACCAAATCAAACTTCCAACCTTATTCTTTCATTCAATATGTACTAATTTAATACATCTTCACTCATATTCAATACAATACTTGTGAATAATCACAATTCATGGTCTATTTTTATTAAAACATCTCTTGTATATATTTACAATATCCAATCCAATCAGAACTTATACATATAACTCAACAATTATAGTAAGAATCTTTATTAACTTAGCCATATCAAGTTGTTTAATATCATCACAAAAGACATTCGTCTACTGTCATGTAATATCTTCATTGTTTCCTTATTTGAGAGAATTTCGTATCTTCAAATAATCTTCTCAGCTGCAAAAGTAAAATTTGCAAGTATGAGCGCGACGGCTCAACAAGCCTAATAGTTATATCCTCATGCTTCACGTTTCACATATGTTTGTATATCAATCATGCATTATGCATTTTGTGTAGTGTATATTATACGTATGACATACATCTCATGTTGTGCAATTTAAAGCATGCTTCGCACTTTGCATTGGTAGCATTTACTAACTTCACAGTTAAAACATGTTTCACATGTTATCAAATTCATCAAGTTCAAATAATGTAACAAGTTTCATCATATATCACATATCAATGATTCAACATCACCATATAACACATTTTCACATAACAACAATTCACAAGGTACTAAAAGAACTTGCCTCGATTTGTATGTGTATCGCTTTTATGTTCCCCGAACGTTCATGATTTAACTCTCCTCGTTAATTATTATAATCCAAGCTTTATCCATCGTTGTATAACCCATGTTTTCATATCGCCTTCCTAGTCATCCCAAAATTCTCTTTCTTCTTATTCCTTGATCAACTAGCCGACTCGGAGAGTTGGCTTTGTCTCTCTTCTTTTTCTTGTGCTCAGTAGGGCAATGTAGAAACTTAAGCAATTAGAGAGGGATATGGAACTTGGACAATGAGAGAAGAAAAGAGATGGAACGGGTAGAGATGGAGAGAAGCATAAGAATGCTGATAATTGATTCAGCCTTCCAGTTAGCTAATGTATGCATAGTGTCTGAATATTGGGTTGGGAGCTTGACACCTCTTACTTATTCCCTGATGACTCATTACAAGCACTACTTCTTAGAATACTCAGCATAATGCACTATCTCTTTCTACCAATTTTGTTTGTCACTTTGGCACACATTACAACTTTTCCAGCACATATATATAATATACATATTACTCTACCTACCTTATTTACATGACATTTCATTATATAGTTCCATACATATATAATACATTACATAATATTTATCTCCACCACACATGTTATATATAATTTATTCTTATATATCATAATTACATGTATTATAATTACATGTAATCCTAATATTTATCAAAATTAGGTAATTATACATTTACAACATGTATAAAAATCATTCCACTAATTATGAAATTACTCTATTTTTGTGTACGAACGTTATATTAAATAATAATTTATTTAATTTATACAATTAATATTGTATAATTAAATTTGTTCCCTCCTCCCATAAATTATTCCAAGACAATTTATTTAATATTATACATTTCATTTCAAATTAATATGTTTTGCAAGAATCTAATTTTTTTTTTCCATGCATGGGGGGTTTGAGTAGTGCTCTCTCTCTCTCCAAGACCCACTTTGTCTGATTGTTCTCCCATCTTCTCTCCCAATTGTTCCGCTGTCTCCTTATTTTCTTAGTTTATTCCTCCACTTATTCTAGGATTCTATTTCTTAATTGGTTTATTTGCTAGGCACATGCTCTTTCATTATTTTATTAAAGCATTCATTCCATTTGGTTTTGTCATCCCGTAGGCTCTTCCAAATTCAACTAAATGCTGATTTTTGATTCCTTTTATCCACCTATTTGACCAATTTTGACTTTACAAATTGGATTAAAATTTGGGTTTCACTTTGGGCTTGGTTTGGAATTAGTTTTACGCATTTAATTAAGCACATACTTGGCTACATAATTCTCTACACTTCGACTTAAGAATTAATTTAGAATTTCATCTCGACATTTATTAGCCCACTAGTTTAATTCCTTATTGGACTCATTTTATTGGATTAGCTATTTACTAACCAATTAGCTTACCACATTCATGTACATAAATATATATGTAGCCCACATATATTTAATTAACATATTTACACCAAATAAATTATTTCCATAATCATTTCTATCAAAATATTTATTTTATTCAATAAATATTAATATCCCTTAGTACAAGGTTATGCTTTGTTTACAATCGTTACATCAATTAAAGTGACTCATTTAATAGTTTGATTAACTATTAAATATAACTTTTCAGATATATGTATATATATTTCACACGTATATATACATATTATAAATCCATCACATAATTCACATAATTATATATAACACAAATATATATTTATATATTCAAACTCGACACGTCTCATCTCGATACGTCTCAAAATAAGAATTTTATTCATTAAATTCTTATTTTAATAGTTTCTGAAAATTCGAGTTATCACAATGGAGGCTTGAAGATTGGATTGGGGAGCAAGAGAAGTCAGACATTGAAGACTAAGGAGATTAAAGATTCTCACAGGAGTTTTTCTTCTTCTCTTTAATTTCTTTATCTGTAACTTTGAATGTTCTTATTATTCGAGATGATGGTTTTTATTAGGATTATGAACTAAACTATTAATTAGGAATTCAATGAAACTTTTTGTGATGCTTTAATTTATTTATCCATATTTTCACTTGTTAATTCTAATTGAGTTGTTTGTCATATCTTGTGCTTATTTATTAATTGTCTAACTAGCAATTAATCTAATATCTGAGATGGAATTGAAAGAGAAAATCTAAGATTAGATCTGGATATGATAACACATGAATTTATTGATTCTTAATAAGGATAACATAATAGTGTATGAGACGAAAGTACTTGTATGCCGTGTGTAACTTTGTTAGGAGTTTGTGCTTAATGAATCTATTTTAAGTGTCTTGCATGAAAATAACAATATAACTGAAATAGGTCTTTTTGTTAATCATTGAAAGATGTCAATAAATTGATAGGCGATCCTAGTTAACAATTCATTGAATTAATAAAGTGAAAATTGGATAAGGCGATTATTGCAACGCAATTGGGGAAATTGTATTCTATACTTTAATACATCTGGTAATCAATTCTTCTTAGTTTATTTTACTTTAATTTTAGTTTTAAATTAATTTATTCTCAAAAACAACATGGGTGATCGTTTAAATTAAATTAAATTGATAGCAAATTGATAATTAGAATACTTGTTAGTATTTGTTCCATGTGGGTTCGACATCCTTCTTACTTCTTTATTACTTGATTGACCGTGTATACTTGCACGTAACTATCATTATATAAATCGAACAATAGTTATATTCTTATGGCAAGACTGCTGGCATGACATTTAGATGAGAGAGTGGGTTTGAGGGTTCAACTTACTGACCATAGCATAATTAATTTCTTTGCCTCTTGACAACTAGGATTCTAAGAATATCCGCTGCAAACTATAATAACAACCAACACTTTAATAGTGATGAAGAGAGAGGACTGAAGAATGAGGATTGAGGAAGAACAGGATCCACACACAGAGCTAGAGACAAAATTATTTTTCTTGCTTGTTTTCTTCTTTCTTTCTGTTCATCTATTCTCTTGTTTATTTATTTTTTCAATTATTTGCGTATGTTCATGTTATGAAACTTAGTGTGTTATGGAGTTTGTATAATTTTGTTGTTTAAAGTAACATGGTTGCTATGGCTGCTGAGTAGAGAACAAATTAAATATGATGTGCCACATTTGAATCAGGTTTGGTTGTATGCTAACTTCCGTCTTTTAATTTTCGTTTTGTTACTCAGATATCAGCCTAATATATCACATAATTCGTGGTCAAGGGATAATCAAACTTTATGCAGTGTACAACGTGTTGGAGGTAAGAAAATAATTTTACGACTTTAGAATGGAGGATAAGCCCAAAGATTCTCATATTAAGTGGGATGAACTTTCTTGCAACAACTACAAAATATATACTTTAAAATTATTGATTTAAGATGCAAATTGCCTTTGTTCTTTTTAACTGACTGATATTTGCATGAATAAACAATATGTTAAGATCAATGATATCAATGCTGCCATTTTGTGAAGAAGTGCTTGAATCAATGTTACACTTGTCTAAATCGTCTAGTAACATTGGTACGCATTCTCTCAGGCTTTCAGCTTTCCTAGTTACAATAGCGTTTTTTCCTCCAATACACCATTCTGAACCTAACAATTTGTCTTCTTACTTGTTATCCTTCTGTGAAAATTAAAACATGTGGTATTTGTTCTCTCCACCAATGACATGATGCGTAGCATAATTAAGACAATCTTTTTCAGGAATAGGCAAGCTTTGCCTCAGGTGTGGGGATTGTAACCAGTGACCTAGAGGTTGTTCCTTGAACTTTGTCATTTCACTCACCCCTTGGTGTCAATCTTATGTTGTGATGGAGAGATTAAATATGGAAGCAATTTGTAGAATTTCAGATGCATATCCATACCTAAACAGGAGCTCCAATAAAGTTGGAGCCTCACCGAATCAATCTTCATAATAAAAACTGAAACTAATGGAATGACTGTAAATAGTTTTGGAAAATCATTTGAAACATTTCTGTGCCATTATTGAATACTCTCTATTTATATCTCACACATGTTAATCTTCTTTAAATCGACATGTCTGATCTATCATTATACTTTAGCAGGATCTGGTTCATCTTTGTTGAACAGTTATACTGGCTATTACTCAATATTACCTCACTTTCATACCTTTGGCGCCCGCTTGCATGGTAAGTGTAACTCAAGCTTATTACACTCTATTATGCTCGACAGTTTACAGACATAGCAGATGAGGTTAATGATATGGCTTTGGGGTGATTAAGCAAGTTGAGTAAGAAAAAATTAGAGATTTTAAAAGCAGTGTAAAAATATCATTGAATTCTACTAATGTAGTTTTTCTTGGTTTTAGGTTGTGAAGTTGCGGGAATGAATAAATGATTGATTATAAGGTCAAAATAAAAGGTTTTTGAATCATATTGAAGCTCTAAATATGAAAAATAATGAAAGAAGTTAAGGACAAGTACAAACCCTCATCCCACCTAGATATCGTCGACATCATATAGGTTTTTTCTTCCTTCAAACATTTACCAACTATGAATCAATTGAGGTATTTATTAATAGCTATACTTTAGTCCGTCCTTCATTAATCTCTCTCTCTCTCTCTTAATTTAAGTTTACCAGGTTCATCTTTTCTTATAATTGAATTTTGGTGTTTCTCTTGCAGCATGAAGTTTACGGGCCCAACCTTGATTTTCTTGAAGAAAATGATGATGAAGTGGACCTAACATAATGTACACTTCATTCCTTCTAGTTCGTTGTTATTCTTTTAGTTTTTTTATGTTAGTTAATAAATATTATAAGTACTATGGTCCTTGGGAGACCAAGATACAATAACAAATTTTTAGTTATCATGACTTGAGCATTATCTATTTATATATGCAATATTGATCTTAATTATTGGCTCTTTATGCATTAGTTTATCAATTAATTTGAAACAAGTATGACATTTTTAACTTGAAATATTAAATTTAATATTTATTATATTAATTAATAATAATAAAAATAATAAATATGAAATCAATGATTTGAAAATTAATTATAATTTGCAATGAATTTTGATTATTTACAAATTTATAATTTGTGAAGTATTTTACTTGAGAAATGGACATTAATGAAGGATTATTTCCCTCACTAAAATTTTTTCTAGTTAATTAGTTAGTCATCAATGAAGGGATTTTTCTCTCACTAAATTGAAGAAAGATTCTCAATTTATAATTAGTGAAGGAAAATCTTCTCTCGTTAAATAAATTTGTTCTTCACAATATATTATTTATGAGGGAATAAAGTTATTCACTAATTTCAAATAGTCCTTAAAATATTATTTATGTAGGAAACCAACCTTTCACTAAATAACAATATTCCATTACTAAATATAATTTGTGAATAAAAAGTTATTCACAATATATCCTTCACAAAACACATTTAGTTACTACATAGCGAAGGATATCTTATTGCAACGAGGTCTTATGCGAGCAATCGTGTGAAGGAAATAATATTTTTTTGCAATAAATCTTTTGTGAGTGATATATTATGTCTTGTGAAGGACTTGTTCTTAACTGATGCCCTTTTTGGTGTAGTGAGATAAGTGTTTGTAAATTTGTGGGAACTAATCCATTCTTAATTGTCATATATGTGTGTGTGCGTGTGTGTGTGTGTGTGTATATATATATATATATATATATATATATATATATATATATATATATATATATGGCAATGATTCATAGCATGTATTTGCTATGGATTAAAAATGGGCAAATAACATCTATTACGTCCATTCCAAATATCAACGATTGAAATCAAAAAGGGAAGCACGACATCCGCTAGTAATTCTAGCGGACTGTCTAACTGCACAATTTGGACGTTTTATACCCCCATTTGGCGTGAATACTGATCATAACTTGAACTGTAAAAAATAAGACTGGCAGAAACTGATATTGATTCTTGATGGGCACAAGGCAGAGCAATAGGGTGATTGAGAAACGGACTGGAAACATGGTACAACCGTCCAAATTTAGCAGTTAAACTAGAATTACTAGCGGACGTCGAGTTTCCCATTCTAATCCCAACCGTTGATATTTGGAATGAACGTAATAGATACTATTTGTCCATTTTTGATCCATAGCAAATACATGCTATGGATCATTGTCTATATATATATATGTATATATAAGTATAGTTGTGAAATATTTAATTTAATGGACTCTGATGCAATACCAACGTTCATTTTGTTGACAAAGCACTGACCAAAATAGAAGTGAGTGTATTAATGTCAAGTGGTTGAATTTGAACTTCACTGCATAAATAAAATAAATAATTAATCATATATATTTCGGGTATGCATTATTATCAGTGATTATATATTTGTTTCAAGTATAGTTAAATTGAATTGATTCATTCATACTTGATTAAATGTCTATACTGCAAGTATAACTCAAATATAATCATTCATGATAACATATGAAAGTGTAAACTTTTATATAATCAATATATAATTGATTTTATTTGCTTTTAAGGAAAGCATTTTTCTCTTTCATATAAAAGTTAATTAGACTTTTATATAAGTGAATCACACACACACACTTATACACACACACACACATATTCTTTATAAAAATAATTAAACTTTTATAAACTGAAAATCATTTTTATATATATATATATATATATATATATATATATGCTTAACTAGAAGTATATTCTTTCTAAAAGTAATTAATCTTTAATAAACTGAACATCAGTTATATATTTGCTACTAGAAGCATATTCTTCATTAAAGTAATTAAATTTTTATGAAAGGAACATTATTTATATATCTGCTTAGACAATAAGCATTTCTACACACATAAAAGTTTGAAACTTTTATATACTTGAACTAAAAAGATTATTTGCTTAATTTAGAAATATATTCTTTATTTATAAAAGTGTTTTAACTTTTTATAAATTGCACTGAATTATATATTTATGTTTATGTGAAACATATTTCAAACAAACACTTTTTCTCAAAAAAGAATTTCTGGGGAGTTAATTTATTTTTTGCAAAAATATACTTTAATCCATTCAAGTTGGGATGTTTTGTGCAATAGCTAGCCCACTGAATTAAAAAAATTACAATTAGGAAATTGAACTTTTAAAAACACTACAATTGTCTCATTCTGTCAATTTTTTTAAACGTCTGTAAAAATGGGTACAATAATTTCCTGCGTGGCTTTTTAAAAAAAGAAAAAATGAGTCACTAATTATGTGGTCCATCTAAAACAGCTCCTCTCTATTCCTTAATTTTTTATTCTTAAAACATAAACGCAGAAAAGAGAGACAAATCAAGCATTGAATTTTCAAATTGAGAATAAAGGGGCATGAAGGAAAACTGCAGGTCGGGAAAAATCAAAGCTGAGCATGAAGGCTAATTCAAAGGTGGGTTTGAACACACTAAAGAGAAAAACGAAAAGAAAAAAGATTTTTCCAAAAAAAATTTATAGTTTCTTCTCTCTCTTCTTCCTATTTACGTCACTCTCTTCTCCTTTCTTCCAGATCAATTAGAAACCCAAAATTATATCCCTGGAATCCATTATCGCTTACAGCCAAAAAAGGAGGAAAAAGAAATGAGGATATGATGATCCTGATTTTTAGAAAAATATTAAAAATAAGAATTTAATAAATAAAATTCTTATTTGGTGATATGCTATGTAATATGTGATTTTTGTGAATAATAAATATGTTATTATTATATATTTATTATTTCATGAAAATAAATTATAGAATCAATTTATTTAAAGAGATGGATAGCTTTAAAGATACAAAATTTTTGTATCTATTAATGAGCAAATTAAAATAATTTACAATATTAAATTATTTTAATATAAGTATGCTGTAAATAAATTGTTAGAAGTAATTTATATATGGAGATTAAATTTAAATTATATTATGAAATAATATAATTTGATTATAAAGTCTTGCAATGAATTCGTTATGAATTAAATTTCATGAGCAAGTTAATTAATTCACTTAATTAAATTGGTGAATTAATATATTTGTTTTATTGAATAAAGAAAGTTATTTTCTTTTAATGAGTTGATAATGAGAATTATGTTATTAAAATATAACATATAATGGTATAATACGTAATATTATACTAGATGGATGTGAATTAGGAATATGAGGTGATGGATCAATTTATATGTAAATGGATATTAGTGTCAAGAATTAATAAATTAAATTAATATTTAATTTATGATTAAATGCATGGATTAATAAATTGTTGAAGACAATTTATAGAAAAGGAAAGAAAATAATTGTTTCAAAGGAAAAAGAAATGAATACATGTTAAAATAATTTATATAATTATTTTAATATGGTGGGATTGGTATATTGAATTTAAGTATACAGAATTATTGTATACCTTAAATAAAGTAAATTGAAGTAATTTATAATATTAAATTATTTCAACATATCTAGTGGATTTATTACAATACATGTAATATGTAACTTTCATTTTGAGAAGAATGAGGAAATTAAAATTTGTTATACAATATAGATTGTATAATTTAAATAAGTTTTATGGGAATAATGTATAATGTGTAAATTGAATGGTATAGAAATAAATCGTTAAAAATATTTTATGGAAAGAAGGAGATGACTATATTTAAAATTTAAAAGTATTCATTAAATGAACTAAAATAATTAATTGAATATTAATTATTTTAATATAATTGGTCCGTTCCACCAAATGTATTATTTTATTTAACGCGTTGATTCCATTTTTATTTATTGGAAGGAATATATAATTTTAAGACTAAAAGACAGTTTGCACCCCAAAGTTTGTAGCATTATTGAGGTTTGCACCATAATATTTAAAACATATCTAAGTGCATCATAAACTTCTTTTTTGCTAAACAAAATGCACCCTCCGTACAATTAACTGGTCAAAATTGATTGGTTGTGCCTGTAATCCAAATTTTAAAGGGGTAATTTCGGTAAAACATGTTTAAGAAATAAAAAAATATTAAAATATACCACAACCTCCCAACTTCCAAGTCATTGCATCTTCTCCATCAATAACCCCAACCCTAAACCTAAACCCTATCCCCAAATCAATTCCACACCAATATTGTACTCTCCGATTTCAAAGTCGAACTGAACAATCACAATTTCACAATCAATCAATTAAAAATCTTCTAATTATACATATTTGTTGTGTTTATATATGTAGAAACAGAGAGATAGAGAAGAGAGAGAATGATATCAAACGATGTTGTATGCGCCTTTGCCGATGGGCATGATTGGGGGCTTGTACTTGGCGGTGACTTCAAAGATGTTGCCGAAGATGTTGTATTGGATGAAGCGGCCACCGTGGCTAAGAGTCGCCAGGATGTTCCCAATCCCTGCCGGCGATAGGTCAGATTGTGATAGTGGCGGCGGCGCCGCCTCAGACATGACGGTGTCGGAGGGCTGAGCTGAAGCATCTATTTTCCTTTACTTTTTTTAAAGCTTAAAGATTGAAGATTAAAATGGATTGAACTGAATTCCACAACTCCTTTTAGACTGAGCTGAAGTCCACAATAGAAACAGATCTCCGGAATCTGCAGACTGGGAGAGAGGGATGCACGAGTGTGTTACTTTTTTGCTTTTTCGTTTTTGTTTTTTTGTTTTTTGTTTTTTGTTTTTGTTTTTGTTTTTTGATTTTTATTTTTTTTTATTTTTTTGGTATGTATGTTATTTGTGTTAATTGTTGCACTGATTTGTTTCTTTTCTTTTTACTAAACTGTTTTGATTTGTTGTGGTATATTTTAATATTTTTTTATTTCTTAAACATGTTTTACCAAAATTACCCCTTCAAAATTTGGATTACAGACACAACCAGTCAATTTTGATCGATTAATTGTACGGATGGTGCATTTTGTTTAGCAAAAAAGAAGTTTATGGTGCACTTAGATACGTTTTAAATATTATGATGCAAACTTCAATAATGTTACAAATTTTGGGGTGCAAACTGTCTTTTAGTCTAATTTTAATACACAAATGTATATGTGTATCGGAAGTGTCATGTACGGAATGTATACATTGAGTAATAATTATGCCATATGTATGGATGTTGTTATTTAGCAAGTATGAGGTGGGAGTAATTTAGCAAGGCTGAGTCATCCCTTTTTAGCAGGAGGTGGTAACTGATGAGACTATTAGCATCCACTAAGCATATATGTCTGAGTACTATGAAGCTTAAGAATAAAATTAGAAGCTTTCTCTTCATTTTCCATTTCATCCGTACTATACCAATTTTCGTATCCAATCTTCCAGACTCCCAATTTATGCCTAAAATTCTTAAGGATTGCAGTTAATATTTGAAATTAAAGAAGATTCTGAGCTAGAGGTTACAAAGAAGGGGTTCAACTTGTTGATAATCCAACTTGAAGTAAGTATTTAAGCTAGTAATTTATCAAACAAGAAATATTCTACTTTTTTTAAAGAATAATTGTTATGATTACTGTGTTTGGTTGTGGAAATTGATTGGGAATAATTGTATATGTTCAGAGATATGATAAAGGATTTCAATGTAGAAATCTTGGCTAGAACCATGCTTGAATGTATATGAAAACATAGTTTTCAAGCTACGCCTATCGAATGTTTGGTAAAAAGCTTCAATGAAATTTCATAAACTTAAACAATGAATTACTTGAAGCTTATCACTAAGAAACTTTTGAACATGTATAAAGAGGATAAATGAACGCATTGAAAGAGTTAAAACGAGCAAACAAGCATAGAAGCTTGAAATGGAACTAAGACGCAATTTCGGGAAATCTATAAAAACGCAGATTTTCGGTATGTGATTAGATTGACTTAACAGTGTTATTAGAGGCCAATCAAGGATAGAATTTCTTCCTTCTAGCAAGGTCTAGCTATAGAAATCAATTTAGTAGCAATCGAGTCAGTATAACAAAAGATATGATAATTGGAAGAAGCCACGAAGAAACTATGTGTGAACTGGAAAAAAATTAGAAACTTGCAGTGTGTTTTCGCCGGGGCAAGCTTTCCCTGTTCAAAAAATTAAAATTGCATGAAGTAGGCTAGAAGCAGCTGAGCAGCGGCAGGGCACTGCACAGCCGCCGCGTGGGGCGCTGGGCGGCAAATTGGGGCGTTGTGCAACGCGTTGGGGCGCTGGCCGCACAATGTCGACGCTGGCCGCACAATGTCGACGCTGGCCGCACGCTGCCGACGTTGGCCACACGCTGTCGACGCTGGCCGCACGTTGCCGACGCTGGCCGCACGCTGCCGACATTGGCCGCATGTTGCCGACGCTGGCTGCACAATGCCGACCCTGCGCTCGCTGTGCGACGCCAGACGATGTCGAATGACGTGGTGTACTTCGTGGTGTGTTGGGCGACGCCGAGCGGCATCGTGCATGTCCGGCATGTCACGGGCGTGTCGCAGAGACGTTTCGCGACGACATGCGACATTTTTGGACACTGTTCCAAAAATGTTCTAACCTATAAAAGTCAAATATCATAAAAGGTATACTGATAAATATAAACCATTGTAGGGGGACAATAAGTGGGTCGTGGCATTCCCGAGCGCCGCGACGCCGTAACACGTACATTTTTGAAATGTTATCGCGTTAGTTAATTCAGAAAACGGGAATAACATAAAATAAGTAATGAAATGAAAGTTTCCGGGATTCGAAACGAAGATTTTGAACGAAGAATTTTATAATGATGTATATATATTTAATATATATACGAAGCGAGAATGCGAATTATTCGCGAGATAAAATGCGAAGCTAAGTTACTAGTGAAGTAAAGCATTCGCGTACGAGGCGATAACATGGTTTAACTCATGAACCATCGAAAAAGCATAAAAATTATGAAAATTAAAGAAATGATGTTGTAAGGCCATGTTTATGCAATAAAAGTTATTCGTAAACCATATGGTCTCAAGTTTATAAATAAAGATAAGAAATATCCGTAAAACGGGTTGTAATATACCTTGAAAATGCAGAATATTTATATACTAAAGCCATAAGAGAACTTTTTTGGACGTAAAAAGATGACAAAGAACAAAAGTTTCTATGTCTTAAGACAAGAACAAAAGATTATAGTTCATGTAAACCAAGAATGTGGTCTATGTGGTTATACAATTTACATACATAAATACATGTTATATGACATGATTTGTTACCTAATATATGTACATATGTGAACACAATTGTGTAGGACTTGTTAAGAGAAGTTAAGCTAAAAGCTATAAATGTAATCAACTCGTAAGGCAAGTCTTTCAGTTCTTATGTGTTGTTTCAATTTGTTGTTGAATATATAATGTGATCTTCTTGAATATGATGAATTACATGTTATGCTTTATGAAATGTGAAAGTCAAACTATGACTAAATTGATTGAGTTATGGGACTCAGTCTATATGTGATAAGTGATATCTTAGATATATTAAGCATATGAAATTGCATGGCTTAGAGCATAGTAGAATGATTATGATGTATCAGCTGAGCATGAAATTATGTGCTACATGAAGCATGAAAACTGCTAGATTTGCTGAGCTGTCGAGCCCAGACTTGCAAAACCCAAATTTTACAAGATAAAAAAAATGCAGGGAGATATTATCTGCTATCTCGATGATAAAGATTAGAAGTCGTGCAAAGCAACCTCGTTTCTTTAATTAGAACTTGTATTGAAGCATGACAATGATTCTTGATATATGTAACTAACTGGTACGTAAAGTTTGAATTATTCAATATATAAAGAATATTTATTTTGAATATATTGGGATGAGTATTATATAAAGAAAATCAATATAGTGATAATACTATATAAGAAAGAATTTGAATGTAGAATTGAGTTGTATATACTCATATCTACTTCAATGTATAATTGTAAAGGTTGCAATTTCAGGGAATAGAAAGAAAAATATAAAAAGTTTTAATTATCCGCATTTTCAGCTATTATTTCATCTTAATATGATGTAAGGCTGAATTAAGATAGTATTTAACGCACAAGGTCGGGTTTAAATTAGTATTAATTTTAGATTAAGTTGGTGCCGATTTTGGGGGCGTTAAACCCAGCGTGCCCCCAGCGTCGGCAGCGTGCGGTGTCGTGCATGTCGGGCATGTCACGGGCGTGTCGTCGAGACGTTTCGCGATGACATGCGACATTTTTGGACACTGTTCCAAAAATGTTCTAACCTATAAAAGTTAAATATCATAAAAGGTATACTGATGAATGTAAACTATTGTAGGGGGGACGATAAGTGGGTCGTGGCATTCCCGAACACCGCGACGCCGTAAGACATACATTTTTGAAATGTTATCGCGTTAGTTAATTTATAAAACGCGAATAACATAAAATAAGTAATGAAATGAAAGTTTCCAGGATTCGAAACGAAGATTTTGAACGAAGAATTTTATAATGATGTATATATATTTAATATATATACGAAGCGAGAATGCGAATTATTCGCGAGATAAGATGCGAAGCTAAGTTACTAGTGAAGTAAAGCATTCGCGTACGAGGCGATAACATGGTTTAACTCATGAACCATCGAAAAAGCATAAAAATTATGAAAATTAAAGAAATGATGTAGTAAGGCCATGTTTATGCATTCAAAATTATTCGTAAACCATATGGTCTCAAGTTTATAAATAAAGATAAGAAATATCCGTAAAACGGGTTGTAAATGGTTTATAACTTGAAACGTAGAATATTTATATACTAAAGCCATAAGAGAACCTTTTTGGACATAAAAGGGTGATAAAGAACAAAAGTTTCTAAGTCTTAAAACAAGAACAAAAGATTATAGTTCATGTAAACCAAGAATGTGGTCTATGTGGTTATACAATTTACATACATAAATACATGTTATGTGACATGATTTGTTACCTAATATATGTACATATGTGAACACAATTGTATAGGACTTGTGAAGAGAAGTTAAGCTAAAAGCTATAAATGTAATCAACTCGCAAGACAAGTCTTTCAGTTCTTTTGTGATATATGAATTTGATATTTATTATATATAATCTTTATCGCATTATGAATGAAATCTCCAGAAGCATGCTAAATTTTCATACTATGCTCTATGAATTATGAAAGTCAAATTATGACTAAGTTGATTGAGTTATGGGACTCAATATATATATGATATGTGGTATATTAAGCATATAAAATAACATTGTTTAGAGTTATAATGCGTGTATGATATGCATAGTAGAATGATTATAATGAATGAACTGGGCATGAAATTCTGTGCTACGTGAAGCATGAAAACTGTTGGATTTGCTGAGCTGTCGAGCTCAATCTTGCAAAATTAAATTTTTTGCAAGTTAATGATATGATGGGATATTTCTGAATATCTGGACGATAAGGATTATAAGACATGCGAAGGATTAAATATTCTTGAATTAGAAGTTGTATAGAACTATATTGATAGTTTTAATATATGTAATTGACAAAGGTGTAAATTTTTGAGATATTAAATAAATAAAGAATATATGTTCTGATCATGCTGAGATGAATGTTTTGTAATATAAAACTCTATACTGATAATACTATATAAGAAAGAATTTGTATTGAGGATTGAGTTGAACATACTCATGACCACTCTGATAAGATGAATCATAATAAAGCATATATGATTCTAGAACATAAAATCGTAAAAGTTGCGATTCAGGGAACGAAAGAAAGCTATAAAAAGTTTTAATTATCCGCATTTTTCAGCTGTTATTTCATATAAGTATGAAGTAAAGTTGAATCAAGATAGTTTTTAACGCACAAGGTCGGGATTAAGAAAAGTCCTAATTTTGGATTAAGTTAATCCCGATTATGGGGGCGTTACACTTGGTATCAGAGCTATGGGTTATAAACCTTAAGTAAGAATATCATAGGCTATAATCGTAAATAAGATAAATGAAAAGGAAGATGATGTTAAGCATAAACTCAAATGAGGTCTAAATGATCTTAAATGAATTTAGAAATTTCATAAAGAATGCGTTAAGATAATACGCAAAGATTCAAAGAAGAATCATGAAAAGCTAAAGGACCAGAGGATACCTGATTTGAATAATCATAAAATAATATGATTAAAGAGGAAAGAAAAAAGATCGTAAAAACAAAATGATCATAAAGAAAAAAAATCGTAAGATAAGACGATTATAAGAAAGGATCACAACGTGATCTGACAGATCATCAATCGAATGATTTAGCAGAATGCTGTACAAGAAAGGTACTATAAGATAGTACAAGAATAAAACTCAAAAAGAGTTATAAATGATGGAATACGAATTAAAGAAAAAAAATGCGTATTGAGCAAAGAGCAAGATAAGAGGAAATCAGAATTTTGGTAGGATTTCAATTGAGGACTCATGTGATCGCTGAGTTGTACAAACCTTTGTATGGGCAGAGGTTTTGTGCTTGGTCTAACGACTACTTAGTTTATCATATTGATAATCGTTAAAATATCGGTGTCGCGCTATCGGTATATGTATGGTGAGAAGGTGATTCTTTTCTCTTATATATATATATATATATATATATCTGATCATTAGAGATACTAAGATTAAGTGCGAGTTCTTAAAACTCATACTTGTGGCAAGTTTGTGACTCATAACTATATGGTATGTTTTTGAACCCCTAAGCGTATGGATAGTCCCTGATTGGTTCTTGGACTACGTATTGCTAGGACAAGTTCTTAAACTCATATCCAATTAAACGATATATGTTCATCTGTGCCACCATTTGGTGCTAAAAACTTTCCCAAATCAGGGATTTTCATACGAATTCTGGAATCCAAACCAAAACGAGTTAGTTGGACAACTCTATCTGTTCAACAATAATATCTCAGAGGCTTATTATAAGCGATATCTGAATCTATGTCTAGTCGATTCAAATGGCATTTGACAACTCTTTAACTATTAAAATATTGAAAATCATTTTATGACGCATAGTACCGCACTGTTTTTAGCAGTCCGTTGAGAATGTCGTCATTTTATGATTTGGTCATACTACATCGTACCATAGTGGGCTGACGATCCTTAGATCATATCCAACACTAGGTTAAGTTGCATTGATGACTCCATCGTTTAAAATACATTTTGAGATTTGCTGAGCTGTCGAGCTCAGACTTGCAAAATTTGCAAAACCCAAATTTTGCAGGATAAAAAAAATGCAGGGCGATATTATCTGCTATCTCGACGATAAAGATTAGAAGTCGTGCAAAGCAACCTTGTTTCTTTAATTAGAACTTGTATTGAAGCATGACAATGATTCTTGATATGTGTAACTAACTGGTACGTAAAGTTTGAATTATTCAATATATAAAGAATATTTGTTTTGAATATATTGGGATGGGTATTATATAAAGAAAATCAATATAGTGATAATACTATATAAGAAAGAATTTGAATGTAGAATTGAGTTGTATATACTCATATCTACTTCAATGTATAATTGTAAAGGTTGCGATTTCAGGGAATAGAAAGAAAAATATAAAAAGTTTTAATTATCCGCATTTTCAGCTGTTATTTCATATAAGTATAAAGTAAAGTTGAATCAAGATAGTATTTAACGCACAAGGTCGGGATTAAGAAAAGTCCTGATTTTGGATTAAGTTAATCCCGATTATGGGTGCGTTACACTTGGTATCAGAGCTATGGGTTATAAACCTTAGGTAAGAATATCATAGGCTATAATCGTAAATAAGATAAATGAAAAGGAAGATGATGTTAAGCATAAACTCAAATGAGGTTTAAATGATCTTAAATGAATTTAGAAATTTCATAAAGAATGCGTTAAGATAATACGCAAAGATTCAAAGAAGAATCATGAAAAGCTAAAGGACCAGAGGATACCTGATTTGAATAATCATAAAATAATATGATTAAAGAGGAAAGAAAGAAGATCGTAAAAACAAAACGATCATAAAGAAAAAAATCGTAAGAAAAGACGATTATAAGAAAGGATCACAATGTGATCTGATTAAGTCATGAAATGACAGATCATCAATCGAATGATTGAAAATTTATAGCAGAATGTTGTACAGGAAAGGGACTGTAAGATAGTACAAGAATAAAACTCAGAAGGAGTTATAGATCATGAAATACGGATTAAAGAAAGTTCGTATTCAGCAAAGAGTAAGCTAGGATTGGGTGGGATTTAAATGAGGACTCATGTGATCGCTGAGTTGTACAAACATTTGTATGGACAGAGGTTTTGTGCTTGGTCTAACGACTACTTAGTTTATTATATTGATAATCGTTGAAATATCGTTGTCGCGCTATCGGTATATGTATGGTGAGAAGGTGATTCTTTTCTCATATATATATATATATATATATATATATATGTATGTATCTGATAGTTAGAGATACTAAGATTAAGTGCGAGTTCTTAAAACTCATACTTGTGGCAAGTTTGTGACTCATAACTATATGGTATGTTTTTGAACCCTTAAGCGTATGGATAGTCCCTGATTGGTTCTTGGACTACGTATTGCTAGGACAAGTTCTTAAACTCATATCTTTATGGCAAGTTTCTAAACATATAAAGTGTGGTACGTTTGATGAACTATACCAAGTTATAGGGTATAAGGTATACCAGGGTATAGAGTATAGGGAAAGTTAAAGCTGACAAAGGAAGAAATGGATATTCTCAAATCTTCTAGCTATGCTAGATTTCGAAATTTATTGACATCGTGCTAATAAAAGTATTTTTTTTAAATATTGGATCAGATTATTGAACCAATAAGTTTTAAAGTCATGTTGTTTATATGTCTACGCTACTTGTCTCAGCTAGACAAAATTAATTTACAAATCAAAATGTATTTTAAAAATCATCAACGCACGGTAACAAGCGTGTGGATGTGGTCTTAGAACCACTAACACACCAGTACCTGTTGCAGTATGATAATATCTAAAATGATTTTTAATGGTTTTGAATCATTTAAAGAAGAGTCTATGCTTATTTTTTCAGCTAGACAAAAGTGATTTGAAAATCTCAAAATATATTTTAAACGATGGAGTCATCAATGCAGCCTAACCTAGTGTTGGATATGATCTACAGATCATCAGCCCACTATGGTGTGATGTAGTATGACAAAGCCATAAAATGACGACATCCTCAACGTACTGTTAAAACAGTGTGGTACTATGCGTCATAAAATGATTTTCAATATTGTAATAGTTAAAGAGTTGTCAAATGCCATTTGAATCGGCTAGACACAGATTCAGATATCGCTTATAATAAGCCTCTGAGATATTATTGTTGAATAGATAGAGTTGTCCAACTAACTCGTTTTGGTTTGGATTCTAAAATTCGTATGAAAATCCCTGATTTGGGAAAGTTTTTAGCACCAAATGGTGGCACAGATGAACATATATCGTTCAATTGGCGCCGAATGGCGGCCACACAGATAGTGTTGATCAACACGGAACACCCTTGAATTGGGAAATTCTGATTGCGCCATATAGCGACAAAGATAACAGAGATCAACACAGGGCATAAACAGGCTGATCACCTATGTGCCCGTAAGACAGACGGTTCACAGATAAATTTCTGTTAAAAACCTTTTAGAAAACATGAAAAAGAAAGTTCTGGTCTTTATGACCTTTGTATGATACAGAAAGCTCTTCCTAAGCGAATCTTTTGAATTCCTGAGTTATTCATATTGCTTCACAATTATTGATCAATTATGGAGGATTTCTATTCTGGCAGTTGGATATAGAAAGGATAAAATTCCTTGGAAGAAAGTAGGTCGTAGAATACGACAATTTATAAGCAAATCCTTGAAGAAGGAAAAATGTAGAGTCATGAGAATTGAAAATTTCCTAATCATGAAATTGATAGGGAATAATTACATGAAGATTAAGAAACGTGAAAGAATAAAAGAGTAAGTCCAAGAATTATAGGACTTTTAGAGTACTAGAAAGAAGAATATGAAGAATGTAACGGTTCAGAAATATCCTTAGAAAAAGAAAATTGAGGAATAAATAATACTAGAATGATAATCGAGTTTAATGCCAATTACGAAATGAAACCTATAAGAAGTGATTAAGGAAAAGACAGGAATTGGGTGATATAAAACCTAAGCAATAAGTTGAGGTTATTCAACAATAAAGCTACGAGGTAAAATAGACTTAAACCGAGTAGGAAAGGTTCGGTGTTGTGATTCCGGGGACGAAATCCTTATAAGAAGGGAAGAATGTGATGATCCTGATATTTAGAAAAATATTAAAAATAAGAATTTAATAAATAAAATTCTTATTTGGTGATATGCTATGTAATATGTGATTTTTGTGAATAATACATATGTTGTTATTATATATTTATTATTTCATGAAAATAAATTATAGAATCAATTTATTTAAAGAGATGGATAGCTTTAAAGATACAAAACTTTTGTATCTATTA
This sequence comes from Aralia elata, assembly GCA_034770075.1. NCBI lineage: Eukaryota > Viridiplantae > Streptophyta > Magnoliopsida > Apiales > Araliaceae > Aralia > Aralia elata. The sequence goes on along the minus strand of CM068388.1, from coordinate 59,712,375 downwards.
ATGAGCAAATTAAAATAATTTACAATATTAAATTATTTTAATATAAGTATGTTGTAAATAAATTGTTAGAAGTAATTTATAGATGGAGATTAAATTTAAATTATATTATGAAATAATATAATTTGATTATAAAGTCTTGCAATGAATTCGTTATGAATTAAATTTCATGAGCAAGTTAATTAATTCACTTAATTAAATTGGTGAATTAATATATTTGTTTTATTGAATAAAGAAAGTTATTTTCTTTAATGAGTTGATAATGAGAATTATGTTATTAAAATATAACATATAATGGTATAATACGTAATATTATACTAGATGGATGTGAATTAGGAATATGAGGTGATGGATCAATTTATATATAAATGGATATTAGTGTCAAGAATTAATAAATTAAATTAATATTTAATTTATGATTAAATGCATGGATTAATAAATTGTTGAAGACAATTTATAGAAAAGGAAAGAAAATAATTATTTCAAAGGAAAAAGAAATGAATACATGTTAAAATAATTTATATAATTATTTTAATATGGTGGGATTGGTATATTGAATTTAAGTATACAGAATTATTGTATACCTTAAATAAAGTAAATTGAAGTAATTTATAATATTAAATTATTTCAACATATCTAGTGGATTTATTACAATACATGTAATATGTAACTTTCATTTTGAGAAGAATGAGGAAATTAAAATTTGTTATACAATATAGATTGTATAATTTAAATAAGTTTTATGGGAATAATGTATAATGTGTAAATTGAATGGTATAGAAATAAATCGTTAAAAACATTTTATGGAAAGAAGGAGATGGCTATATTTAAAATTTAAATGTATTCATTAAATGAACTAAAATCATTAATTGAATATTAATTATTTTAATATAATTGGTCCGTTCCACCAAATGTATTATTTTATTTAACGCGTTGATTCCATTTTTATTTATTGGAAGGAATATATAATTTTAATACACAAATGTATATGTGTATCGGAAGTGTCATGTACGGAATGTATACATTGAGTAAAAATTATGCCATATGTATGGATGTTGTTATTTAGCAAGTATGAGGTGGGAGTAATTTAGCAAAGCTAAGTCATCCCTTTTTAGCAGGAGGTGGTAACTGATGAGACTATTAGCATCCACTAAGCATATATGTCTGAGTACTATGAAGCTTAAGAATAAAATTAGAAGCTTTCTCTTCATTTTCCATTTCATCAGTACTATACCAATTTCCATATCCAATCTTCCAGACTCCCAATTTATGCCTAAAATTCTTAAGGATTGCAGTTAATATTTGAAATTAAAGAAGATTCTGAGATAGAGGTTACAAAGAAGGGGTTCAACTTGTTGATAATCCAACTTGAAGTAAGTATTTAAGCTAGTAATTTATCAAATAAGAAATATTCTACTTTTTTTAAAGAATAATTGTTATGATTACTGTGTTTGGTTGTGGAAATTGATTGGGAATAATTGTATATGTTCATAGATATGATAAAGGATTTCAATGTAGAAATCTTGGCTAGAACCATGCTTGAATGTATATAAAAACATAGTTTTCAATCTACGCCTATCGAATGTTTGGTAAAAAGCTTCAATGAAATTTCATAAACTTAAACAATGAATTACTTGAAGCTTATCACTAAGAAACTTTTGAACATGTATAAAGAGGCTAAATGAACGCATTGAAAGAGTTAAAACGAGCAAACAACCATAGAAGCTTGAAATGGAACAAAGACGCAATTTCGGGAAATCTGTAAAAATGCAGATTTTCGGTATGTGATTAGATTAACTTAACAGTGTTATTAGAGGCCAATCAAGGATAAAATTTCTTCCTTCTAGCAAGGTCTAGCTATAGAAATAAATTTAGTACCAATCGAGTCAGTATAACAAAAGATATGATAATTGGAAGAAGCCCCGAAGAAACTATGTGTGAACTGAAAAAAAATCAGAAACTTGCAGTGTATTTTCGCCGGGGCAAGCTTTCCCTGTTCAAAAATTGGGGCGTTGTGCGACGCGTTGGGGTGTTGGCCGCACAATGCCGACGCTGGCCGCACGCTGCCGACGCTGGCCGCACATTGCCGACGCTGGCTGCACAATGCCGACGCTGGGCTCGCTGTGCGACGCCAGACGATGTCGAATGACGTGGTGTACTTCGTGGCGTGTTGGGTGACGCCGAGCGGCGTCGTGCATGTCGGGCATGTCACGGGCGTGTCACCGAGACGTTTCGCGACGACATGCGACATTTTTGGACACTGTTCCAAAAATGTTCTAACCTATAAAAGTCAAAAATCATAAAAGGTATACTGATGAATATAAACCATTGTAGGGGGACAATAAGTGGGTCGTGGCATTCCCGAACGCCGCGACGCCGTAAGACGTATATTTGTGAAATGTTATCACGTTAGTTAATTCATAAAACGCGAATAACATAAAATAAGTAATGAAATGAAAGTTTCCGGGATTCGAAACGAAGATTTTGAACGAAGAATTTTATAATGATGTATATATATTTAATATATATACGAAGCGAGAATGCGAATTATTCGCGAGATAAAATGTGAAGCTAAGTTACTAGTGAAGTAAAGCATTCGCGTACGAGGCGATAACATGGTTTAACTCATGAACCATCGAAAAAGCATAAAAATTATGAAAATTAAAGAAATGATGTTGTAAGGCCATGTTTATGCAATAAAAGTTATTCGTAAACCATATGGTCTCAAGTTTATAAATAAAGATAAGAAATATCCGTAAAACGGGTTGTAATATAACTTGAAAATGTAGAATATTTATATACTAAAGCCATAAGAGAACCTTTTTGGACGTAAAAGGGTGATAAAGAACAAAAGTTTCAAAGTCTTAAGACAAGAACAAAAGATTATAGTTCATGTAAACCAAGAATGTGGTCTATGTGGTTATACAATTTACATACATAAATACATGTTATGTGACATGATTTGTTACCTAATATATGTACATATGTGAACACAATTGTGTAGGACTTGTGAAGAGAAGTTAAGCTAAAAGCTATAAATGTAATCAACTCGCAAGGCAAGTCTTTCTGTGACACCCCCAAACCCGAGTTTCCTAACCTCAAATTTGGTGTTCACGATACTCAACAACAAACATACTTTCTAACTAATGCGGAATAATAAACATACATTGTTTATCGAAATAGTAATAAAGTCTTACAATCATGGTCCCAAGGTTCTTTAACCTTAACTTAAAACATACCCTTAATTCAATAAGAGTTCACATAGCCAAATAACATTTAAGATAAACTAGTACATCAGCCATATCAGGCAACTACTCTTGCACCTTCCTTTTTCCTTTGTCCCCTTTAGACGTTTCTGCCTTAGCTGAAATAAAGATCATGATATAGCAAGGGTAAGCAACTAGTTTGCTTAGCAAGTTTATACACAAGGGAGATATATCATGAATAGAAGGAAGTTTCACTTTCAATGTTCAATGACAGTATAAAATTGTGAAGAAACATGAATTAATAGTCAACAATTGAATATTCGAATAATTGAATGACAATTACTGAGTGGTTGGAAATAACCATAGACATTTGCCAAGGTTCTCAGCATTTAAACTGGACCTCTTAAAAAATTTTGGTAATCAAGGGGATCAGCCTTTCATACCCCGTGATTTATGCATAAACACTTAATAAATCAGCATTGATATCGTGCCTTAATCAAATTTATCCTTTTCTCAGCCAAGAGTTCTTACCATAACAATTTAATAAGAACAGCTTTTAAAATACCTTTGATTCAACAAATTTAGACATGATTGATCTAGCTGATACAAATAGCATAGATCTATCTCATAAACAGTTCATGCTTAAAGAACTTTAATCTAATTCACAGTTCAATGATAATAGAATAGGAATTCAATTGCACAAGGTGCGAATCTCAATACTGAGTATAGATGTGAATAATCAACAATAATTATTCACTAACATGCTTCAAAAATAATAACTCGAGTTTGAGTTAGGGAACTTGCCTGTCTGCTCAGCTACAAGTAATTCTAGCTTTAACTAATTGGCCTTGAAGAACCTAACATTGATAACGTCGATCTACCAATTAGTACTGCGTAGTTGTATATCGATACGCTTACTTATGCTATTTATTTAACAATTAAGCAAATCACATAGCACACATAAGTTAATAAACTATCGTAAATCCTATAAAACACTTAATATTATCAATCCTGATAATATTTAATTCACCTCTTGGTATTATTAGTCCACTAATAACACTTTTATTCGTTTACTAATGTTATTAACATCTTAATAATATTTTAATCATCCAATAATACTTTAATCTAATATTATTAATCTCTTAATAATATTTTAATTCTCATATCATTAATAATATTTTAATCTAATATTATTAGCCATTTTAATAATATCTTAATCATTTATTAATTCTTAAAACAAATATTATTACCCATTCAATAATATTTCCATGAATTTTTAATCTTAATATTTCTTTGTTTACTTAAAAAATATCGAATTCTTATATTACAAATATCATAGTAATATTTTAATAAGTTATTAGGCGAATAAACAATTTATTCTAATGGTTTTACCCTTTATTAAACAACTTCTTTACTACCCATAAAAGGTCATAAATATTATTTCTCACTAAATATTACCAAAATACCCCTCAATAGTCAGAATATATAATATTAGGAGTATCCAAGCTTAAAAATCACATTTTCCTTATTTATGACATCATTTAACCATTTATTTTCTTTTAACCATAACTATAACATTATTATGAAAAATATCAAATAGGTTCTAAAAATTATTATCCTCTGGATCTGGATAGTATATGATCCAATAATAATTTACAAATTTTCCTGGAAGTTTAGAAAGTGATTTACTATTTTTAAAGTACTCAAAAACTCCGAATCTTGTTACATTTTTCATAAATCGAGTTTTACTCAGACAATTCTGAAATTTTCAGGGTACACTCTTATAACATACATAAACATACTGTAAAACTTTCATATGTTTTCAAGGTATACACAGTGAGAAATTTGGGTATGAATATTTAGGAGTCCTTCACGGTAAAAGCCATTACACAAAAACTACACATCGAAACATGTTCATTCTTTTTCCTACTTGTAGATAACTTCTAAGGTACCTCTGTGATTTTTCCTAGATTTTTAAAAGATCCATAACTGGCCAAAACAACCTTTGGAAAAACAAGGACAACAAGTTTTTAGGGTTTTAAAGCTTTAAATGGACTGTTTCGGGGAAAACAGCCCCCATGGCTGCAAAACTTGATGGATTTGTGTTCTACCACTTGGGTTTACTAGCTAACTCATGTACCTAGCACCCCCTTTTGACGGATCACAAATCTAAGTTGTAGATCTCAAGTTATGGGTGATCCAAGTGAAGAAAAGCTAGGGTTTTTACCCTTTAAGAACATAAGTTCCTTTTCTTCCTTTGAATCTCCATTCTAACACTTAAGAGGATTAGATCTATTTATGAAGCATGAAGATCTAATGATTCTTGAGTCTTAGAACAAAATCTCTCAAAAACTATGAAAATAAAACAAAGTAAGAAAGAAGGAAATGGTTTAGGGTTTCACCTTGATCTTGTAGCTACTCTCCTTGATCTACCAAAGTATGTGATGAACTTGGGATGCATGAACTATGCTAATCTCACTCTCTTTTCCTCTCTAAGCTCTTACTCTATGTTCTTGCTTGGGAAAAATGAAAGAAGGAGATGAAAAGAAGAAATGAACTTGAAATGAAATGAAAGGATAGAATACTTGCAAGTATAATGCTAAATTAGAATTTATGCTATTATCCCCCACATCTTTCTTGCCCCTTGGATATAAGAGTTCACCTTATCCCTTCCATTTAGCCTTAATCTTATCTTTAAGTGTACTAATTAGATTTTCTACCAATGGGAGCTTGACATCCTTGTCCTTTGTGTAAGAGTTACTAATATCCCCCATATCTTTGTTGTCCCTTGGATAAAGGCTTACTAATTGGATAATAGCAAGAAACCTCTACCTTTTGTCATCATGAAGCTAGTGAGTAGCCTTGTGTCACTAGGGTGGCTAGTTGACATCTTAGGAAGCTATGACACATCATAGGTAGCTACTTAACATTATAAGAAGCTATGATGTCAAGTCTATCATTTCAACTTCCCACACAAGCTAGCTACTTAATTAAAATAAAGTTTGAAATCAACTTACTCCTCATTTCTCCTAAGTGCACGGCAAGGAGGGATTTTGTCCCAAAATGTTGTCCCAAATAGCTTTAAATAAATAAACAATTGTTACACATTTAATAAATCAAGTGGCTAGCTTTTGGATCACACATTAAATACCATTGGCTTCCAATTTAAATGATTAGGCTAATAAAATCCAAATCTATTTAATGCAATATTGGGTCATTTAATTTAACCCCATGATAGCTCATTTAATAAGCCACACAATTAATACCTAAATCCATGATTAATATAAATGATTGAACTAGGTTCATTAATTAAGTAACTTAGTCAATTAGTAAATAAATTACTAACTTAACTATTAATTATTATTATCCAATTTGGACCATATCTCATTAACAACTACTTTCATTAATTAACCCACACACTTTATTTACTAACTATATTCAATTTACTTGAATACTTAATTTAGTAAATACCTTGTCAACTTTATGGATATAAAGCCTTAGGGTTTGCTCACTAGTTTAAATATACTACTAGTGATTCCCTTAACACAAATTTATATCAATAAATCACATAGTCACATAATCCACCAATACCCCAAAGGTTTAAATAAGAACACAAAGTTAACTCATTAAAATTAAAATTATATTTAATTAATAATGACGTTCAAAATTCACGGGCATTACACTTTCAGTTCTTATGTGTTGTTTCAATTTGTTGTTGAATATATAATGTGATCTTCTTGAATATGATGAATTACATGTTATGCTTTATGAAATGTGAAAGTCAAACTATGACTAAATTGATTGAGTTATGGGACTCAGTCTATATGTGATAAGTGATATCTTAGATATATTAAGCATATGAAATTGCATGGCTTAGAGCATAGTAGAATGATTATGATGTATCAGCTGAGCATGAAATTATGTGCTACATGAAGCATGAAAACTGCTAGATTTACTGAGCTGCCGAGCTCAGACTTGCAAAACCCAAATTTTGCAGGATAAAAAAAATGCAGGGCGATATTATTTGCTATCTCGACGATAAAGATTAGAAGTCGTGCAAAGCAACTTCGTTTCTTTAATTAGAACTTGTATTGAAGCATGACAATGATTCTTGATATGTGTAACTAACTGGTACGTAAAGTTTGAATTATTCAATATATAAAGAATATTTGTTTTGAATATATTGGGACGAGTATTATATAAAGAAAATCAATATAGTGATAATACTATATAAGAAAGAATTTGAATGTAGAATTGAGTTGTATATACTCATATCTACTTCAATGTATAATTGTAAAGGTTGCGATTTCAGGGAATAGAAAGAAAAATATAAAAAGTTTTAATTATCAACATTTTCAGCTATTATTTCATCGTAATATGATGTAAAGCGGAATTAAGATAGTATTTAACGCACAAGATCGGGGTTTAAATTAGTCTTAATTTTAGATTAAATTGGTGCCGATTTTGGGGGCGTTACAGAGGAAAACCCTAAAATCTTAAATAAAAAAAGGAGGAAAAAAGATGAGGAAACCCTCAAATCTCAAATATCAAATCTCAAGTCTTAAATTGAAAAAAAAGACAAGAAAAAGATGGGAAAAACCCTAAAATCTCAAGTCAAAATGTAAGGATTGAGATAATGTTTTCGGTTTTCTATTTATAGAACAAAGAATGAGAAGAAATCACAATTGCAAAAGTTAACTAGAGAGGAAGGAAAAAGCAAATAAAATATTTCATTCATCACATACTTCAACTGGACTTCAATTCCTCTTTTTATAGTAGAAAAACCTACATTTGATGCATCAAAATTAAAGGTAAAAGAAAATACACGAATTATCCATAGCACCAGGAGAGCATGTGGGAGCTATGTAAATGAAAGAGATAAGACAAAGAATTGATACTCTTGAGCTGAGTTGGCCCACGTAAAATGGACTCCATTTCCTAACACAAAATCTCTTATAGCCTGATGATCGAGGCGACCTGAGCCCCGATATATTCATCTTCTCCGACGCATGGTCTCTTCCTCTTCTCTGTGCGAAGCAGCGTTCCTCTTATCTGGGCTGCTAACCATTTTTTAAAGGTTTTATAAGTTCATTCACGTGCACTTCCTTGTTGGGTCATGTGAGTCAATTGAAATATGCTTATTTTTTTCAGTCATCTTTTTTTTCAAGTTGGTTGTAGGAAAAATAGAATTTGATTTAGATGGTCGTTTGATTAATTTAACAGAATGAGACAATTGTAATGTTTTTAATAATTCAGTTTCTTAATTGCAGTTTTTTTAGTTCAGTGGGCTATTACACAAAATGTGTAAACTTGAAGGGGCAAAATATATTTTTGCCGTTTATTTTTTATATGAGTGAGAAAAAGAGTAACATATTTTAGTTGTATATTGTTAACCAACTAAATCTCTGGGCATTATGTGCTTCAATTTTGTCTCTTTACTTATTTCACATATTAAATTATCACATATTAATTAATTGAATTTAAATAATTCAAAAAGGCCAAGTAATTTTAAAATCGGTAATAATCTATTCAACCATCTTCTAAATTATTAATGCCCTTTCAGGTGTTTAATAATGACAAAATAAAGTAATATAAAATAGGTTTTTGATTTTAATAATTATATCTTGCTAGCAGATAGTGATGAGTGGGTATTTTACCCACTAATGAGGTATTTTTAGACTTAATATTTTGTGTGTTTTAAAGTATTTTAGGACATTTTATTTGTTTAAGTTGGATTTTGTAGGAAAATGCGCCTGACTAGGCGAATCGGGCAATTTTGGGTAAGGAGTGACAGTTTCATAAATAAGCTGAAGTTGAAAGCTAGGGCTTCCAGTTTGTGAAGGATTTGAAAGCTGGGGCTTTGGGACACAGAAAGTTATGAAAATTCTTTCCAACTGGATGAATGATTGAGGAGTTCTAATTGTTTTTGGAGGCTCTAAACCTAATTTTGAGAAGGGAACTTCAAGTATAAAAGGGAGAGGAGCTTCTAACAAAATGGAGCTTTTGATATTCAAAGATTGAAGCAAAGATTGGAATTTGGAGATCGAGGATTCAAGGGAAGCTCACAAGGAATTCAGACTAGAGACGTGAAGGCGGAAGGAGACTTTGACAGAGTTTTTCTTACTTCTTATTTTTCAGTTTGTAATTAATTGTGATGACTTATTTTGGATATTTGGTTTTTAATTCTAGCATGAACTAAATTTATAATTAAGGCTACAATTGAACCATTATTGATTATAATTATTTATTTGATTCCAATTATTATTTCATTATTGAGTTGTCTATCATATCTGTGTTAATTAATTAATTTCCTGATCAACAATTAGTGGGATACTCTAGGTGAATTCGGGAGATGAAATCTAGGGTTAGATCTTGATATGATAGCATGTATTCTTGATTATTTGCATGAGATAAATAATTGGGGTTGTGAAGTGAATAGGGATATCTCTTCGCTGCATGTAACTTATGGAAATTGGTTCTTAATAAATTTAACTCTATTGTTTTGCATAGGAATATCGCATAATTAATTGAGTTAGATAAATTTATTTGATCACTTGGAAAAGGGCTTATAAATAAAGTAAAATTCCTGTTAACAACTCGGATGAATTTAATAATTGGACAGATTTGTTACATTGATTCATATGACATAATTGGGGATATTGTAGTCTTAAGCTTTAATCATTTGAAATTCAATTCTTAGTAGTTAGTAATTAGTTAGTTTAGTATTTTATTTTCAAAATTCAAAATCTTTTATCGAGTTGTTTAAATAAAATTAATTTGATTATTTGTTAGTACTTGGTAATTATTATTAAATAATTCTCTGTAGGTTCGACACTCTCTTATCACTTTATTACTTGTTGATCGCGTATACTTGCGCGTAATTGATTGTATCTAAAATCGACAACAGATAGCTGCGTAAAGATATGGAAATATAGGAAGGAAAGGATCGCACATGCAAAAATAAAAATAAAATAAAAATAAAAAGCTAATTTTTTATTGTTATCAATAAAAAATAAGATATTTATTTTGCCAATAAATTAAGCTAATTTTAATCCTTTCTTACTCATTATTGATATATTATAATCAAATCAAAATTTGGTATTTTATTTAAATTTAGTAAACTTACAACACTGACGTATGCTTTTAGATTTTTTTTTAAAAATTATTAATATACACAATACACGCACGCAGACATCGAAAATTAAGTAATGTTTCAAATTATTAATTATTATGCCATATATGACTAGGGATAACTTTAACCGAAATATTTTAAGTCATTTATTCTTAATATTAACAAATGAGAAGCAACTCAGAGTATGATTATGACAAATAGGAAATAAAGAAGATCACTAGGGCGTATTTGTTTGTAAGGATAAAATTAAGTTTTAGTGTTGAATTAATTTTTCCCTAAAATATTGTTGGTAATCCATATTAGTTAAAAAAATATTCTTTTCATTCAATAGAAAACGGATGAATTGTAATATGAGTTATTGAGTAGAAATATATTTTCTGATATATGAATATATCTATATTATAAAGGGAGAGAGAAAGTTAATTATGTGTATTAAGAAATCCATCACAACTGTAATAAGAAACATCATAATTACAAGTTTTGCTAAATCTCCTGTTTCCGTTTTTTCAATAGTGATCTGTTTCTTGGTAAAATCTCTGTGAGTTTAGGACACACTCACACACATATAATTAACTGAAAACGAGTACCATACTATCCATATATACCTTCACTTCATAATTAGATTACAATTTACAAAAGATATATATTTATATTTAAATTTTGTGGCCTATATAAATACACACTCTACTTAATATATATATATATATATATATATATATATATATATATATATATATATAAAGATATTTTCTAATATATATATAGAGAGAAAGAGTTAAATTGGTATTAGGAAACAAACAGAGTTAAATTGGTATTTGGAAACATATATTCATTATAAGATTCGTTAAATATCATCTCTCCGTAATTTCAGAGGTGATATATCACTTGGTTTAGTGACTCCCTCAGTCGGTGAGTTTGGTACATAATAATTATGACTAACAGATAAAAAAAATACTACTTATCATCGTAATAAAAATAATAAAAATTTACTACTTATCATTGTAATAAAAAAATAAACCTTATATATATATATATATATTTATATTTGTCTAATACTTTCTCCTGACGTTTTGTGGCCTATATGAATACACACTCTACTTGAGATATATATATATATATATATATATATATATATATATATATATATATATATATATATATATGTCAGGTTAGTTTCAAATTAAGACAGAAAAATACAGAGGCGAGAAAAAGAAAGTAGAGAGAGAAAATCAAGAAATTAAGAGAGAAAATGATGAAGCAGATGGTAATTCCAGCTGGTTTTCGTTTTTGCCCAACTGAAGAGGAACTCATCAACTCCTACTTGAGGCCAAAGATTATGGAACAAAACTTGCCTTGTAACATTGTCGAGGAGAAACAACTCTACGGCGCCGGCGATCCTTGGGATGTATTGCACGATGGAAATCATTGGCTAGTATCGGAAACCGACAAGCTGGGAAAAATAGTCAAGAAGACTATTTATGTATTCACCAAGTTGACCAAAAAAGCGGCCGCCGGAAAGATGAGGAAGAACAGCGACACTGGTGGGAAGGAGCAGTTTGTTCGGGCGGCGGGGTGCGGGACTTGGGATGGACAGACGGGGCCTAGGGAAGTCAACAATGGGAATGGTGAAGTGATAGGATATAAAAAGATGCTTGTATTTGAAATAAGGAGAGCCTTAAACCCTAACCCTAACCCTAGTAGTAGTGCTAAAAGTAATCCGGGACACTGGATTATGCACGAGTACTCCCTTTCGGGTGGTAAATCGGATTATGTAGTTTGTGAGATTATTCTTGATTTGAAGAAAAAATCCAAGAGGAAGAGGGGAGTAGTAGAAGAGCATGAGGAAGTTGTTATTAAGCCAAAAAGACTAATGAAAAGTACTGATGAAGAAAAAAGAGTTGAGGAGAATGTTATAATTTGTTGTGCGGATGTTCCACTAGTACATGAAGAAGAGGATCCTTCTGGTATGGAATCACAAGTACTACCCCTTGCCGTTGAGTATCCTAAAAGTAGTACTACCGATAATGAGTTGATGCCGATGACGACGGAATCTCAAGAACAAACATTGGAATGGGATGATTTTATTAACCTTGATGAATTACTAGATTCAGAACATGATGCTGGTCCTTCTGGTATGGAATATTCACAAGTACCCCTTGCTATTGAATATCCTAATACTAGTAGTACTGATCATGAGTTGATGCCGATGACTGAATCCCAAGAACAAACATTGGAATGGGAATGGGATGATTTAGTTAAGCTTGATGAATTAATAAATTCGGATGTTCCCAGATTTGATGTGATCATGCACGAGTTTGAAGAAATTCTTCATCACGATGGACGCATGCAGCTGCAAGATATTTAGTAATTTTAAGTTTGTGAGTTAATTAATTGTATTTTGTTTTGTGTTGGATAGAGCTGAATTTAATTTGGATTGTTTAACTAGTAATTAGATTTGATTTTGATTTTGATTTTGAGAATAGCTATATATATATGTTTATGATGTGATTTAGCTAGGGATGTTTGTTGCTCTTGATTTGGACACTATACACGATGAATTAAATTAACGATTTAATTGATTTGATTTAGTTTTGTGACATATGCATATATGCTACTGTGCCATTTTGAATATCCTTTGTACTTTTTATAGAATTTACTCTCCCTTGTGCATGGTAACAAATTAGGACCAGCAGAACATTATTTAGTTTTAATAGTAAATTAAGAATTTCTGAATAATTGTTTATATTGCTCTGATATACAATAGAGAGTTACATTTATATAGCTTGAATGGGAATAATGGCCCATAGAACGGCCTAGCAACTTATACGACTTTGTAATGAATGATGGATAATATTAGGAGCTGAACAAGTACGGAATTTGAAAAAAAGAATGAGCGATTAATTACTTGAGTGAACTTAATTAATTTCTACAAGACGGTGAGGTTGAGATGATTGAAATATATAGTTCATACCAGATAATTAAGACTAGAAAACTTAGCATATACTTTTAACGTGTTATAACTATTTTTATAGCCTGGTTAGATTCCAGAAAAATTAGAAAAGCGAGAATTTAGAGAGATTGGAAAATTTGGGTTTGATATTCAATGTTTTCCTCTGTTACAACCGGTTGTTTAAATACAAGAAGCTAGCTTGCTAAATTTAGATTTAATCTACACCATTAACCTAGCTAATACTATTTCTAATTTTAACCGTAGGATCTCTTTTACCGGCTCATATTAACTAGGCTAGACTATGGTACGTAACAATTCCTTTCCCTCAAAATCCACCTTGTCCTAAAGGTAGAAATGCAACCACATGTAAGAAAACTCAAACCACGTTAGGATGTTGAATCACCTTGAAATTGTTATTTTTTTGGTATAAAAAATATTAGTAACAAATAAATAATATTAAATAAGTAAAATACACAAATAAATAATAAAGAATGATACAACTAAAGTAGCGAGTGCTGAATGTGCTGAATTGAGGTACGAAAAAATACTTTTTTTAAGGTGATTCACGCCATCGCGGAGAGATCATTGCTCGATGTATCCAGTGTAACGAATCATTGTCATATCACCTCCATGAGACAATAGGCCACTTTCTACGCTGCTACTTTCAACAAAGTCTGCATAACTCGGATAGCTGGAAACTCCATGCATGAACAGAATACCATCTTATGCTTACCTAATACCAATATAATTTATAACACAATATATTATTTTTCTCACGTATACATTTGTACATGACTGCTAGCATTATCAGTAGTAGTTAGCAAACTCTGTCTAAATCATTCTAATGAAAAATGCCACACAAGAATATGCCTTCAGCTGCTCTACTGATGTTTTTTTTAGACCAACATAGCTCTCTCTCATTCTTGTTAAATGGACAACACCTCCCAATATATAACAAGTATGCAACAGTAAAGCATACTGAATAAAGCGTGAAAATGTGACTCCATCACAATTAATTAAAAAAAGCTATCAACTATGTTTTTTAATACAAATAAAACCACTTAATCCTTTTGGAACTCCCATGAAGATTATAACTCATAATTAATAATATTATATTAAAATAATTAATTTTATTAAATTGTATCCAATACTCAACGTTACAAATTAAATATAACATCACTTGTTTTACTATTCTAATACCAAAGCTAATGATGATTTTAATTTATTATGAGATGTTCAATCAATTAAAAAGGTTGTTATTGTGGAACACTTATATTGTTAGGGTTTGGGAGCCACATAGCACATATAGATATGAAAATATAGGAAGGAAGAAATGCACATGCGAAAATAAAAAAGTAAACTTTTATTATTATCAATAAAAATAAGATATTTTTTTGCCGATAAATTGAGCTAATTTTAGCCTACCTTAATTTCTCATTACCGAAATATTTTAATCAAATTAAAATTTGGTATTTTATTTAATTTAGCAGACTTATAACAATACTTGGATAGGCTTTTAGATTATTTTTTTTAAATCATTAATATGCACAATACACGTACGCACACATCAAAAATTAATTAATTTTTTAGATTATTAGTTATTATGCTATATATGACTACGATACCTTTAATTAACATTAAAAATGAGAAGCAACTCAAAGTAAAATTATGACTAATGGGAAAAATAATATCACTAATTAACTGTATGGAGCCCTAATAAAGAGTTTTTTCTTTTCTTCTTCTTTTTTTTAATAACTAAAGTACTTCGAAAGTGAAACTATAAATCTAATGGGGAGAAAAATTAAAAACTTACTTAGAAAGTGAAACTATAAATCTAGTGGGGAGAAAAAAAATTAAAAACTCTTTAAAAAATTAAAATCTATAAACAAAAAGTCAAGAGTAAGTTTTGCTAAAATTTAAATTTTAGTATTTAAAATTAATTTTCTCCTAAAATATATTTGGTCATCCTATATTAGTTAAATAAACTTTTGTTTTTATTTTTCCTTTTTAGCAACTAAATAATAAGAGAACAATATTAATTAAAATGGATCAATTGTAATTAATATGTGTATACATATCTTCTGATAAACATATAGCGTTAATTAGACGAATTCGTAAAAATCTTTTTTTCCGAAATATCAGTAGATTTCTTTAATCCCTAAGTCGGTGAGAGTTTAGGACATAATTATAACTAATAAATTGAAAAACACTTTACTATATACTTATTAGTATAATAAAATAAATATTTATTTTCTTAAATATACTGTCGGATTCTGTAACGCCCCAAATTCGGGTCTACCTTTAAACCCGGGTCCATGCATCACGAGTACTATTCATTCAACATCCACATATATCTAACTATCACTACAACAAAAAGCTATAATTCCGACGGAATATTCCGTCGACAATATTCTTATTCCGTTGAAAATAAATTAAATCTTAATTGACACGAATGTAATTACTAAGTTATTACATTATGTCCGTTCAATCTCAGGTTCTAAACCCATAACATCTTCAAACCACAATAATAATAATAATAATAATAATAATAATAATAATAATAATAATAATAATAATAATAATAATAATAATAATAATAATAATAATAATAATAATAATAATAACTACACGATACCACTTATACTATTACAAGCATCTTCTATTTATTCATCCTTTTCTTTCCCTTGTCATTACCGGAACCTTCGACCCGCTCGAGCTTAACTGAAACATTAAATTTAAAAGCAAGGATGAACATTTAATTTCTCAGCAAGTATAACAGTTGAATAATAACAAAATCAAGAATCAATTTATATTACTTCAATAATAATAGTTGTGAAACATTCCGAATAAACAGGAATAACACTTTGTTTTTGTTTGAAATAATTTTCGAAATGACATACTGAGCGGTCATAATACCTTGAACTTTTATTTTCATTCATAAAAAGGTTTCATAGAAATTCAACTGCAAACCAGTATACTTACGAGCACTTCTAAGTGATCAACGCCTATTGTACGTTATGTTGATCAACACTACACGCCAAATGACTATATACATTTGTTTAGGCGCTTGAAGCCTTGCCGGTATAACCGAATAAAATTTGCCCCTATTAATAGGGTTGTTCATCTCATACATGCATTGGAATCCTAACTGAAACAATTCAGTTAGATAAGTCTACTTAACATTAATAATATTTCAAAGATTTAATAATTCAATTGATAAAATATTCAACATGTGGTGTATAGGTATATCTTTATCCTAGACATAAATTATGAGTTCTATTACCATGCAGAAAACACAATCACAAGCTATTATGGTCAAATCTAAACCTATAATCCATCTTCTGAGTTCATATAGATTATCACGGTGATTATTGGCTAGGTAATTAAGCAATTTAATACAAACCATAATAGACAATCCCATAATAGTTACCAATAATCAACAAGGAAGTATATTAATCAAAACTACACAGTAAGATCCATTATAATCTTAAATATAATTTAGTTCCATATAATAAAAGCAAATAATGAATCCATAGAAGAATTAAACATCTGAAGTTACAAGTAAAAGAAGAGAAAAAGAATAAAACTCTGTAGAAGTTCCTTCTTTTTGAATCCTCCACTTGGTCTTTTTGTGCTCCTCCTTTTATATTCTTCCAAGTCTCCTCTCTGTGTCCTACTCATATCCTTCTTGCAATCCTTGATAATAATCCTCTGATCCTTTGATGTCCCTTTCATGTTCTTAAAAATCCTCTAAACCATTCAACTCTCTTTGTAATCATCGTATCGACAAAACAAGAACAATTCTCTTATTTCCCGATGAATCCGCCCCGACGAATTCATTATGCCGGGAAATCCACCCCGACAAATTCACTGAGGGAATTGGCTGAGGCGAGTTCATTGTGCTTGGTGAATTCACTAGTCCATGAAAGTCTAATAATAATCTACAAGGGGGGTTGAATAGATTATTACTGAATAAAAATTTATCTTAGGCCTTTTTTGAATTTTTTATTTAATTACTTTACAGTGTTAGAAATTAATATACAAGATAGTAAAATTTCAATCACACAATACATATAGATTTATGTGGTTCACAACATACATCACGGGTATGTTGCTAAGTGTGACGACCCGAGAATTTGGATAGCCTTGAAATTAGGTTTTTCGATGAGAATATCTAATAAATAAAATTTTATTAATATTATTATGTGTTATGTGATTTAAGGTCGATTAACGACCTAGTTTACATGTTACGTGATTAAGTATGATTGTTGAGAGTTTTTGGGGAATTTTTTTTCGAGAAAAACGCTAAAACACTATTTATAAAAATGCAGAAAACGCTTTTTCTGTGCATTTTCAAAAAATTTTGAATTACGCAATAGCGTTTATTTAAGGAAGAGAGATGAATTCTCTAATAAAAGTTTTTCGGAGAAAAAGCCGTAAAAACACTAGTCACGCAAAAAAAAGGTCTTTTCATTTTTAAAATTTTTGAATCATGGGATAACGATTATTTGGGCAGGTGACATAAAATCGACGAAAAAGATTTCGCGGTTTTTCGCATGTTGGACGAATTAGGATATCTAACTAGAAAGAAACTAGAAAATAAAATAACTAATTAAATTTAGTTGGACTAACTAAGCATAAGAATTTAAAGCTTGGCTAGAGTTTAGCATGGCTTGGCTAGGGTTGAGCCATGGGGATTCCTAGGGTTGAGCCATGGGTTTGGCAAGCTTGGCTAGGGTTTAGTGTGACTTAGCTAGGGTTGAGCCACACTATTGCAAACTTGGAGCCAAAGAATGGGAGGGGCATGTGTCACTTGCAAAGAATTTGGCATGTGGAATGAGGGAAATGAGTCATGAGGGCTTGGAGAGAGAGAGGTGGTCGGCCAAGTGGGTTAGAGAGGCTAGGGAGGATGAGTCACTTACTATATATAGTAAGTTTTATCCAAAGAAATCAAACCTTAGATTTTTGTCCCCTCCATTTATTTTAATTTAGTTAAACAAGCTCTTAAGCAATTATTTGGTCCCCTAGCTCCTAACCTTAGTTAATCTAAGGTGTTGGTGGATGGTTGGATGAGAAGGGATTGGTGAGAGTGAATTAGAATATGGTTAATTCTCTTAAATTAACCAGTGCAAGTATACTTGCATTTTCTCCTATATTCATTAAAATCATTTAAGTCATTTGAGAGTTAAAGAAAGCAAGAGAGAGAATAAAGAGAAAGAGAGAGAAGGCACATTTAAGCTATTTCTTTGATTTTTATTCCTTTGAGTTGATTAGTTGTTGGTGGTTGTTGATAATAGAAGATCATGGTGGATCTTGAAGTATAAGGTGATTATGAAGGAGTTAACTTTGTTAAATCACCTTAAGTATACATGTCAAGTGAACAAAAGAACTAAAATGAAAACCAAGCAAGATGATTGGAAAATAGCTAATTAGTGGATTGTTTTGGACCTAATTTTTATAGTGCTCCAAAGTCTGAGAATTTGGTTCCAAGATGTTATGTTATACTCTTATGAGTTATGAACATCACCAATTGGAATGGACGTAAAAGCCTGTGTAACGAAGTCATGGCGAATTTTTTTAAAAACGCTAGTTAAAAGGTTTAAAAACAGTTGGTGCACTGACTTTTGAGTTAGTTTTCTGACTGGTTAGAGTCTGTGGAAAATTCTTTTCTTCTGAAGGTTGTGTAGTATGTAGAACAAGCAGGAAGTGGGCTCAAGAACGAACTTATTTCGATAAGAAATAAGCAAGTTATAAAGTCGCAAAGTAGGTATGATAAATGGTCACCTGAAAACGGACAGGTTAACCTGTTCGAATTGGAAAGAAAATTTTGGTCTAAAGCAGACGGGTCACACCTGTCTGATTTGTAACTAAAGAAGATCTTAGCCTAAGTAGACAGGTCTTACTTGTCTGGATGTTAACTAAAGAAGACTTAGTCTAAAGCAGACACCAAAGCAAACGAGTTCTACCTATCTGATTTGGACCTGTAGCAAAGAATTGAAAAGTTTGGGGACGTTGACTAAATTTATAAAATGCGAACGACCTAAAATGAATAATGAGTTAACACAAACCAATATTTGAAGTCTATATATGACTAATTGGTATGTTCGACCTTTATATATATATATATATATATATATATATGTATATATATATAGGTCATTTGAAGAGGAATTGGTATGTTCCGGTAAATCACGTCGCAGGCAAGTATCCCTGAACTTTTCACAAGTTCTCTAAGCTTACTCAAATTTGTAATTGAGAAAGTTTTCAACTTTCATTTGATAATTATATTGAATGTAAGTATGGTATGACCTTGTGCAAATTTTTATTATTTTATGTAAGACATGAGTTTAAATTATGGAATTTTATTTATTATATAAAATTCATCATGTTATGTGATATGAGCTATGAAAAGGAGTTATTACCATTGGATTTGGCATAACTCATTTGTTGAACTATTCTGAATAGAATACATGTTGTTGGAGAAATTATTGGTGATAATGCTAAGAAGTATGATAAGTTATTTGTGCCAATCAAATAATTTGGGCATGAATTGGTGTTATCTTGCACTCCGTGCAAGAATGTGTTAACAAGATATTGTTATATTTGCTAAGTATGCTAGATGAGCAACTAGAGATAAGATTGCACTCCACGCATTAATATAGTTATTGATGGTTATACGCAAGATCGCATTTAACCAATATCCGCACTTACGTGCAAACCTAAAAGAAAAGTTCTAAAACTAGAACTGTTCAAGACTATAAGTGTCATGTGTTAGCGAATGGTGTTGAGAAATACGTCCCGATGTTAACTAAGTTTAAGTTGTGAGTACAGTCACATGCTTTTAAACCATTGACGTGTAATAATTGAGTAGAACAACTACTTTGTATGCGCAGCGGTTTAAGATGATTTAGGAAACAAATCTAGCTCACAATGTAGATAGTGTAGATGAGACGGAAAACTAATTCATTAGTTCTTAGGTGGCGAGCCACTCAATTCACTACATTGATAACTATTGAACACTTGTGTTGTGTTGTTCTTATATATATGTCGAAAAAGTGATTCTTTTCACATATGTATTTGTGTAGGATTAGTTGAGTCCTATAAGTGTTATTAGAAAATATTTTTCTTTTAAAATTGTGATGGCGGTGTTTAATAATAGGAATTAAATTTAAATCCTATTTATTCAAACTGCTCATAACTATTGTTCGGTTATTGAAGTTTTCAAAAGAGTATTATTCTATTCTTGAGATTGTTGATTATTCAACTGTTTATTACATGCTGAGCAATTCAATGCTCACCCTGCAAAAATTCTAAACCTTTTGCAGCTATAGTGGACGGACTTGAGTAACCAGATGGTTTAAAGTGAAAGGAATTCGTTGATTATCAGATTTAATTGTAGTATTACATGTTGTAATATAATCGAAGGTTGTAATTGTAATATTTTTATAAATATTCATTGATATTATGATTTGAATATGTTAAGGTAATAGAGCCTGGGAATAGAAGTGATATGTTGGAATAATGTAGTAAATACATTTATGTCTTAAGCTTATGTTGTATGGCTAGCATCGTGGGGTGCTGAAATCCGGTTTTGAAGATAGACCCGGGTTTCGGGCTATCACACTATGTCCTATCTCAAGCTCCTCTCTAGGACTTGAGATCTTATTACTTCCAGTAATAAATACTACTTCAATAGGCGGAGAAGCCTTTACAAAGTTTTATAGACAAACTGTGACACCCCAAATTCAGGTACCAATACCTCGAATTTGGTGCTCATGATAAAGTACATCTATACACCTCTAAACAACATAAATCAACTAATGCGGAATAAATAAACATACATTGTTCATTACAAAAGGTTTACTACGGTCCTAAGGTCTATAACCTTAAGTAAATACATCGCAGAATACATTAATAACACAAAATTACTCTACGATTACATAACAGAATAGTACAAATAACTAGTCCTTAAGCTTTCCTTTGCCTTTGTCTGCTTTGGAACTCTCCAGCTTAACTGCAATAGGTCCATGATATAGCAAGGGTAAGCAACTACTTTGCCGAGAAAGTTTAAAATGAATGAAAAGATATATCATGAATGAATGAGAATAACAATCGCATAATTCGACAATTTAAGAACATTGAAGAAATAGCTGACAATATAATCAAAGTTCAAATGAAGAAATGAATATTGATTATTTACTGCCGATTGGTCCAATAGACCATGAACCTTTTGGCCAAAGGATTAGTCATTTAACTAACCCTTTTAAACGCCTGGCCCGTCAGTAGTACTTGAGGGGATCAGCCTCTAGTACCCTATGTATATGCGTAACATTTAACTCTGACTGCATCGAATAACCAACACATTAAAATTCCCTAATAAGGGTTGCTCTCTCAGTCCAAGAATCCGCACCAACAATCGGTTTGGATAGCTTTTAAAAGAATAACTTGTACATGTCTAGCTGAAACAAATGGCGTAGACTATTTCCTTAGACAGTTCATGAATGAAGAACTTAAACATTTCACAGTCTAACAACAAATCATGAATTCAAATGCACAAGGTGCGAATATCAATAATTATCCTTGATGTGGAGTAATTTATAATAATTAATCCACTAATATAATTTGAAGTAATAACTTGATTTGAGTCATGAAACTTGCAACGATATATAACATCTGTATAACATAGGAAACTTGCTCAAATAAAAATAGTTGAGTAAGGAACTTGCAATAATATAGAATGATTGCTCAATTAATAAATAACTCGCACAATAAATAAAAGTTGTACGGTTGAGAAAACCTGCCCAATATTTAATTGAGTTAAGGTAAGGAAACTTGCCCAACACAAGGGTTAGACAAGCGTTAGGAAACTTGCCTGGTGCGTCTGCTACAATATTACAACACACGCTCTTTAATATCCTACACATATAAATACATATTCACATAACAATCAGTGACATAACGGATACCAAATATTGGTTTATACTACTCTATAACGTCTCATTCGTATTAGAAACAAATAATTAAACAAGGTTATGCCCACTAGTTACGACGTTACGATGCTTGTACGTTTGTACGCCAAACTTGCCTATTCGAACGCCCAAGCGATACGCAATTGCGTACGCCTAGCATGCCCCTTTGATTTATCTAATACTCATTGGCTAATCCTAAGTATCATTATAATTCATAACATTCATGTTTTAGGACTTAGAAGAATGTCTTTTATTGCCGGAAGCATTACACGTTGCATCCACGCATGACCGACGCCTTCCGTTTGCACAACAGCCCTAAAAGTGGTCAATTTCAAAATTTCTCGAGTTAGAAAATTTCAATTCCAATTAATGGATGTTGTAGGTCTATCTCTAAGCTTTCCGGATCATCTTGAATCGCCCAAATCCGAGTCCGTATGAGACAGTTATTGCCATTTTTCCAACGGACGTCGAAGCTGAGTCGGGCAGCGCACACGCGGGCGGGCGGCACCAGGCGCACGGCGTACGGCAGCACGCGCATGCGGGCGCGCGGTGCCTTGGTGCGGGCGCGCGGGTGGCCTGATGGCCCTTGTCAGACATCACGATTTTGACCCTCCTTCACTCCAATCCTCATAACTTCTTCTCTAGACCTTCAAATTGGTCTGTTCCGGACTCTATGGACCCCCTAAGACATAGAGCTATAACATATAAAAAATTCAGAGCTACCCATTAGCATTAACATGGCCGAATCTTAGGCCAAAGTATCAGCTCATGCTTTGTTTTGAATGTTCTAAGTGTTCTTCATTAAAATCATTACCAAATCTTTGTTTTAACACCTTTTTACTCGATTCCAGTTGGGTTAACTTGGTAACCCATGGAACTACAATACCATAACAACGAACAAATTAAACCAACACGAAAAATTAGCTACAGATTGTCCAAAAAAGTCCATAGGTCCAAGATTTGTCCAAAATGTCCATTGTTCTTCATGTTCTTCATCCTACTTAAGCATAGGTAAGGATTATTCTTCGTTTTTGTTCCACTTTAATCGTGTTAATAGCTTACAAGGTGTCTTGGTAATAATATAAACCAAACACAACCAACAATCATAGAAAAAATTTCAAAAAAACTCAAAACCCAACCAAGAATGCTTCAAAGCTCAACAATGGAGGAAATGATCTTGGAGAAGATGGTTACCTCTTGATTCTTGTTCTTGCAGGTTGTGAGGGTTTTCTAGGGACTTCCCTTCTTCCTCTTCTTTCCTTCCTGAGCCCCTTCTCCTTCTTCTTCTTCTCTTCTTCTTCCCCGTGTGTCTTCTTCTTCTTCTTCTTCCTTCGAATTGTTTGCAGCACTCTCTCTCAATATTATTCTCTCCCTCTCTCTAGAACTTCTATTTGTAGCAACAAGGAGTGGGAGAAGAGAAATGGCTGATGATTTTTGGATGAAGAAGAGAGGCACTGATGGAATGTATGGAAAGAATGACTGATTTGGGAGAAGTGGAGGAGTAATTTTAGGAGTAGTGGGTTAGTTGCTCAAGGTTGGCCAACAAATTCAAATGCTTGCCGGCAACTCCCTTCATGCTCTCATTTGATTGGTCTAAATTGGTGGGTTGGTTCCCTCTTGGAGTAACAAGCCAAAATAAATACCCAAATACACAAAAATATAACCGAAAACTCCCACTTTTTTACCAAAACTGATAAATAACTCTACCCAAAATTAAAATAGGTACTCCCATAAATTATTGAGACGCATAAAAATAATTATTATGGGATTTGTCCAATTATTCGGAACACCTATATAATACATTTTTGATACGGATAAAATCACGCATCAGCTCAAATAAAATTTACGACACTTGAAAAAATTATTCGTACGCATACACGTATTTATGAGATTTATTAAAATAAAAAAGACACAAAAATAGTATGGCGTGAATAGTGCCTCGAGAAACGTGCCCCGTGAATAGTGATTTACCGACGCTACGCGAAATCAATTATTCATTTAAACAACACTGTAACACGTAAAATTTCATGCATTCACTTAATCCAGGTTGTCACACAACCTTTAAACATGTAACACAAAAATAATATTAATAAAATATAATATATTCATTAATATTCAAAAATTCGAATTACAAGGCAATTTCAGAATTCCCGGTCGTTACATCCTCCCCCCTTATAAAAACTATGTCCCCAGAATTACAATCTAGGTACGGAAAAACTTAACATGGGTTCACTCAAAAAGATGTGGATAATTCTTCCTCATCTTCTCTTCTAGTTACCACGTAGCTTCTTCAGCTGCGTGGTTCCTCCAAAGTACTTTGACCGAATGGATAACCTTATTTCTTAATGTCTGCTCTTTCCTATATAATATCTGGATAGGAATCTTTTCATATGACAAGTCTCGCTCAACTTGAATCGGTTCATAGGATATCACATGCTTGTAGTCGGGTTTATATGGCCGCAACACCGAAAGGTGGAACACATTATGAATGTGCTCAAGTTCATGAGGTAGAGCTACCTCATATGCCACCTCACCTACCCTCTTTAAAACTTCAAAAGGTCCTACAAACCTGGGACTCAATTTCCCCTTCTTTCCAAATCCGATCTTCCCCTTCCAGGGAGATACCTTCAAAAACACAAAGCTGCCAACTTCAAAGTCTCGCTTCTGACGATACAAATCGGCGTATTTCTTTTGTCGATCCTGAGCCGCTACTAGTCGACTCTTATCACCTTGACGACATCCACAGTCTACTGCACCAATTCAGGTCCCAACAGTCTCCGTTCACCGACTTCATCCCAACACAGAGGTGTTCAACACTTCCTTCCGTATAATGCTTCATATGGCGGCATACCAATACTTGCATGATAACTGTAATTATAGGCAAACTACACCAATGGTAGGTGGTTATCCCAGCTGCCGTTAAAATCCATCACACATGCTCTAAGCATGTCGTTCAACGTCTGAATCGTTCGTTCGCTTTGCCCATGCATTTGAGGGTGATACGCTGTACTCAACCTTAACTGAGTTCCCAACCTTTCTTACAAGCTCTTCCAGAAATTCGACGTGAAACACGGATCTCTGTTAGATATAATAGACACCGGCACCCCATGTTGTGACACAATCTCTTTCACATATAACTTTGCTAGCTACTCCAGATTGTACCTTATCTTGATCGGTAAAAATGTGTAGATTTAGTTAAACGATCCACGATCACCCAGATCGCGTCGTAATCCTTCTGAGTTGGTGGAAGCCCCGTCACAAAATCCATCATGATATGCTCCTATTTCCACTCCAGAATCTCCAGCGGTTGTAGCAGTCCACCCGGTTTCTGATGTTCTGCTTTTACTCTCTGACATGTCAAACATCGTCCAACACATTCCACGACCTTCCTCTTCATGTTCAGCCACCAGAAGTGTTGGCGCAAATTCTGATACATCTTGGTACTACCAGGGTGTATCGAATACTTTGTAGAATGAGCTTCCTGCAAAATCTCTTCTCTCAACTCCAGAACCATCGGTATCCAGATCCTCCCTTCAAACCTTAGCAGTCCCGTGTTATCAACTTTGTACTTCAATTCCTCTCCTTCTGAGATTCGTTCCCTTATGGCAACACATTCATCATCCTTTCCTTGAGCCTTATTTATCTTGTCTAATAAGGTTGGACTCGCCTCTACTGCGAACAGTTTCTCGTCTGCATTCGTCGGATACTTGACTTCCAACTCCAGTCTTTCCATATCCTTGATCAATTCCTCTTGAGCTGTTAGCATCATCAACTTATCTCTGCCCTTCCTACTTAGAGCATCGGCTACTATATTGGCCTTACCGGGATGGTACAAAATTTCAGTCATAGTCCTTGATCAACTCCAACCATCGTCGCTGCCTCATATTTAGCTCCTTCTGAGTGAAGATATACTTCAGACTTTTGTGGTCTGTGTATATCTCACACTTCTCCCCATACAGATAGTGCCTCCAAATCTTCAGAGCAAACACCACTACCGCTAGTTCCAGGTCATGAGTCGGATACCACTTCTCATAGTCCTTCAACTGTCATGACGCGTATGCAATGACCTTCCCATGCTGCATCAATACGCACCCAAGGCCTTTGTGTGACGCATCACTGTACACTACAAATCCCCCTGTATTATCTGGTAGTGACAACATATGTGCTTCACTAAGTTTTTTCTTCAACTCCAAGAAACTCTCTTCGCACTTATCCGTCCATACAAACTTCATAGTCTTCCTTGTCAAATTTGTTAACGGTGTCGCTATCTTTAAAAAGTTTTGAATAAACCTCCAATAGTAACCCGCTAATCCCAAGAAACTTCGAACTTCTGTCGGTGTCCTTGGCTACTCCCAGTTTATTACTGCTTCTACTTTGGCAGGATCCACTGATACACCATCCTTGTCAATTACGTGCCCCAAAAACTGCACCCGTTGTAGCCAAAATTCACACTTGGAAAACTTTGCATAAAGCTTCTCCCTTCTCAGTGTTTCTAGGGCTATTCTCAAATGCTCGACGTGTTCCTCCTCCGTCTTCGAGTAGACTAGAATGCCATCTATGAAAACGACAATAAATTTATCTAGGTATTACTTGAACACTCTATTCATCATGTCCATAAATGTTGCAGGTGCGTTTGTCAGCCCAAACGACATCACCAAAAACTCAAAGTGTCCATATCGAGTTCTGAATACTGTCTTTGGAATATCCTCCCGCCTCACCTTCAGTTGGTGATATCCCGTCCTCAAGTCAATCTTTGAAAAGTATTTCGCTCCCTTTAATTGGTCAAACAAATCATCAATCCTGGGCAACGGATACTTATTCTTAATCATGACTTTGTTCAACTCCTGATAGTCGATACAAAGCCTCAGTGATCCGTCTTTCTTCTTCACGAACAGTACTGGCGCTCCCCACGGAGATACACTCGGATGAATATACCCTTTATCTAGAAGCTCCTATAGTTGAACCATCAGTTCCTTCATCTCCATCCGTGCCATCATGTATGGTGCCTTTAAGATCGGTGCGGTTCCCGGTACCAAGTCGATCACAAATTCCACTTCTCTATCCGGCGGTAAACTCGGTAACTCATCTGGGAAAACATCTGGAAATTCCCTTACTACAGGTATCTGACCCAGCTCACCCTCTACTCTTCGTGTATCAACCACGTGAGCCAGATAACCTATACAACATTTCCTTAGCAATTTCTTCGCTTGCATCATCGTCAGACAACAAGATTGTCTCGGCGATTTACTACCGTAGAATACGACTCTCGACTTATCTGGAGTCTTCAGGTGTATACATTTCTTCTGACAGTCAATCACAGCCCCGTGACTAGACAACCAATCCATCCCAAGAATTTCATTAAATTCTTCTAGTCGTATCGGAATCAAATCTACGCTCAGTTTATGCCCATTTATCTTAGCACAACAATTTCTATGAATATGTTTTACAAGAATAACTTCCTTATTAGCTACTTCCACATTCATTAGATTCTCTAATTTCTTACGAGGTAAATCTAACCATTTAGCAAAATCTTCTGAAACAAATGAACAGGTAGCACCCGAATCAAATAACACATATGCACTGATATTATTGATCGAAATAATACCTGACACCACGTCCTTTGACTCCACTTCATCGTGCACTGTCATGTTGAAAGTACGTGTCGTTGGTCTGTTGGTTTGGCTAGCTGGCCCTCCAATGTTCAGCCTGTTGTTGTTGTTGTTGCTGCTGTTGTTGCTGTTGTTGTTGCTATTGTTGTTGTTCCTATTGGCACTTGCTGCATCCCCCTTCCTTTTCGGGTAATCCTTGATTTGATGATCTGATGCTCCACATGAGAAACATCCTGCTATCTTTCCTTTTGGACACTGAGGAGCAAAGTGCCCCTGTTGCCCATAGTTGAAAGAAACTCCTTTTCCTTTCATGCACTCTCCAGAGTGATCTTTCCACAATTATTGCACTTATTACCCTTCTTAACCTCACCTCCGGACTTGTTGCCCCCGGAAGATTGGCTATCACTCCATTTCCTTTTATTCGGGTTACTTCCCCCGCTGCTTCCTCCTTTGACTCCTTCATGGCCCTTTTTTGTCTTGATTGAACTTTGCTAGAGCCTCGTTGCCTCCTTCGGCGATGATGGCCCTTTCCAACAACGTAGAAAATATGTTAATCCTTAAAACTGCCACCTTACTGTACACCCACGGTTTCAGGCCTAATTCAAATCTCCTTGCCTTTCTGGCTTCAGTGTCTACCTAGTGCGGTGCGAATCGGGCTAACTCATTGAATTTAGCTGCATACTCTGTGACTGACATGCTCCCCTGCTTGAGCTCCAAAAACTTCACTTCCATGTTCTGCTTCATACTTTCCGGGAAATAGTTCTCGAAGAATAGCTCCTTGAAACGTTCCCATGGTATCACACCATCTCCAACACGACTTTTATTGGCCTTCCACCAATAGTTTGCTTCACCTTTCATCATAAAAGTGGTGAACCCTGTCTTCTGTTCTTCAGCCACCCTTGCAACCTCGAACAGTTTTTCTATTTCTTCAATCCAAGTTTGGCCTTCAATCAGGTCTAGTGTTCCTTTGAACTCGGGATGTCCCACTAGTTTAAAGTCCTTGAAACTAGCCAAATGTTGCGCGGGCTGCCACCCTGGCTGCTCTCCAACAGGTGGGGTCTATTTTTTATGGCTTCTGCCAGTAACTCAGCGAACGCTCTCATTGGGTCCTGTTGATTCCGTACCTTACTTTTTGACTCCTCAACCCGTTGGTTATGCGGTCGTCCTCTTGGTGCCATTATTTGATAAAAGAAAACCATCGACTTTTACTTATAAATCTAAGTCTCATGCAATAAGTCATTTAAGTCAGGAATTTGGAGTAAAAGCATCTATCAAACACATTTGATTTAAATAAAACGACTGCATTTATAATTATACACCACTATTTTAATATAACATGACTCAACATGTGGCATACTTCTATAAACGCTAAATGACACAGCCTGTCAACCATTAACTATCCCCTAATAAACAAAAGTGGGGAATAATAACCTTCCACCCCTTTATCAAAAACAAAAATCGGGGTTCAAATACTATCCCATGCACGCTACAAGCATAGGGATTTACAACATAAGTAAGCCCCTATTACAACAAAATTGAGACCTACTGTGAATAAAGTGCTAAAGATAACATATCACCGCATCCTGCGGCGAATTGCAACCCTGAGCTCTCGTCGAGCCAGCCTGTTGACCACTCGACACCTAATCACGCGCTTGCTGCTCCCCTCATCCTTAGGGTACCTCCTCACCCTGTCCCTCAGCCTGCTAATGGAAGTGGTCAAGCCTAACCTGAGGGAATCAATCTGTGCAGTCAGGGCTGCCAACTGCTCTATAGCTTCATCTCTCTCCAGACGAGTAGTCTCTAGATGATCCTCTACCCGCTCTATCTGTCCTACCAGCACCACATTCCTATCTAAGAGGTCATAAACCATCACACCAAGCTGAACAGAAGCCCCACACCGACCGTGAACCTCTGCCTCTAGCTCGGCAATCCTCTAGTCCTTTTCTTGCAGCTTCTAGATTAACTCAGCCTTTTCCCCCAAAGTCTGATAAGCTAATAACCTGTACTGTTCCTCTCGGTCCTGGTGATCCTGGTTCTGTTCCTCTAAGTGGGCTACTCGATTCTCGTGCTCCTCATTCTTATTTGTTAGCTCTTCGATGATATCACTAACAGTAGTGCCCATGCCATTTGCATACTCAGGTGGCTCATCATCCTCAGTCACTGGATCCTCCCCGGGGTCCTCATCCTCCCCCTCATCGCTTAACAGCCTCATCACTCCTCCGGTAATTGGCTCCTCTTCAGAACCATACTCGATCTCAGACTCTTCCCTAGTATCCATCATCTCTGGCTCACTCGGCTGTACCTCCACTAAATGCCCTGCGTCCACATGAATGTCTGTGAACTCCACCTCTCTAGCAGGACTGGACTCTCCCATCGCAGACATCCTACAACCATAGACAAAAATAAATAGACAACAAGATGTCAGTGCCATAATAAAATATATTCATTGATAAAATGAAATGATGTTTTATCATGCACAACTCGGCTCGATAGATTTCCACAATCCACCTCCAGACATGATCACCAAATGAATCTCCTCGATTCACCTCCTAATGTACTCAATACGAGTTTAATACTAAGGTCATAACCTAGGTTTCGTATTCCTAAAGTTTATAACCTAAGGCTTTGATACCAACCTGTGACACCCCCAAATTCAGGTACCAATACCTCGAATTTGGTGCTCATGATAAAGTACATCCATACACATCTAAACAACATAAATCAACTAATACAGAATAAATAAACATGCATTGTTCATTACAAAATGTTTACTACGGTCCCAAGGTCTATAACCTTAAGTAAATACATCGCAGAATACATTAATAATACAAAATTACTCTACGATTACATAACATAATAGTACAAATAACTAGTCCTTAAGCTTTCCTTTGCCTTTGTCCGCTTTGGAACTCTCCGGCTTAACTGCAATAGGTCCATGATATAGCAAGGGTGAGCAACTACTTTGCCCATCAAGTTTAAAATGAATGAAAAGATATATCAAGAATGAATGAGAATAACAATCGCATAATTCGACAATTTAAGAACATTGAAGAAATAGCTGACAATATAATCAAAGTTCAAATAAAGAAATGAATATTGATTATTTACTGTTGAGTGGTCCAATAGACCATGAACTTTTTGGCCAAATGATCAGTCATTCAACTAACCATTTTAAACGCCTGGCCCGTCAGTAGTACTTGAGGGGATCGACCTCTAGTACCCTATGTATATGCATAACATTTAAATCTGACTGCATTGAATAACCGACACATTAAAATTCCCTAATAAGGGTTGCTCTCTCAGTCCAAAAATCCGCACCAACAATCGGTTTGAATAGCTTTTAAAAGAATAACTTGTGCATGTCTAGTCGAAACAAATGGCGTAGACTATTTCCTTAGACAGTTCACGAATGAAGAACTTAAACATTTCACAGTCCAACAACAAATCATGAATTCAAATGCATAAGGTGCGAATATCAATAATTATCCTTGATGTGGAGTAATTTACAATAATTAATCCACTAATATAATTTGAAGTAATAACTCGATTTGAGTCATGAAACTTGCAACGATATATAACATATGTATAAAATAGGAAACTTGCTCAAATAAAAATAGTTGAGTAAGGAACTTGCAATAATATAGAATGATTGTTCAATCAATAAATAACTCGCACAATAAATAAAATTTGTACGGTTGAGAAAACCTACCCAATATTAAATTGAGTTAAGGTAAGAAAACTTGCCCAACACAAGGGTTAGACAAGCGTTAGGAAACTAGCCTGGTGCGTCTGCTACAATATTACAACACACGCTCTTTAATATCCTACACATATAAATACATATTCACATAATAATCAGTGATATAACGGATACCAAATAGTGGTTTATACTACTCTATAACGTCTCATTCATATTAGAAAAAAAAATATTAAACAAGGTTATGGGCACTAGTTACGGCGTTACGACGCTTGTACGTTTGTACGCCAAACTTGCCTATTCGAACACCCAAGCGACATGCAATTGCGTACGCCTAGCACGCTCCTTCGATTTATCTAATACTCATTGGCTAATCCTAAATATTATTATAATTCATAACATTCATGTTTTAGGACTTAGAAGAATGTCTTTTATTGCCAGAAGCATTACACGTTGCACCCACGCATGACCGACGCCTTCCATTTGCACAATAGCCCTAACAACGGTCAATTTCAAAATTTATCCTATTAGAAAATTTCAATTCTAATTAATGGATGTTATAGGTCTATCTCTAAGCTTTTCGGATCATCTTGAATCGCCCAAATCCGAGTCCGTATGAGAAAGTTATGGCCATTTTCCCAACGGATGTCGAAACTGAATCGGGCAGCGCACACGCGGGCGGCACCTGGCGCACGGACAAATTAAACCAACATGAAAAATTAGCTACAAATTGTCCAAAACAGTCCATAGGTCCAAGATTTGTCCAAAATGTCCATTGTTCTTCATGTTCTTCATGTTCTTCATCCTCCTTAAGCATAGGTACGGATTATTCTTCGTTTTTGTTCCACTTTAATGGTGTAAATAGCTTACAAGGTGTCTTGGTAATAATATAAACCAAACAAAACCAACAATCATAGCAAAAATCTCAAGAAAACTCAAAACCCAACCAAGAAAGCTTCAAAGCTCAACAATGGAGGAAATGATCTTGGAGAAGATGGTTACCTCTTGATTCTTGTTCTTGCAGGTTGTGAGGGTTTTCTAGGGACTTCCCTTCTTCCTCTTCTTTCCTTCCCGAGCCCCTTCTTCTTCTTCTTCTCCCTTCGAATTGTTTGCAGCTGCTCTCTCTCTCTCAATATTGTTCTCTCCCTCTCTCTAGAACTTCTATTTGCAGCAACAAGGAGTGGGAGAAGAGAAATGGCTGATGATTTTTGGATGAAGAAGAGAGGAACGGATGGAATGTATGGAAAGAATGAATGATTTGGGAGAAGTGGAGGAGTAATTTTAGGAGTATTGGGTTAGTTGCTCAAGGTTGGCCAACAAATTCAAATGCTTGCTGGCAACTCCCTTCATGCTCTCATTTGATTGGTCTAAATTGGTGGGTTGGTTCCCTCTTGGAGTAACAAGCCAAAATAAATACCCAAATACACAAAAATATATCCAAAAACTCCCAGTTTTATACCAAAACTGGCAAATAACTCTACCCAAAATTAAAATAGGTACTCCCATAAATTATTGGGACGCATAAAAATAATTATTATGGGATTTGTCCAATTATTCGGAACACCCATATAATATATTTTGGATACGGATAAAATCACGTATCAGCTCAAATAAAATTTATGACACTTGGAAAAATTATTCGTACGCATACACGTATTTATGAGATTTATTAAAATAAAAAAAAGACACAAAAATATTATGGCGTGAATAGTGTCTCGGGAAACGTGCCCCGTGAATAGTGATTTAGCGACGCTACACGAAATCAATTATTCATTTAAACAACACTGTAACACGTAAAATTTCATGCATTCACTTAATCCAGGTTGTCACACAACCTTTAAACAAGCAACACAAAAATAATATTAATAAAATATAATATATTCATTAATATTCAAAAATTCGAATTACAAGGCAATTTTAGAATTCCCGGTCGTTACATAAACTTCTAACTATAATCAACTAACTATCTTGGACAGCAAGCTCCCAACTCCCTCCTCAAGCATAGTTGCATATTTTCTTTGAATTCAGTTCTACTTTATGATCTGGTCTTGAAACGACAACATCTTCCTCACCTCACAAGTACACTAGAGACCCAACTCATAGTTGACCTCTCTAAAACTTTGGTCTTGGTTAAAGAATTACTCATTTTTTCACAGGTACATAAAATAAACTAATTCTACCCTTTTTCCTTTTTACAAATAATTGAGAGAAATTTTGCTTCTAAGATAAGCAGATAAAATTCAATATAGATGTATAAAAGTTTAAATGACTTTTATATTTGATGCTTCTCAAATAAGCATATAGAAATTAGAGATCAAGTAATTATATAAAAGTTCAATGACCTTTATATATGTGAAATGTGCTTCTGTATAAGCAGATATAAATTTATGTTTGATTATAAAGGTTTATATAACTTTTATACTTATGTAAATGTGCTTCTTAGTTAAGTAGATAGATCAGTTTAAACTTAAATCAGAAATGCTTCAGTATAAGCAGATATATAGTTTAATGTAGATTTATAAAGAATTATTTATTCTTTATAATAAAGAATGTATTTCTATGGATTAGAAGATATAACTTTTAATTTCAGATATTATGCAACAAGTATTCTATTAATAAATGAATTTATGTTCAAATACTTGTGATAACATATATCAATTATAATAAATGAATCATTTAAGCAATACTTGATATAACAAATAAATTTGTTTAACTAAATATATATAATAATATATTTTATCTATTGTGTGAATAATTATAAATAAGGCAACTTAGGATTTTAAAGATCGTTTGGAGAATTCGCTCAAGCGGAATAAATCTAAATTGTATATATCGGTATCTAAGTACTGACCAAATTTATAGTTTCAAAATTAATATTTATATAAATATTTTCAATAAATCACTTACAACTTTAAATGCGGTTCAGATAATTCACTCGATCATTTGCTCAAGAGGAATATCTCGGGGTTGTTTTGATGAAGATTAAGTGTTGATCTACTTTATGATATTTATATAAATAATATTAATAAAAGGCCACTTAGGACTTTGAATACTCGTTCGACTAATTCATTCACTTAAGAGAAATATCTCCGCTATAGTCTCGGTGGCTAAGTACTGACTTTTTATAAATAAATAGATGAAATATATATATATATAATTTTGTATAACAATTTATTTGCATATCTATAAATGTAAATAAACAAGAGATAATTCAAACAAATCAAATCAAATAATTTATCTCAAATACTTAGACCAATTTTCTCTTCTCAAATGATTAGAATTTTGATAAGAAAAGATAGAAAGCTGTTTAGAGAGAGAGTATGTAGGCAAGGAGAGTAAGCTTTTCTTTGTAGGTGAATTGGCAAGTTAGGAATGAAAAGAAAGCTTCCTATTTATAGGATTTCTGAGCTTGGGGCATAAAGGTAATTTTGAAAGTTTAATTTAAAAACAATGGCTCATATCTATCTGATAAAAATGGAGGGTTCGGATGGAACTAAATGTACCCAAACAGATTGCCAATTTGGATGCCCATCAAAAAAGGTTTGCTCCTTCCGAATTAATTTTTAGCCCATTGAAAATGTTGACTACTTTCTTTTGCATTTAATGAGTACACATGCTTATTTGATTTTCCAAATCTTAATTCTCAACACATGCACAGATGAAACAAAGGTTTATCCCAAGTCAATGTCTCATTCCTTTTAGTCAAAGGTACAAAGACTTTTGAATATGCTTAATTAAATGCCCAACTTCAAGTTCAATTCAGTTAACATACACACATATACAAATAAATATTTTAAAGTACCAAGCATGTATGCAAACAAATTTTATTTTTGGTAAAATCTTTTTGCCCTTTTTGTGAAAACGATTTTTGAAAGCTTGAATAAGAAATTATTTAAAAATAATATGAGTTATCCTTGCCTTAGGAAATGTTGCTTTATGAATTAATTTATTTAACACTTGATATTAAATTATCAAGGTCAAGAAAAACAATTCAATAAAATTTGAAAATATTTTAGGTCAAAGTAAATAAGATATTTAAAATAATTAAAATATAAATCCGATGGAGAGGATTCTACACTTTTAATTAACTTATTTACTAATTATTGTTATCATCAAAATATACCTAAAAGTTGGAGACCCAACAATCTCCCCCTTTTTGATGATGACAATCAACTAAAAATATTTTCTATAGAAGCTCCCCCTTAATTTATGCATATATCAAAATTTTTAATTTTTGAAAACTCAACAGTTAGCATATAGCAGTTTATGGTGGCATATAGAAGAAAATAATATTTGTAGACAATATATGGCAGAGTATAATATTTTCGTTGCCTAGTATTTTCAATAATTTTCTTCTTCCCCTTTTGTCATCATAAAAATGATGGGGAAAAGAATACTGTACTGTACTTTTTAGAACCTGTATAAAAGTGGTTAATATCTGAAAAGTAGTGTCCTTAGTGATCCAATGACTTGAAACAAATCTTGAAAATAATCAACGGTCGAGATGGATTCTGTCTTTTTAAAACTTCAATTCACTTTTGATCGGAAGGTTGAGATTTGTTTTTGACTTTAGATAGAACAGTAGGAAGCTTGAATTATTTGCATTATTTGTTTTGGTTGCTCGTGATTGGTTCAAATCAATAGACAAGGATATAGGCTATTTACCGTTAAATTTATACATACTCAAATAAGTAAACAGTTCAAATTAAGTCTATTTAATATTATATATTTAAATATTAAATATTAGATAAACACTTATAAGTATTAAAATATTTATTTTTTAAAAAAATATTTATATATATATATATATATATAATAAATATATCTATATAGTAAAAATTTACACAATTAAATATTAAATGTTACTACTATGTTCTAATTAATTAATAACATATATATTTAAATGCATAAATAACTATGAGAAAACTGACATGTGCCACTTGTACTTTAACGATCATGATGACCTGCATAGTCAGAATCTTTTTCACCTTATTTGATTTGCAATCCTAGGAAGAATTTTAATTCTTCCATCATGCTCATTTCAAATTCCTTGCTCATACTTTCAGAAAAATCATTGCACAAAGTAATAGGTCATTTGGGTGAGTTTTTCATTTTGTATAAAAAATATTTGTGTTTTCCTTTACAAAACCGGATACGACATAATCAATCTTAGTAGACACGAGCATTTTATGAGTAGCATGTCTATAAGATGCATGATTTATTCTACTTTTATATCCTGAAAATTTGTGATGATAATTTCTATAGGAACTTTCATTATAGAGCTCTTTTCTTGTATTCTTTATAATAATTGGTGCAGTGTAAGTTCCTTTTGGAACCCAAATTATTTTTCCTTTATAATTTTCATTTCAAGCATTGCACATGTGAATGGAATGACCATTTCTATTACAGTAAGAGCATTTAGTAAAGGGAGATGTATGGCCTTCTTTTTCTTTACTTTTAACATGATAGAGTCCTTTATCTTTTGTTTTACTAGGTTCTCCAATATATCATAATCCTTCTTTGTTAAATCCACATCTTTGTTGATTAAGCATAACATCAAGATTTTCTTTCCCTTTTGTGAATTTAATGACAGTAGTACTTAAATCATCACGTTCTTTAGTTAAAATTTTAATTTGCTCTATCAAAGAAGAATCTTCATTTTGTTTTTCTAATTCTATCTTTAAAGATGAATTCTCAAGCTTGAGATTTTTAATATTTTCATTTAACACTTGATTTTGTATTTGAGTATCCTCATTAATTACAACAAGTGTTGAATTTTCAACTTCAAAATTTTCAATAGAAATAATAAGTGTTCAATTTTCTATCTCAAAACCTTTGTTTATTTTTCTTATTTTTTCTAATTCTTCCTTCAGTTATAAATTTTCTGAATAATCATTTTATAGTTTCTCTTTTTCTTCTTTTAAACTTTCATTAACTGTGATTAAATTTGAATTTTCTATTTCAAGATTTTTGTTAATTTTAATTAATTTCTCTAATGAAATATTTAATTTAATAAAATCTTCTTTAATAATTTCATTATCTTCATATAAAAAATTATACGCTTCTTGTAATTCATAGTGTTCTTCATTTATATTATCTAAACTATGTGTGACAAATGAAGTACTAGGTGATTAGTGTTCAGAATTTACCTTAGGTCTTGGTGATGAATCATTGTCTACCAATAAACATACATTTGTAATTTTCTTGGTTTATTCTGCAGCTTCTTCATTATATCTTTTTTGATCTACAAGAAGAGCTTTGAAAGCAATTCCTTTCTTCTTGAGATCTGTATTTGATCCTATTTTTTCGACTAACATGTCGACTTCATGGGCACGAAGATTTCCAATAAGGCTATCAAAAGGATAAGTGGTTAGGTCTTTCATTTTCTTAATAGCAATAACCTTGATTTTCCAAATGGATGGAAGGGCTTTGAGAATTCTTTTGTTTTTCTTATTAGTTGTATATGTCTTCCCTAGTTGTTCTAGTTCATCAATGATTCTGGAAAAACGTGTTTCCATATCAATGATTTTTTCATCTTCTTTCAGCTTGAAATTTTCGTACTCTTGGATTAGAGCATCTTTTCTAGTTTCTTTGATATGTTTAGTTCCTTCATAGGTTGCAATCAATTTTTCCCAGATTTCTTTTGTATTCTTGCAATTGCTAATTCATTTGTACTCTTTTTCAATAAAAGCACTAGTTAATACCTGTTCAGCTCTGGATGCTATATTCATAGCCTTTTCTTCATCACTAGTGAATTCATCAGCATCTTTTTCAACGATCTTTCTCCTTCAATTTTTGTGGAAACTTTTACACCTCGTTCTATTGCAAGCCAAACTTTGATTCCTTGTGACTTAGCATAGATTTTTAATCTATTCTTCCAAGTGGCAAAATTTGTGCCATCAAATAGTGGAGGTCTGGACATTGATAGTCCTTATCCGCAATCAGTAGCATTTGTGTAGGCCATAGATGGATCTACTCTTAGGTATGCATGTATTCACTCAACAAACAAGTTAAAGAACATAACTTTAATACCAATTGAAAGTCCAATAATAATCTAGAAGGGGGGTTGAATAGATTATTACTGAATAAAAATTTATCTTAGGCCTTTTTGAAATTTTTAGTTAATTAATTTGTTGTGTTAAAATTAATATAAAAGATAGTAAAATTTCAATCACACGATGCACATAGATTTATCTTGTTCATAACATACATCCCAGGCATGTTGCTATGTCCAGTCTTAAGCTCCTTTACAGGACTTGAGATCCTATTACTCCCAGTAATAAATACTCTTTCAATAGGCGGAGAAATCTTTACAAAGTTTTATAGACAAACTTCCAACTATACTCAACTAACTATCTAGGACAACAAGCTCCCAACTCCCTCCTTAAGCTTAGTTGCACCTTTCCTTTGAGTTCAGTTCTACTTTATGATCTGGTCTTGAAACGACAGCATCTTCCTCACCTCACAAGTACACTAGAGACCCAACTCCCAGCTAACCTCTCTAAGACATTGGTCTTGGTCAAAGAATTACTTGTCTTTCTCACAAGTACATAAAATAAACTAACTCTATC
The DNA here is from genome assembly GCA_034770075.1 of Aralia elata. Taxonomy (NCBI): domain Eukaryota; kingdom Viridiplantae; phylum Streptophyta; class Magnoliopsida; order Apiales; family Araliaceae; genus Aralia; species Aralia elata. Next base: position 59,673,244 of record CM068388.1, on the reverse strand, counting down.
CTTTTCCCTTTTTACAAATAATTGAGAGAAATTTTGCTTGTTAATAAGTAGATAAAATTAAGTACAGATGTATAAAAGTTTAAATAACTTTTATATTTGATGTTTCTCAAATAAGCATATAGCAATTAGAGATCAAGTAATTATATAAAAGTTCAATGACATTTATATATGTGAAATGTGCTTCTGTGAAATAACTTATCTCAAATACTTAGACTAATTTCCTCTTCTCAAATGATTAGAACTTTGATAAGAAGAGATAGAAAGCTTTTTAGAAAGAGTATGTAGGCAAGTAGAATAAGCTTTTCTTTGTAAGTAAATTGGCAAGTTAGGAATGAAGAGAAAGTTTCCTATTTATAGGATTTCTGAGCTTGGGGCAAAAAGGTGATTTTGAAAGTTTATTTTAAAAACAATGGCTCAGATTTATCTGATAAAAATGGAGGGTTTGGATGGAATTAAATGTACTCACACGGATTGCCAACTTGGATGCCCATCAAAAAAGGTTTGCTCCTTCCGAATTGATTTTTAGCCCATTGAAAATGTTAACTACTTTCTTTTGCATTTAATGAGTACACATACTTATTTGATTTTCCAAATCTTAATTCTCAACACATGCACATATGAAATAAAGTTTATTCCCAAATGAATTTCTTATTCCTTTTAGTCAAAGGTACAAAGACATTTGAATATGCTTAATTAAATGCCCAACTTCAAGTTCAATTCGGTTAATATACACACATAATACAAATAAATATTTTAAAGTACCAAGCATGTCCTGCAAACAAATTTTATTTTTGGTAAACTCTTTTTGACCCTTTTTGTGAAAATGATTTTTGAAAGCTTGAATAAGAAATCATTTAAAAAGAATAGGAGTTCTTCTTGCCTTAGGAAATATTGCTTTATGAATTAATTTCTTTAACACTTGATATTAAAATTATCAAGGTCAAGAAAAAACAATTCATAGGTATTAAACCCACTCATCATACCCAATAATCTAGAAATTTACAGAAATGGCATTAAGCTCCAATTTTCTTGTTTTGAACCCTTCAAAGCGTTTTGCTACAAAACTAATGCATAAACAAGTAAAATAACACTAAAAGTACTTAAAGATAGTAAAGAATTAAGCCTAAGAGATGTCCAAATCATAGGTATTAAACCCACTCATCATAGCCAATTTGGGATATAGTGTCGGTTAGATTCCCGATTACGTCATCAATAGATCTATGGGATTCTGGGTCTATTGGTCTCATCTCCTAGATTCTAGATCCTTTTGTTAGATCTCATTGAAACGTAATAGTCTCTCGGAATGTCGGTTTCATTGTGCAATCTATGAATTAGGGTCTTCGGGAGCCCTTTTTTCTAGATTTTGCTCTCGTTTCAACGTATTGTTTATTATAAATTCGAATTATGTGAGCCTAGGGTTAGAGTCAGGGTCCTCAAATCGAGCCTTCACGTAATTCCCACAGTAGACATAGTTTCGATTGTTAAAGTTGTTATCCAATTATTGTACATGTAAATTTGGATTATTGTATACATTGTTTGTACTTGGGAATGATTTATATTGCGATTTACTTCTCATTTAAGGCTCTCATAGCACCCTAGATCATATCTAGGGATGTATAGATCCTAGTTATGGATTATGGATGGTTAGAGAGGATTTCTCATATATGTAATCTCCTCCTAACTAGCCGATAATATTCGTTCAAAACCGATTTATTGTTTTATTAATATATCACCTCAACTCCATTTTTACCGATTGTTGTAACGATCGCGGATTTTATTGAATAAATTGAAACTTTTATTAATATTATAATATGTTATGTGTTTGAAGGTTTTATTACAACTTATGATATGTATGTGATAATTTTTAAGTGTTGTTATTTCATGAAAATTGAGTAAATTATTTAGAGGAATAACGCTAGAACACTATTCGCGCTAAAGACGTCTTTTTCGTTTTTTCGATGTTTCTTAATTTCGTCAAAGTATTAATAAGAGGGATTAATAATCCAAGTCTAGGATTTATTAGAAGGCTAATTGGAATTGTTAATTGGAAGCCCAATAGATTATTAAGGGTGGCCCAAATGGGAGCCTAAGATCCATGGATCAAGTCCATGACCCAAAACCCAAACCCATGACCCATGACCCATGATCCATTTAGCAAATGAAGAGAGAGAGAAGATTCTGCAGATGGGCATGACAAAGAAGGGAGTATATGGTCGGTAGGATGAGAGGGGAAGGGAGATGGCCAACTCGTGAAAACATTTAGGATAAAAACATTTAGCATTTGGTAAAGAGAAAAGAGAGACAAACATGTGGGGAGAAGGGGAGGGGGATGGGCGAAACCAAACATTACGCATGGGAGAGAGCAAGCTAACCCTCCCCGGGCATGTGGAGCTGGTGTAGCCTTCATGCTCAGGACATTCCTTCACCTATCCAAGAAGCTTAGCATTTCTCTACTTATACTCCTCATTTCCCATCCATTAATGCCTTTTCATTCACCAAGTAAGAAACACCTAAGAAACTAGAGAGAGAAAAATAGAGAGAAAGTGTGTTGGGTGAGCTTGAAGAAGGAGGAGAAGAAGAAGCGAGGAGCTAGCTGCAGTAACAAATCCTTCTAAGCAACTAAGAAGATAAGTTACAAGAGATTAGTAAAGCAAAACCTAGCTCATCCCCTTAGTTTCAAGCTTGTCCTAAGTTTTGCTTCATTAATAATAGATGTTGTTGTTGCTTGTGATGGTTGTTAGTTGTAATTAATGGGATATTAATGTTGTTAATGCTTTAAAACATGGTTAATAACATCCAAAAGTGGAACAAAGAATGAAAGATTCGAACCCGTGCATAAAGGAGGAAGAAATGGACATATATGGGACTGTTTTGGACCAAAACTGCTCAATGATCTTTAATGGAAAGTTATGTTTATAGATGTCATGTTATATTCTTATGAATGAAGAGTATCACCTAATTGGAACGGAGTAAAAAGTTCTTAAAATGAAATCCGTGGCTAAAGAATTAGTAAACTAGGCTTAATAAGAAAAACTGGTATGAACAGTGGCCTTTGATTCATTTTTGGTATTGTTGTGTTTTGTATTTAATTCTAAGCTTATGAAGTAGTATAGTACACTAAGATAGGAAGCCGTAGGATTTGGATACGAATGCATTTTGACACTCGAATGAGGAGTTATGGCATTTGGGAGAAATGGTGTCAAATCTGTCCAAAACAGTAAAAACTTAACCTTGGAGGGACTTTCGGGCCAATTTTATGGCTAGTAAAATAAATTTGTAAGTTTATGAATTCAAGAGACTTGTAGTTCATGTTGTAAGTTTTCCATAGCCTCTGAAATGACCTAATTCTTACTTATAACGAAGAAGTTATGAAGGTGTGAAGTAAGTGCAAAAGAATTACAAAATCTGGACATTTGAGCATCAAGACCAGGGGGTTCGGCGCCATGGCTCTGCCCATGGGCGCTGCGGGCTCTGGGCTTCCAGGTACTCAAGCACTGCAGCTCTACCATGGGCGCTATAGCGGCTCTGGTCTTCCAAGGACTCAAGCACGGCAGCTCTACCATGCGGCTCGAGAAATAGTGTTTGGGTGGACTGTTTTGACCCCCTTTAGTAAAATAGGCATAACTTTCTCATATGAAATCCAATTTAGATTATTCAAGGTAATCCGGAAATTGGTAAGAAGTAGACCTACAATTTTTATTTTTTAGAATTGGTAATTTCAGCTTAGATCAATTTCTAAAATGGCTATTTTTAGGACTATTGTGGATTAGGAGGCAAACGGAGGGCGTTGTACATGCGCGTATGTAACTTGTAATGCTTCTGATGCTAAAAGATGTTGTTCTAAGTTCTAAAACTTGTACATTATGATTTATAATGACGCTTACTATTATCCTGAGTATTAGATAAATCGAACGAGCGTGCTAAGCGAATGCAAATGCGCGTCGCTTGGGCATTTGCGTAAGCAAGTTTGGCGTACGGGCGTGCAAACGTCGTAATATCGTATCAAGTGTATGTAACCTTATTTGATATTATGTTTCTAATTAGAATGCACAAGTGTTTCAAGCTATGATATGACATAAATATTTGGAAGTAAAATTAATATATTGAAAATTTTAAATTTGATCAATTATTGATATGTTATTGGATGTGAATAGTAGTTAAATTGTGTGGACATTTAAAGGCGAATTAACGTCGAGTTATTAGCAAGCGCTAATAAGGCATTTTTAGTCAGTTATTCTAACAAGGCCAAGAGGCGCCTAAACAAATGCATATAGTCGTTTCCAGCTAGAGTGTTGATCAACATAGGGTACAATAGGCTGATCACCTAGAAGTGCTCATAAGTCAGACAGTTTTGCAGTAAAATAAATGTTGAAACCTTTTTGTAGTAAGCAAAAGAATGTTCAAGGTCTTAAGACCACTCAGTATGTCGTTTCGAAAAATGTTCAAACGAAAGCAATGTATTGTTCCTGCTTATTCGAAATATCTTTACAACTATTGGTTTTAGTTGTCCAAAGAGAAGTGATATGATTCTTGATATTATTGTTATTCAACTATTATAGTTGCTGGCAATTAAATGATCAATTCTTGCTTTATATTAAATATTGCAGCTAAAGCCCGAGCGGGTTGAAGGTTCCGATAAGGACAAAGGAAAGGGGAAGATGAATGTCTAGATGACGTAGTACCTTATGTGTATTAGTATGGTATTGATGCAATATTTAAGGCATAATATTAATTTTGGAATGATGTTATGGCAATAGAACCTGAGATTGAGAGTAAGACATATTGTAAATAACATAGTAATTACATTTATGTCTATTATGTTATATGGAATGAGATGTACCGTTGTAGCACCGAACTCGGGTAGGGTTTGAAGTGTACCCAAATTTTGGGGGCGTCACAAGTTGGTATCAGAGCTGATAGGTTATAAACCTTAGGTTGGGGAAAAATCTTAGGAATATGATCGTAAAGAGAATGGGAAAGTTAGTAAATGAACTCAAATAGAGTTGTTAAGGGATAAATTGAGGAAATTCATCAAAAGAACTAAAAGCAACTTAAAATAAAACTATATTTGTTATATGATATAATATTATATGTTGTTGCTATGTACTAAATCGAGTGAGTAACTTGGATTGTAGATGTCAAGAGGAGGACCCGAATATAGAGACAATCACATAGTAAATGAGGAGTTGATCGCTCCAGCCGAGCCAACACCCGAGCTAGTAGCAGAGGTTGACGCTCTAATAGAAAGTGAACTGGAGGAAGATCCGGAAGAGGATCCCAATGAGGAGGGATCTGTCCGAGCATGGGGATGAAGCAAACGATAATATCATCGGATGTTGTGCCTTTTGAAGAGGAAGAAGTGGCGTCGGCAGACATGAAAAATCTATTTAGGGTGGTACTTGACAGAAATATAGCACTGAAAGGTAGAGTTCAAGCCTTAGAGGCAAAGGTGCAAGAACTCTAACAAGAAAGGCATGGGTTAGAGGCTTACTAGGAGGTAGAGATCGATGATAGGATCAGGGCCAAAGATCGGGCTCGATGACCTGGAAGAAGAGGCTAGGGCTAAAAAGGTTAGGACCGATAAGTCTAACTATGCGTTCAGGTCGTCGCATAGGCGATTTCAGCGTAAGGTGACCTATTACCCAGCAGAGGAGGGCCAGACTAGACACACCATTAGTAGGGAACTGGTGATGGCCATGGCAGATAATGAGTATACAGACACCATTAGGCACAGTCTAGTTCAGTGATTTGATGAGGTCTAGATGTGTACCTTGTAAGGATTTAAACCCTAAATTTTGTATATGTAATGGATTATCTGGTGTAAATCCCATCTTTTTAGTAATAGAGGGATATATCATATATGAATAGCAGAAGCTATGTGTTGTAAGATGTATGAAATATGAAGGATATTAATATAAGTTTGTTTATTAAATGTTCTTTATGATGAATATGTGTATGTGTTAGTGTTCAATAGAAATACTTGAAGACGAATGATAGATTAATAGTGGCATAATTTATTTATCAAAAAATGCCGCCAAGAGGAAGACCAAGGGGACAAAGAACCCAACAAAGAGAGACTGAGGCTGAGGATAGGGAGGAAGTAAACCCTTTGCAACAGTTCATTGACTTACTAGTAGGTGCCTTAAATAGAGCTCTTACTAGAGTACCCGAGAATCCTCCAATAACGCAGGCGACTAACTTTAAGGACTTTAAGGGTGTAGGACCGCCTGAGTTTAGTAGAACCACTGAGCCTATAGAGGCTCAATCCTGGATAAAATAAATAGAAAAGGCATTTGTTATCGCCAGGGTCCTAGAGAAGCAAAAGACTACTTTTGCTACCTACCTACTGAAAGGGGAAGCTAATTTCTGGTATAAAGCAAACTATAATAGGGCTGGAGAGGGAGTCATTGCATGGGAGAGGTTCAAGAAGTTATACTTCGAGAACTACTTCCCAGCTAGTATGTAAAGCCGAATGGAGTGTGGTTCTTAGAACTAAAGCAAGAGAACCTGACAGTACCCCAATAATGTGACCAAGTTCAAATGACTGGCTCGTTTTGCTCCACACTAGGTAGACACTTAGGAAAGGAAGGCGAGAAGGTTTGAGCAGGGCTTAAAACCCTAGCTCTATAACAATAATTCTCTACTATAGATTGGTTCATTTGGATCAATCCTAGAAAAGGCTATCATATCCGAAGGAGGAAGTGAGGCACTGAGCCTCTATAATAAGGAGAGGAAGAACAAGAATAAGAGAGATGGGGCCGGGAAGGCCGAGGGAGCTAGCAGAAGTGGAGGAAATGGAGGTAGTCAAAAGAGGAACTGGAACAGTTCTGGGAATACCGAAACTAAACGAAGAAACCCAAAGAAGAGGGTAGAGCCTTGTAAGACCTGCGAAAAGAATCAATTAGGGGTCTGCTTGAAGGGGAAGAACATCATGCTATAACTGGTGGGTAGGAGGGATACATCTCCCCTAACTGCCCCAACTCAAAGAAAAACAGCAGATGTTTTGTCTACGGAGCTACAAACCATATGGCAAGAAATTGCCCAAAGAAGGGGAGAAACGTGGGAAGCAACGGGAATATCAGTGGCAAGCTGACTATGACTGGTCCAACGCTCTCCACTTAGTAGGCTAATAGCCCGAACCTTTAATATGACAGTCCAAGATGCAGTGACATCGGGAGACGTAGTCTTAAGTATCATTCCGATCAATAATATTAATGCATATGTGTTGTTTGATTCGGGTACGACCTATTCTTTTGTATCATGTGAATTTGCTCAACGTTTAAGCTTACCTCTAGAGAAAGTAGAGTTTCCCTTTAATATAGAAGTTGTGAATAAGGAAGTAATCCGTGTTAAACATGTTCATAGAAATTGTCGCGTCGAAATTAGAGGGTATAAGTTATCGGTAGATTTAATTCCGATTAAACTAGGTGAATTTGACATAATACTGGGGATGGACTAGTTGTTTAACCACGGGGCAGTGATCAATTGCTAGAAGAAGAGCGTAAACCTTCAGACTTCGAAGCAATCTAAGGTAGTGTTGTACGGTAGTAAATTGCCTAGACGTTCGTGTTTCCTATCGACGATACAAGCCAAGAAGCTGTTAAGAAAAGGTTGCGTAGGTTATCTGTGCCATGTTGTTGATAACCAACGAGAGGGAGCCAATATGGGGCAGATACCTATTATGAATGAATTCGCAGATGTATTTCTGAATGAATTGTTAGGACTTCCACTAGATAGGGAGATCGAGTTTGTAATAGACGTAGTGCCTAGAACGACACCAGTTTCAAGGGCACTATATAGAATGGCACCGATAGAGATGAAGGAGTTGATGGTTTAACTGCAAGAATTGTTAGATAAAAAATATATCTAACTGAGTTTGTCTCTAGCGCCAGTGTTATTCATGAAGAAGAAGGATGGATCGCTGAGGCTTTGTATCGACTACCGAGAGTTGAACAAAGTAACGATCAAGAATAAGTATCTGTTGCCTAGGATCGATGATTTGTTTGATTAGTTGAAAGGGAAAAATACTTTTCTAAAATAGATTTGAGAACGGGTATCACCAGTTAAAGGTGAGAGGAGAGGACATACCTAAGACAACCGTTCAGGATTCGTTACGGCCATTATGAGTTCCTGTGATGTCATTTGGGTTGACGAATGCGCCAACCGCATTTATGAATTTAATGAATAGAGTTTTCAAGTAACATTTGGAAAAATTTGTAGTTGTGTTCATAGATGATATTCTAGTATACTCAATGACATAGGAAGTATGATGTTTGAACACCTAAGAATAGTGATGGAAACCTTGAGGAGGGAGAAGTTTGTATGCGAAATTCTCGAAATGTGTAATTTTGGCTAGATAGAGTCCACCTTTTGGGACACGTGATCGACAAAGATGGTATATTCGTAGACCCAGCAAAGGTGGAGGTAGTGATTAATTGGAAGCAAGCCGAAGACGTCGACAGAAGTGCTGTGGTTTCCTAGGGTAGCAGTATTCTATTAGAGATTTATTCAGGATTTTTCGAAGATAGCAACCCCCCCATTAACCCAATTGACGAGGAAGGCGATAAGGTATGTATGGATGGAGAAACTGCAAGGAGAGCTCAAGAAATGATTGAGTGAGGCGCCAATATTATCCTTACCGGATGATGCAGGTAATTATGTAGTTTATAATAACGCATCACACAAGGGACTTGGATGCGTGCTTATGCGACATGGTAAGGTCATTGCATACGCGTCACGACACTTGAAAGATTATGAGAGGGGATATCCTACTCATGATCTCGAATTGGTAGCAGTTATGTTTGCCTTGAAGATTTGGAGGCATTATTTGTATGGTGAGAAATGTGAGATATACACGGACCACAAAAGTCTGAAGTATATCTTCACAGAGAAGGAGATGAATATGAGGCAGAGGAGGTGGTTAGAATTGATCAAATATTATGATTGTGAGATTCTATATCACCCAGGAAAGGCGAATGTAGTGGTCGACGCCTTAAGTAGGAAGGGTCGTGGGAAATTATCAATGTTAATGGCTCAAAATGAGCTAATAATATAGATGGTTAAACTGGAGATAGAAGTGAGGTTCCTAACAGAATCAGGGGAGAAGTTGTTCACGATAGAGACTCACCCAATCTTATTGGACAGAGTAAAAGAAGCACAACTCAGTGATGAGGAGTGCGAGGGAATAAGGCTGAGAATTTCCAAAGGGGAGGAAATTAAGTATAAACTCGATAATGATGGTGTGATGAGATTTGAAGGAAGAATTTGGGTACCGCTAGTACCCGAGTTGCGAGAGGAGATTTTGCAAGAGGCCCATAGTTCGAGATAATCGATTCATCCAGGGAGTACGAAGATATATCAAGACCTCCAAATACATTTTTGGTGGCCGAACATGAAGCGAGAGGTCGCGGAATACGTTAGTAGGTGCCTAACTTGTCAGAGAGCCAAGGCCGAGCATCAGAGACCAAGTGGGTTGCTTCAACCCTTAGAGATTTCAGAGTGGAAATGGGAGCATATCACGATGGATTTCGTGGTAGGACTTCCAACAATGGAGAAGGGATACGATGCTTAATAAATGGGTCATAGTGGAGTCCGTATGACGAAATCGGTGCACTTCATGTCGACTCAGCACATTAGGTTTTAAATTTGGTTTTCTAGACATGGAATGCCTAATTTCGATTGTGTCAGGACTTGGGAATCCCGCATTTCACGTCAAATTTTTAGAAGAGTTTTGCAAGAGCAAATGGGAACGCACACATGAGGCTGAGCATGACGTATCATCCATCAACACCAGACGGGCAGAGTGATGCGGACACGATATAAAGACACTTTAAAAGAATATGCTACACAGGCATGTGTGATGTGACTTTTAAAGAGAATTGGGGACTGACCAACCTACCTTTAGTAGAAAATTTGCTTATAATAATAGCTTAATACATGCCAGTATAAGGTATGTGACCGCCTTATTGAAGTGTGTACGATAGAAAAATATAAAACACCATTTGTGTTTTGGGATGACGTTAGGTGAAACACAAGTTTGTTGGGACCCGAAATTGGTGCAAGCAAACTACGGAGATTGTCAAAGTAGATAAGAGGCATAGAATTAATTGTAGCACAAGATCGACAATAGAAGAAGTAATGCAAGATAAGGGAAACCCCGCCAGACAGAGAGACCATTCAGACATCAGGTATGTTTACGTATTTTTATTGAAGGGTAGTCTCCATGGAAGGGGAAAGATACGTTTCGAGAAAAAAGGGAAGCTGAGTCCGAGATTTTATTGGAACCCGTTTTGGAAGTATTGAGAATGGTAAGGGAAAGTGCCTTATGAGGTAGACTTAACCTTCATAGAGTTAGAAACACATCCATAACAGTGTTATATCACCGCTGTCGGTATTACGCCCCCTATAAAGCAAGACTATCCATGGGATAGAGTAATGAACCTAATTGCAGGTTAATAAAGACTTATCATATGAAAGAAACGTCCTATTATACCAGATAATTAGATATGGAAAGAGTAAGTCTTAATGAATGTAAAACAATATAGTTTGTGAAAGGATTGTATATGGAGTGAACCAACAATGTCCGAATAGAGCAACATGGAAACTCGAAGATTCACAGATGAAGAAAAATATATCCTCATCTTTTTTGTTTACACCGTTATGTCCGTAAATTCTTAGGTACAAAATTCTTATAAAGGGGGAGGAATGTAACGATCCGCAAGGATCAGTTGGTATCTTTGTAACATGAGCCTTATGGATTATTCTTGTAATAAAATTGGAACTTTTATTAAAATATATATATGTTAAGTGTTTATGATTGTTCTGAAAAAAGTTTTATATACAACCTATGATGGTGTATGTGATAATTTTTCTAAGTGTTGTTATTTCATGGAAAATTGAATAAATTTAATATTAGAGGAAATAACGCAAAAGAGAACACATATTCGCCCCCCCAGCTAAAGAACGCCTTTTTTCCACTTTTTCTGGATGTTTCTTAGTTTCATCAAAGCATTAATAAGAGGGATTAAATAATCAAAGTCTAGGATTTATTAGAAGCCCAATTGGAATTGTTTAAATTGGTAAGCCCAATAGATTATTTCAGGTGGCCCAAATGGGAGCCCCAAGGACACATGGATCAAGTCCTATGACACCCAAAATCCAAACCCAATGACCCATGATCCATTTAGCCAAATTAAGAAGAGAGAGAAAGAGTTCTGCAAATGGGAATGACCAAATGAAGGGAAGTATATGGTCTGTAGGATGGTAAAGAGGGGAAGGAGATGGGAGCAACTAGTGGAAACATTTAGGGATAAAAACATTATAGCATTTTGGTAAACGAGAAAAGAGAGACAAACATGTGGGGAGAAGGGGAGGGGGATGACCCGAACCAAAACATTCACATGGGAGAGGAGCAAGCTCAACCCTCCCGAGGACTTTGATGCGATTGGTGTCGCCTTCATATGCTCAGCACAGATATCCCTTCACATATCCAAGTAAGCTTTAGCATTTCTCTAACTTATACGTCATCATTTCCCATCGTTTCAATGCCGTTCCATTCACTAATGTAAGAAACACCTAAGAAAACTAGAGAGAGAGAGAGAGATGAGTGTGTCCGGGTGAGCTAAAGAAGAATGAGAGAAGAAGAATGAAGAAGAATCAGAAGAAAGGAGCTAGCTGCAGTAACAAATCCATCTAATAGCATCTAAGAAGATAAGCTACACAAGAGGTTAAGTAAGCAAAACCTAGCTTCATCTCCTTAGTTTCATCAAGCTGTATCTTAAGATTTATGCATCAATTAATGGTAGAGTGTTATTGTTGTTGATAGTGATGGTTGTTAGTTGTAATTAATGGGTATTATATGTTTGTTAATTAAGCTTTAAAACATGGTTTAATAATCAATCCAAAAGTGGAACAAAAGAATGAAAGATTCGAACCCGTGCATAAAAGGAGGAAGAAACTGGCACATAATTACAAGAACTAATTTTTGGACCAAAACTACTCAATGTATCTATAATGAAGTGAATAGTTTGTTTTATGGATTACCATGTTAATACTCTTATGAACGAAGAGTATCACCTAATTAAACAGAGTAAAAAAGTTCTTAAAAACGAATCATTGTTGGCAGAAAGGAATTAATAAACTAAAGTGGCTTAATAAGAAAAAATTGGTATGAACAGTGGCCTTTGATTCAATTTCTATCTGGTATTGTTGTATTTTGTTAATTTATATTCTAAAGCTTCTGGGGTAGCATATGGTAACACTGAGATAAGAAAGGTCATAGGCTTTTGAACAAAATCAATTTTTCGACCTCAGATGAGTGGAAGTATAATGCATTTGGGGAGAAATAGTGTCAAATCTGTCCAAAATAGTGAAAACTTAGCCTTGGAGGGACTTTTCGGCCAAAATTTATGGCTAGTAAATGAAATATGTAAGGTTTATGAATTTAAAGAATAGTTCCCTTGTAGATTTCATGTTGTAAGAATTTTCCATAGCCCTCTGAAATAGCCTAATTCTGACTTTATAATGAAGAAGTTATGAAGGTGTGAAGTAAGTGCACAAAGAATAATTGCAAAATCTTGGACATTTGAGCATCAAGAACCCAGGGGGTTCGGCGCCATTGTCTCTACCCATGGGCACTGCGGCTTCTGGCTTCCTAGGGACATCAAGCACTGCAGCTCTACCAAGGGGCCGTGTCTGCGGCTCTGGTCTTCCAGGGACTCAAGCGCTGCAATGCTCTGCCTAAGGGGCGCCGCGGCTCACTAGAATATGTGTTTCGGGGTGGACTGTTATATGACCCTCTTTAGTAAAAATAAGTCATAACATTTCCTCAAATAAAACTCCAATTTGGATGATTCCAAAGATGATCCAAACAAGCTAAGAATAGTATACTACTAACAATTATTTCATTATTTAGAGTGGGTAATTTTAGCCTGGATCAATTTCTAAAAATAGACATTTTTAGTACTATTAGTTGCATTAAAAGGCAAACGGAGGACATCGTACATGCGCGTATGTAACGTGTAATGCTTCTACTAATCGCTAAAAGATGTTTATTCTAAGTATCAAAAACTTATAAATTATGATTTATAATGTAATTCTTACCGATAGCCAATGAGTATATAGAATAAAATCGAATGGCGTGCTAAGCATAACGCAAATGCGTAACCGCTTGGGTGTTACTAGTAAGTAAGTATGGCGTACCCGATGAGTGAGTATTTATAAAGCCTGTGAAATATAGATATATCCTTAGGCTTAATTATTTACTAATCGTTTGAGTAATTTTTAGTGTCATTTTACTTGTTTAAATAGCAATTAGGTTATTGTGAGGAAACGTCTTCATAGGGTTAAAAGAGGAAAAGTTTGGAAGCTTAATAGGCATTTCTTTCTGCAAATTCTAGACCAGAGTCCATCACTAACCGGGAGCCAAGCTTTTTCTAAGGTCTTAATTCTGTCTTCGCCAGGGAGAAGTTTTGCCAGGGCGAGAATCCTCAAGCTTAATATTCTTCGTCGGCGTCGAAAGATGCACGGTAAAAGGAAAAAATATTGTGTAGTTTTGATATTTTGGGCAGTTGAGTTGGAATTGTGATTCTTTCTATATGATTTGATTTCCTAGAAACTATAAAAGAGATAGGGAGATATGGAAATACAATAGATATATACATAGAGATAACATGATACATACATAATTACATACATAACGCAAGGAATTGATGATACATAAAGCTGAAGTTATGGAGATTGGGAGACTAGAGAAGCCGTTGCAAAACAAATTCAAATTTGAAGATTGAAGATTGAATGAACTTCCTACTAAGATTTTTTCTTATCCTTTATCTTAGATTTGTAATTTAATATATAGATGGAACTTATATTTAGATACTATAATATTTCTTCTAATTTTTCAGTATGTACTAAAATTTAATTAAGGCTACAAATTTGAAACCTTATATGATTATGGATTAATTTTTACTAATCGGATTCCAATTTATTATTCAAAATTGAGTTTGTGCTATCATAATATGTTGTTTATTGAGTAATATGTTCTGATCAACAATTACAGTGTTACTTCAGATGAATTCGGGAGATAAAAATCTAAAGATAGAATCTGTATGTGATTAGCATATATTCCTAAATTATTTGCACTGAGATGAATAATTAGGGTTGTGAAAGATGAATAAGGGATATCATCTTTGATGCTTGTAACTATTGGGAACTGGTGTTTATGTGAATTTAATTTCATTAGTTTTAGCATAAGGAATATCGCAGAATTAAATTAGTGTTAGATAAATAATTATATTGATCACTTGGAAAAGATCTTTATAAATAAAGTTAAATTCCTGTTAACAACTCTATTGAATTTAATAATTGGATTGAATTAAATAAGTAGATTTGTTATAGCATAATTGGAGATATTGTAGATTCCAAAAGCTTTAAAAATTTGAATTTCACATCCTTTGTGTTAGTTCTTATTCTTAGTTTTAGTTTTAACTTAGTTTTTAATTCAGTTAATCCAAAAATATGCGATTGTTTAAATAAAAAAATTAAATTGACATAGGTACACATTAGTAGTTGGTGGAATTATTGAACTTCGAGATTTTCTGTGGGTTCGACACTTATATATTATCACTTTAATTACTTGATAATCGAGATATACTTGCACATAATTGTTGATTTGTGAAAATCTGACAACAAGTTTTTTTTGGCGTCCGTTTGCCTCTCGGGAAATATTTTTATTTAATATTTTAATTTACCATATTAAGTTTATAATCCCAATTCAATCTTAATTTAAAACGTTTTTATTCATTTTTTATTTTAATTTCTTTTTATGTTTTATACTAACTTTCCTCTTGACGTAACGACTATGGCTAACTAAAACTATTAGTTAGCCTTATACGAGAATGACGTAACCATGAGTGGGCAGGGATATGATTGAACTTAATGAATTGACCAGCACATATTTGAGTGCACTTATCGAGGAAGTTTGACACTTTAGCAAGTATCAACGTATACAAAGTTGTAGGCGGTAATTTTGTGATTATTATGCTGGAAATCATTTCCGAGTCATCAAATGCACCATTAGTTTTGAGTTGATGCCGTAATAGTGGCAATTTCGGCGTCATAACGCCAACAATTCATGCCTATCCTAGACAATTAATCATCATTGTGTTGGGGGTTATCAATCCAGATTTATTTCATGTGAACCATAAATAATCAAGTCGCCAAATCTTTGCTCCAGGCCACTCACAATCACACTCTAGAAATTTCAGGATTAAAGCCACTCCACATGAAAGAAAAATGGGAAACTTAGTATAAGAGGAAGCCCTTTGTTCGAAGTATTATTAACAGCTAACGGATTAAAGAATGGG